>JAGPOW010000261.1:246640544-246654134 GCA_030014935.1 Caiman crocodilus
CAACACCCTTGGGTGTAGGTCATCCGGGCCCACCGACTTAAAGACATCCAGCCCTTCCAGAAGCCCTTCCACTAGGTCAACCCTCACCCCCGGCCTAGCTGTGATTTCCGAGGGGGAATACAGGCTTCCAATGGGAGGGATGTCCCGGTCCCCCCTCAGGAAGACCGAGGCGAAGAACCCATTGAAGATCTCCGCCTTCCCATCAGCCGCGAGCACCAGGTTGCCCGATGAGTCCCTCAGGGGCCTGACGTTTCCCGGGGCTCTCTCTTTGCTCCCCACATACTTGAAAAAGGACTTCCTGTTGTCCTTGATCCTAGTCACCAGGCGAAGCTCTACTCCTGCCTTGGCCTTCCTAACAGCCCTCTTACACTCCCGAGCACAAGAAGAGTACTCCTCTTCCATAGATAGTAGACTTTCTGCACAGAAAGACACACAGGTGAGGCAAGGCAGAGGCGGTGGGGGCCAGGGTGTGATCCTCTGTGCAGGGGAGGGGAGGGGTGGGGGCGTGGCTTGCAGCCCTGTTGGGGGTGTGGCATGTGGCCATGTGGGGTCATGGCACATGGCGGGGGTGGGCCTGGCCCATGGCTGCAGGGTGCCATGCGGGCAGAGCCCGTTGGCTGCAGCATGTGGCTGTGGGACAAGGTGCACTCCTCCGCCCACTTGCTGCACTGTATCCTGTGCCCATGCACCATGCCCCCTGCACAGAAAGTGCCTGCTGGCTGCAGCCACAGTGCACGGGGGGGGCGGGGGGGGCATGCAGAGCATGCGGGCAGCCCATGCTCACTTCCTGTGTGCCCCTCTCCCCCAAGGCTGTGTTTTCCCCCTTAGCCTCCGCATGGGGAGTGACTGCCAGTTGTGGCCTTAGGGCGCTACATGGAGAACAGGAAGGTGGTAGGGGCACAGTGGGCTGCCACCAGCAGAAGACCTGAGGCTTTGCTGGGCTGATCCGGGGGCGGGGGACTGTGCTTGGGCCAGGCTGGGCTGTGGGGCCAGGGGAGCCTGGCAGCTACTCCAGTGGTGTAGGCAGGCAGCTTCCCCCACTGCGTGCACTGCAGGGGAGCCAGGGGAGGGGGGCCTGTACTGCCCCCTGGGCTCCTTGGTACCGCGCCCCTTCATGAGCTGCTGGGTTCTGATGGCCCCACAACTCAACCTGACTGAGTCCCCAGTCATGGTGAATGAAGCCCTGGCTGGGCTGTGAGACACTTAGAGCCTGGCAGCTTCTCCAGAGGTGGTGCCAGAGAGACCAGGGGGTCATGTGGCCCCTTCTCTGTGCATGCGGCAGGGACAGCTGCGGCCTCAGCTCTACCTCTGCTCCCTGCCTCAGTGTCCATGCTCTGACAGCAGCGTGACACCACAGAAGTCCCATTGCAGGCTGGGCTGGGCAGTGAGGCACATGTGTGTGGTGTGGGGGTGGGTGCCTGGGGGTATGTGTGTGTGGCATATGGCTGGGTATGTGCAGTGTGCAGCCTGTGGTTGGGTGAGTGTGTCTATAGACGGGTGGCATGTGGTAGGGTGTGTGGCTGTGGCCTGTGTCTGGGTGGGTGTGTCTGGGTGAGTGTGACATGTGGCTGGGTGTGGGTGTGTCAGATGTGGGGGGGCACATGGGGCTGGACACAGAGCTGGGGGAGAGGGGGTTGCGTGCAGCTGGACACAGAGTATTGGCACCACTGGGTGGTGGTGCTCCATCCCTACCGCCCGCTTGTCATTCTTGATGGGTACTTTGCTAGTTTGGAATACATCTACCATCTGAATATGTGTATATTCCTCAATTGCATGTTTGCCTACTGATGACTTCTGACTTTTTTTTGTGTGTAAGTTATATGAAAGTTAATGCAGTTCCAAGTATTTATACGAGCTTTTCTTCCTTTTGCCTTTCTAATTGGGATTGGGACTTTTTAAAATGCAGGGTTTTTATGATATATGCTGTAAACTAAGCCAAAGATGTGACTTTTATTGATAAATGTGTCCAAAGCTATTAATGTTAGCATATGAAAATGTACATAATACTAATTATTCCTGGGTAAGGTGGGTAAATATACTTCTCTTTCTGTTGTTGCTGTCTGTTAAAAAGCGTAAACTTACAAATATTTCAGTATTACTGGACCAGTAGCTCTGAGAAATAGCTTGGACTTAATAGAGCCTTTTAGGCAAACTTAAATAACTTTTGTGATTAGTATTGTGGGTACCATTGTGGGAAGACTAGAATTTTAAGTTGATCATCATGAGACAGACTGAAGTTGCTAACAGACTGCTGTCACATGAATTTAATTATACTTGCAGTAAATAATTGCCTTGTACTCGTTATAGGTATTCTTTATGCATTACCTGAATCTGAAAGAATCCTACAGGGTGCCATCCAGCACTTATGTGAAATATGGTGGAAAAAAGGACTCGAAGAAAAAGAACAAATAGGGAAAACTGCATTTATTATACTGCTAAGAAAAAGTCTGAAGAGCAAAATTGCTACAGTAGGTTTAAAGCTATATGGGTAACTTTTTAATTATTACTGAATATCCAGAGAGAGTTAATAGCTCTTCAAAATATTCTTCCTTTTGAACTAATTAGGCTGCACAGTTATAGAGACTTTCAACTATAGCTTAATCTAATATGCATTTAATGTCTGTTGGGTCTAATCTGTACATAAGAGACACTCGTGTAATAAGTGCTGTAAATTGTTAGACCATGTGAAATTAATTTCAAACTCCAGATTTATTTTTAAATTGCCATCACTTGATAAGTTAGTGATTTTCTTTTCAGCTTTTCCGTCTACTTTTCCCAAACCCCAAAATAGTCAGTGGTCAAGGTTTTTAGTAGAAGCAGATGATTTCAGGTGATTCTATTCTGAGCTGCGGTATCTGAGACAACTTATAGGAAGGGCTGCTTTTCAGAGGATATTTTATTAGCGGTCTCTGAAAATCAGTTATCTTTTTTTTTTTATTCCATTTTGTATACTCAAAGAGACTTTGCTTTGTAATAAGCCTCCTCTGTCTGCTAAATTTCTTTAACCCACTTCTCTGCTCTAGTTTTCAGCTGCTTGAAGGACAACAATTTGTACCTCCCGCTTGCATTTCTTTTTTGTTAGTTACCATATTTACTTGAATCCAAGATAAGGTTTTTTTTCTTCATTCAGCATGCAGGGGTAAGTCCCTCATCTTGGTTCTGAGCGCAATGGGGAGGGAGGTCTGGTGGCTGCTGCGGCTCTGACTCCATCCCTGAGCCCTGCTTGTGTCTAGGGTCAGACTCACAGCAGCCTCTGACCTCTTCCCCCTCCTCTTTTCCCCACCCCTTTATTGTCAGGCACAGCTCCAGCTGTGGTGGGATTCCCTTCTGGGCACTGAGTACATGGTAACTGTATCCTCTGTCCAACTAGTCGGTAGCACTCCTCCAGCCCCAGGACACTGCTTTATGGCTGGACTGGGGCTGTGCTTCCATGTGTTCCGTGACCTGGGAGGGAATGGAACTGGAACTGCATCTGACTGGGAGGCAGGGTGCAGAGCAGAGCAGAGTGGAAGTAGGAAGAGGCTGTGAGGAGTTGGGGGGAAGGGAAGGGGATAGAGGCTGTGGGGGTGGGATGGGGCAGGTGCCAAGGGGGTAGGCAGGCAGGTTGCAGAGAGAATAAATGGTGGAGGGGAGCAGAGGGAAGGGAAACACCTGCTCCCCTGTTGCTGCTTTCCCCACTAGCAGTGGGAACAAATTTAAGACATCCCTCTGATAATTAGATTCTATACCGGGAAAATTATAACAAAATTTATGTTTTTTCCATATATACAATCTACTGTATTTACTTGAAAAAGGTTTTTTCCCCAATCAGCATGGGGGGGTGGTAAAGCTCCTCATCCTATACGTACATACAAGGAAATCTCATTAAGTATGTTGTCTGTCATTAAAGTGCTGCCAAAAGCACAGCACGTGCTCAGTAATGAAAACTAACTATGGAGTTAATTAATTGCAACCAACATGGAGAACATGGATATAAAACACTTGGCTGATATTATGCAAACATATTGATGGGAACCTGCCACAAGGGAAGGTTAGTGCAGCTCATATGAATAAGATATATGGTAGTGCCTACTGAGTGCAGCCCTGCCACCCACCCCCTTGCCCCCCGCAACGCAGCTGTGGCCCAAGCAGTTCACACAGAATCCATCTGTTGCCCCCTCTCTTAGCTGGTTGCATATGATTAGTGTGGTCCTGCAGAACAGGCAGCCCTGTGCCTCATCTGCATATACATTTTTGGAGGCTTCTAGGACTTGTAACAAGAACACCATATTCCAGCCATGAGTTGGGGAGGCTAATTAGCATGTGGATCCTTTGTGGGTGGTATCTGCGGTATACCATGCACCTGGAAAAGTATAACAAATTCATAAATTTAACAAATTCATATAAAGTATAACAAATTTATATATGTTCCATATACAGATTATTGGGGGAAGTCATCTTATCCTTAAGTAAATACAGTAATTATTGAGGGTCATCTTAAATTTGGAATAGTTTTGGATTTGGCTAAGTATGTTAATTGGTAACTGTTTTAGTTTCAACTTGTTTTATAGTAAGTTTCTAGGGAAGCTTTTTTGTCTAAACCAGTGGTTCTATACATCATTGGATTCAAGGCACCCTTCCATAACTTTTTGGAGCCTAGTAGCACCCAAATTCAGAACCAATTTATATACTACAGTGATTACATCCTTTCAGAGGGGTGATGGGGGCAGGGGGATCAGCCAGGCAGGAGGCTGGGCCAGGTTGCACTCAGGGTGGGTGGTGGCAGCGCTGGGAGGGGAGCTACCCAGGTGGGGCTCAGCCACTCCAAATTTCACCATAGCCCTGCTCCCAGCACTGCTGCCACCTACCCCGAGCACAGCCCTGGCCCAACCCACTCCCTCCCCCCATGTGCTGGGAAGAGCCTGATGTAGCCGTGGCCCTAGCCTGCAGCTGCAGCCCATCCTGCCCATGCCCCATGCAGACCCAGGGACCGCCCCCCACCCCCATACCCTCCCCGGAGTGCATGCATCAGTGGGAGCCCCACCCCACATTGACCCAGCTGGGCAGCGCATTGCCCCAGGCCCTGCCCCACTCCCTCCCTCACTGTAGGGGGCGTTGATCTGCCCCACCGCCCATGGCCCTTTCCTCCCCACTTCCCTTCCACCACAGCAGACTTACCAGCTACATGCAGCTGTCAGAAATCGGATCAGTATAGACTGATATGCCTCCTTCAAAATTGGTATTGGCCCCCAAAATCTGTCGGTGCACCCCTGATTTAAACTGTTTCTGTAAACCACCATGCACATCTGTGGTACTACTAAAATAATGATATCTTAGACCAGGGTGCTCAACCTCTAGCTTGCAAAGCCATGAAATCTGGCCTGCTGGGCTTCTCCATGGGTTAGAAAACTCGAAAGCAGGGTGTGGTGTAAGCTTCGTGCAGCCGGATCCAGTTTCATGCAGGCCATTGTAGCGAAGGGGGATCAGGGCTGGGCCCTACTGCTACATATCCAAATTGGGTCAGGCTGCTCCCAGCCTCCCCCCACCAGCTTGCATGTATGTCCTGTCCCCTCCTCATACTTCCCCTGTGTTGGGATTAGAGCAGCTCCATGCCTCATCCCTGCTTGCATGCCTGGGTCAGGGCCACTTGGACCCCATAGTCCCCTGTGCATCCAGATCAGGGCCACACCAACCCATCCATGCCTGGGGTGTATGGATCAATGTCAGGCTGTACAACCTCCTGCAGCTGGATTGGGTCTGTTGGTTTGGATCTGGCCTGTAGATGGACCTGGCACTGCCCATCTTGCCTGTGGGGTAAAAAGGTTGGGCACCACTGTCCTAGATGACCTACCCCATTTTTGTTATCAGAAGCAGTTAGGCTTTTACAACCTTAAGTCATGTTCTCTATGTAGTGACCCTTCATCATCTTTTCCTTAACTTTCTCTTGTACGTTTTCAGAAACACTTACAAATCTGTACTCTGCAGTTATGCACGTTGATCTGTTTCCATTTCCATTACATTCATTATCTTGAAGTTTTCTTATTGTGTTCTCTGCACGAGTATCATTGTCTTCATGGTAAAGACTGCCTCTGGTCCTGAATGTGAAATGTGGTTCAATTCTTGCATAGCAAAGTCTAAAAGTTTCATTAGATATACTTCTTTACTACACAGCTGATTATTTTCTCTTTCAGGGAGCAGATGTAAGTCATCTATGGCATCTACATCAGGCATTACTATGTTTTGATTATGACCTGGAAGAAAGTAATGAAGTGAAAGATTTGTTGCTTCAGTGCTTTATGAGTGTCACCCATATAAAAAAAGAAGAGGTAAACAGGTGTTTTTCCCCATTTGACTTTTGCTTGTATTTTTTGAAATAGTGTAATGTATCATGTTTTCTGAGTAATCTATAATGAACTGGAAGGATTGGTCCTTAACAAGCTATACAATACAGCCTTAGAGCAGGGACGTCAAATGTAAGGCCCATGGGCTGTATCTTGCCAGTAAAGCTGCTTTATCCTGCCTGCTGGACTGCTGGCTGACAACTAGAAGTTGGGGGCATGGCTGGTGTGGGGACTGGCCTGCTGCACTCAGCAGAAGTTGGAGCTGTGCCTCAAGGCCTAAGCCAGACCTGCTGTCACACCACGATGTGCTCCAGTTTGAAATGGAGCTGCTGCTGCCTTTGCTACTACTACTCCAAAGCAGCACAGTGAAAATATTCTGTGCTGAAGGAGTTAGTGAGAAAATAGAAAGTTCCTCTGAGGTGAGTAAATAAAATTTTTAACAGCACGATGATGATTCTACACAATGGCCCATTTTTTGAAATTACGAAACTCGCACCAGTGCCTACAAATTCAGGTCCCTCTTGCATTTAGTGAAGAATTGGTCTGTTGCAACTTTTTTGTTGCAGTTTGTATATTAGGGTATGATGAGGCTTTATGTATTATGTGCCTTAAAATACCTTATTGTGGGCTAAAACAAAAATGTATTAAGGCAGTGGAAATAGCATAGTAGTAATGTAGTTGGGCTTTTTACAGGCTGGAGGACAGGATCAGATTTTGATAGCAATTAGGATTTAATGTTAGGTCCTTAATGCATTAGAAGGATTAGAAGAGAACTGAAAAAATAGTGCTAGCTTAGTTTATGTTCTGTGCTTCAGTAGCTAAATTCATATAGCCATATTTAGGCAGTGAATTATTTTCTTTGTTTTGTTTTTGAATTTTATACATTAGTCAATGTGTATGTTTATGCACAATGGAAAAATTTTAAACTAACTGTTTTACAAATATATAACTTAGTTTTTCATCAGTAAATACTGATTTAAAAAAGTATTTGTTTAACCTGTTGTAATTACAACAGATTAAACAATGAATCAATATGGCAGCCCCTGCCCTTGCCTATGTGGGACTGCTCTGGCTGGGTCTGTGAGGCTCCCCTACCCAGCCCAGCACCAGTGGGGTGCTTCCAGCCCCTTGAGGAGCGGTGGGGACTCAGTAGCTCCCCAGGGCTGCATCTCACAACAAACTGAGTGGGCAGGTGAGTCCTATCTGAGCCTGTGTCTGGGCCTGGATGGAGTGGGCAGGGTGCACCATGGGGCTGAGCTGCAGGGCCAGGGGAGCTACCCTATGCCTGCTAACTTCCATCTTGCCCTGCAGCATCTGTAGCAATAGAAGGAGTTGCATCTGTCCCATCACGGCAGCGCTAGGCTCCGGACTGTAGCTTTTTAAAGTTAGACCAGGAGGGTAGGGGGGCAGTACTGAGCCTGGGGTGGGGGGGCTCCTACCCTGCCCTGCTGTGCAGGAGCGGCTGCACCCACCAGTTTGGATAAACACAGATTGCCAGCAGCTAAAGCAGCCCTGGCAGGCAGGCAACACAGCCCAGGAAGCCCCAGGTGGCAGCAGCCAACAAGGGGATGCAGGCACTGGCTCATGGTTTCCTGGGGCCAGCTGCATCAGCCAGCAAAGGAGTAGAGAGGAGCTATCTGCCTGCCTCCCCACTTTCTGCACTACTGCAGCTGGCCCTGGGAAGCTGTGTGCCAGTGGCTGCAGCCCCTTACTGGTTGCTGTTGCCCCAGGCTTCCTGGGCTGTGCTGCCTGCCACAGTCCAGGAAGCCTCAGGTGGCAGCAGTCAGCAAGCAGCTGCAGCCACTGAGCTGTGGCTTCCTGGGGCCAGCTGCAGCAGTGCAGGGGGAGAGAGGAGGGGTGACTTAATACCTAAAGCTAGGCTACACAGACCCTGGTGCAGCTGCTTGTAGCCTCCCTGCCGCCTGCTGTGGGGTCTGTGTAGCCTGGTATGGCATCTGTTCATCAGTGAGTGATGGTTCTGAGATACAACACCCTCCCCTGCCCGCCCCCAAGAGGAGTGTTTCTGGGGGGCGAGGGGGGACTTGCAGTCCCAAGATGGCAACCAGGGGGTGGTCCAGCTTTTAAGGGATGGGGCTACCCATGCAGCCTTCAAAAGCTCACCCAGCCTTTTTAAGCAGCCCTCCACCCAAAATAATTGCCTGTGCTAGGGCCTCTCAAAGGTTTGGGTCAGTTTCAAAAGCCTTCCTATCCTGCTTGCAGACATCTTTGAAGCACAGTTTTGGGTGCTCTACTCTTCTCTCTCCGCTTGCAATTGGCTCATATAGGATGTCCTTCAGGAAGTACCCATCTTCCATCCTGCGAAGCTGGCCAGGCCAGCATAGGCACCACCGTTTGAGTAGTGTAGTGATGGTTGGCAGGTTAACTTTTGCAATGACATCTGTATTGGTGATTCTGTCTTGCTGCATGATATCAAGGGTATACCATATACAGCATAGGTGGACGCTGTTCATCTTCTTTTCTTGATGTACGTATGTTGACCATGTCTCACTGCTGTGCATAAGGACACTGAGGATGCAGGCTTTGTACACAAGTGTCTTATTTTTGATTGTGGGTTTTGTATTGTTCCAGACTTGTTTGAAGACCTTACTAAAAGTGGTTCCAGTAAACACCTATAGCTCTTCGTCCAGTGATACGTTGTTGCTTACTGTGTATCCAAGGTAGCAGAACTTGTTCACTGCCTTGAGAAGTGTGTTGTCAAGGCTGATAGATGGTGACTAGTGTGCACCCTGTCTTAGGACCACAGTCTTCTTGATGCTGATAGTCAGGGCAAACATCTTGCAAGCATGGGAGTGGCAATTAGTGAGTATTTGTAGTTGGCTGCCTTCATGGCAGTGAGTGAAGCATAGTCAGCAAAAAGAAACTCCCTAATAAGTATGTGCCCTCACTTTTTTTGTCTTAGCCTTTAGAAGTAATAGATTGTAGAGTTTGCCATCTGATCTGGTGTGAAGGTATATGCTTTCCTTCAAGCCACCAAAAAGCATTTGTGGCAAAGTGGGAGGTCCCCAACCAGCCACAGTGCTGGTCTCTCACTGCCTCTAGGCTTGCTGCCCACCCCTCTCACCTGCTATGCCTTGTTGTTAAGTAATTAGTTGGTAATTACATGGTAGGCTCCCCTCAACAGCCCTAATGTCTAAGGGCCGAAAGTACACGCTCCTACCATCTCTTAATGTGTCCCATGCCTCACAGGTTTCTAACAGCTATGCTTTGCTCCTGTCTGAGGCTGGGCCCAACTCAGCACAGTGTTAGGCTGTGGTTTGCCCTATTACAGGCCACACTCGTACTGCCTCCCTCTCGCTGAGGCCTCTCTCTCTCTACCGGCTCTCACCCGGTCTCTTTCAGAATGTCCTTCCTGGGCCTCATTCATACCACCCCTCGTTTTCCTGGGGACACACTCATCCTGTCCTGTCATGGGCAGGGGTCCTTGGACTTGATTCCCATCACTCCCCAGCCAGCAAGCGTGTAGCCTTTTGGGCATCTTCCTGCTACCCTTTTCTGGCCGAGCGCTGGGCGGTTCACAGAACACTGGTCTGACTCGGCCTCTGGTCTCTCATCAGGTCACTCACCCAGCTGCTCTCAATCAAGGGCTCCTGACTCGCCCCACTGTTTACCTGCAGTTCCTCCACTGCTGCCCCCCTCATCCCCACAAATTGGCCTCAGGCGCCCAAAGGCTTACCTGGACTGAACTCAAGCCCCCTTGCTAGCAGGGCCTCACCTTTAAGCCCCCTGCTTGCAGGGACCCAACTCACACTCCTTACTCACAGGATCTCATCTCATGCCCCCATATTCACAGGTCCTCACAACTACCACTCTCTACTTGCCCCTCTCTCCAGGGCCTCACACCTGCCCCTCTCATGCAGGCCTTCAGGTGCCCCTCTGCACCCCACTGTGCACCTCCGCCTCCACTGGGGCAGATACTCCGCCCCCTAATCTGGGGCCTGGGGCCGACATCCTGCAGGCTCAGGTGCCACTTGTCCATGTGCCTGGCCCACAACTCTCAGTCTTTGGGGTCTTGCACCCCACATGGGCTCAGGTGGCTGCAGCCATGCCTGGCCCCACTATCCACTCACCAGGGTCTTGCACCCACTGGGCTTAGGTGCCACACCAGGGGGTGCCTGGCCCTCTACTGCCTTTGATGTTAAATAACCCACTCGAAGGCGGGGCTGGGGTTAAGACACCCATCCTCGCCTGTCACTGGGGAGGTAACTGGCCTGGCATTTCCTGAGGGCTCCCATGCCACTAGGAGCCCCACCAGGCCACCCTTCCCCGGCAGGATGCAGTTTCAAGTCATGCCCAGGACCAGAAGCCTCCAAGGCCATAAGCTCCTGCCCTTACCTCCTAGTTGTTGCAGGAGCAGTAGCTCCACCAGGAGAGGTTCCTTTCATGCTGTCAGGCAGCAAACTGCTACCTCCAGCTCTGCTGGCCTGGATCTAAAGTGGCCACTCATCAGAGATGGGGCATCACCTGCCACCAGCTCTTAAAATGGCAGACACCAGATGTGCTCTGCCACCCACCTTCCCCCTTAAAATGGTTCCTGGGGGAGGCTTTCCCCTGCTGCTCCGCAAGCAAGCTCCCACAGAGCTTCTAAAAGCCCCAGAGTGGTGAGCCTCACTGGTGCTCTGCCCCACACCTTCCCCCTTAAAAAAATGATCCTTGGGGTATCTCCCAGCTTCCTTCACTGCTAGCTTTTCTCCAGCCTGCTGCCATCTGAGTCGCATGGCAAGCATCCCAGCTGTGCTTTGCCACAACATAGTATAGCAGCACAGAAGATCCCAAAGAGTAAGGGCACCAGAACACAAATCTGCTTTACTCCACTCTTCATCTTAAACCTGTCAGAGGTTGATCCATCAAACTGAACTGTAGTTAGCATGGTTTTGTGGAAGGAGCATATCATGCTGAGTTATGTTTTGGGGCATCCAATCCTTATCAGGACCCTGAACTAACCTGCTGTGCTGACAGTCTCAAAGGCTTTTGTCAGATGGACAAATGCTGCGTACAGTGGCTTATTTTGTTTTCTGCATTTTTCTTGCAGTTGGTGTAAGAAGAATATCATGTTCACTGTTGATTGCCATGCAATCAGCAAGTTGTTGCAAGCATTTTAAGATGACTGGCAAAAGCCTTTCCTGTGATGCTAAGCAAAGAGATGTCCCTATAGTTGTTGCGGTCACAATCGTCTCCCTTGTTGTTGTAGATAGAGTGATGATGTTAGTGTCATGCATGTCCTGGGGTACTTGATCTTCTTCCAGCAGCATGCAAGGAGTTGAAGATGTGGTAGCAGGCTAGCTTTCCCACACTTAGGAACCTCAGCTGGGATACCATCTTCTGGTTCTTTTCTGCTTACTAGACAGTCTATAGCCTTGCTAAGTTGCTCAGCCATGTGGGGGTTGGGAGAACAGGTAGAGGTCAGGTGGGGTTGGGGGAGCAGGCAGGGGTGGGGCCTGGCAGAGGTTATTCCATGGTCCCTTCCTTCAACTTTTCCTCTCCCGCCCTCTACTTACCAGCATGGAGTCCAGGTCCAGCTCCAGCTCCCTGCTGCAGCCGGTGTGGACTACCCGAATCACCAAAGCTCTCCAAATCTTTTCTGAATTGATTCAGAGAGCTTCAAATTGATTCAGACCTTTTAATTGGTCTCCTGATTCCATTCAGATTTGGAGATTCAGCCGCCGAATTCAGCCAAATCTCCTCTGAATCAAATCAGCACCTGAAGCTTCGCACAGCTCTATTATCTAGTTGTCAGCAGCAATTTACTGGATCTTATCTTTATGAAGATTTTTAGTTACTGCTGACCTGTTCCATAAACAAATTGCTATTCCATTTTTCTTCAGACTGACATTTCATTTGATTATGAACAGATCTGTATCCTTACCAAAGCGACTTCAGAAAATTATTGTTCTTTGTAAGCAGTTTCTTTTCATTTTGAAGGAGCGCCTTATAGTAATTCTTGTGTAGAATCACATTTTTTTTTATAAAGGATCCTTGACACCAGGATAAATGTAAAATGCAGAAAGAACTTAGCCTAAAGTTCTATCTAATGCTGAGCATAATGGGGTCTGCTTCTCTGACTGGGATGCCTGAGCATTATTTCAATACCCCTTAATAATACTAATAGTATTTCAAGTACAGTAGGAAATAAAAATGCTTAGAAGTATTATCTTTTTGTTCAGTCATCAGAATCATCCCTGATGTAATCAAAGTATTTTTAAAGAAACTACTTAATTGTTAAGGCCCCTTTAAAATTGGTAACTGAGAAACTTAATTGATGAATATTTTTATAGTATAACATCTATTTTCTCTTTTTACAGGGAAGAAGATTCCTTAGCTTTTTGTTCAGCTGGAATGTAAACTTCATTAAAATGATCCATGGGACTATTAAAAACCAATTGCAATGTTTTCCAAAGTATGTATTATAGTACCAGCATTGCAATTATGGATACTGATTGAACTTTTCTTTCTCTTTAAAAACTGAATTCCTGTTTTACAGATATAATGCAGAGACATATACATCTACTGGCCCATATTCCTTCTACACATGTTTATAATATCTTGTACATCAGTACATATACGCACAGCACCACTACGTACATAGTACATAAAGGCCTGATGTAAATTCTTATAAGATGTCTTTGAAAAGTATGTATTGAGCCCATTAGTCAATGTTCAAGGCCCCTGGCACTCGTTGAACTTAATATATGATTAACCAGTTGATCACATCTTAAATTGTTACTTGGTTACATGTTAATTAATGCAATGATAGAATGAGGAATAAGCCACAAAGTTATTACACAAAAAATGTGAAATAACTGCCTGGTTCCTATGACACCATTAACTGAACTTGTGTCTGGGAGTCCCCAGACCCTGTTGCCAGCTCTTAAAATGGCAAACACCAGATGTGCTCTGCCACTGGCAATCGGGGGTGATTGCTGAGCCCTTGGCTCGGTTATACGAGCGCTCTTGGAGCTTTGGACAAGTGCCGGAGGACTGGAAGGTGGCCAATGTGGTGCCCATCTTTAAGAAGGGGAAGAAGGATGACTCGGAGAACTATAGGCCTGTCTGTCTTACCTTGGTTCTGGGGAAGATCTTTGAGAAAATTCTCAAGTCCCACATCTGTGGGGGACCAGCAGGGGACTAAATGCTGAAGGGCAACTAGCACGGATTTGTTAAGGGCAGGTCCTGTCAGACCAACCTGGTCACCTTCTATGACCAGGTGACCAAATCCATGGATGCGGGGGTCCCTGTCGACGTAGTCTTTTTA
>JAGPOW010000261.1:246654234-246683398 GCA_030014935.1 Caiman crocodilus
GGGTCCTGTGACCCTGGCACTCGTTCCTGCCATTGGTGGGGGGTCAGACTAGATGGCCTGCTCTAGGCCCCTTCTGACCCTAGATACTATGATGATACTTGCCTTTCCCCTTAAAATGGTTCCTGGGGGAGGATCACAGTTGTTCTAATTAACTGCTAATAATGGCTTAATTTGACCTCTTAGTGTGTTTTGAGGAAATTCCTTGGCATATCGTTATAATAAATGGTTCAGTCAAAGTAGATTTCAAATGGAAAGACTTTCAGTAGCAATGTGATGATTGTCTTAAAACATAATGACTCCATTAGGATATTTTGGGCATGTCCAGTATCCAAAATTGATTGACTGTCCTGTTATCAAAATTCCTGCTTTAGCTTTCTGAAATTCATGTAACATCTCTTGAAACTGACAAATAAATGCTCTGTAATATGGTCTGTGTTTCTGGAATTGTATGGCAAATGATCCACTTTAAAATATCATTCACTGTGGTGCTAGTGAGTATAGGTTGACAGGCATTATTCCAAAATAGTCGTCCTGCTGTATTTTCTTTGGCAGTTTCTCCAAAACAGCAAAGTTGTCATTAAATGTAGAATACATGTCTGGCCAGTGTGTGTGTATTATACATTCAGTTTTCCCAGTATCTCCTGGGACAAGCATGTGACACTTTTTGGACAGTGTTTTAAAAAATATTTATTTTTCTCCCATAACCTATTATTATTGAAAATCCATTATTAACCGTCTGTCTCGAACAGTAGTTCCCAAACTGTGGGTCATAACCCCGAATGGGACTGCAACATTATCAGTTGGGGTCGGTGCTCTGGTTTGGGAGTGAGGAGCCATGCTGAGGAAATAGGGTCATGCTTAGGAAGAGTTTGGGAAGCACTGGTCTAGAATATCAGTACCTCAAAACTAGTAAGCCCTCCTATGAAATCATAAGCATTGCCAGAGGAGGTTGAACATCTAGGCAAGTTTCCTTTATGCAGTATCTAGAATAATGAGACCATTCAGCATTTTGAGATATTGAATGCAAGAGTCAGCATTACTAAACAGTATTTCTAATTTCCTAAGGTATTCTAAAGTCAATTGTTTTTAAAGGTTCAGCCAAAATTAGAACAGTTCCACAGTTGAACATAGCAGGGTGCTTTGGTCCGAGAAACAAATTCACTTAAGTCCACAGGGAACTGTCTGATAACCAGCCAATGCTCAGGTTTCAGAAATCCTCTGAGGACAGCCCTGGACAGAGATGACTACAAAATAGAAAAGAAGTGAGG
Source organism: Caiman crocodilus (assembly GCA_030014935.1). Taxonomy (NCBI): domain Eukaryota; kingdom Metazoa; phylum Chordata; order Crocodylia; family Alligatoridae; genus Caiman; species Caiman crocodilus. The sequence goes on from JAGPOW010000261.1 coordinate 246,655,503, forward strand.
TTGCTTAGCAACAATGAAGACTTGGTAACCAAAAATTTAAAATAATTTATTTTCATCGTAGGATGTGTGATGATAGTAGAGTTGCATTCAGAAACAGTTTATACATTGACTATGCAAATAGTCCTATATGTTAAGTAAAAGATAATGTCTATGTATTTTAAGTCAGCAACGTTGTTACAATACTCAAAGATTTCCTAGGTGCCCTTCAATGATATTGTCTGTATAATGCTTGAAAATTTACTCCTGGTGCTGTTTAGCATCCATGACTTAAACTTTTCTACCTGACCTAATTTTTTAAGTTAATTGAAACGTCTCTAAGTGCAAATCTGTATCCTAAATTGTAAGCAAAGTAGATATATGCCTTTGAAAAGAATAGTACCTTTCTCAGTTTGAAAATGAGCATCCTTTTCCAGTTGCTAGAGACTTGGTAGGTATTGTCAAGAATACTGCTTTTTGGAGCTTTTTTCTGATGACCCTATGATGTTGGCATGAACTAGGACGTACAGCATATCAAGTAAAACTCATACATTTAAAAAAAAAAAAGGAACTGTTTATCACAAACACTGTTCTGAAGTTGGCAAAAATGAAGACAATTTTAAAATCTACATTATTTTTCCATTACCTCTTTCTATTTTTTTTGTCTTTTTTAAATTTAATTTCCAAATTTTCCATCATGGTGTAGTATATTATGACAATATTGCAGCTGCAAACACTGATAGAATAGTTTGTTAAAATAATGTTGATCATCTTACATTTTGTTGTAAAACCCAGATTTGAAGTGTCCGTTGAAGTTGTGCAACAGTATTAGATTCCATAAACTGTCTGTTGTATGTCTGGAAGAATTCTAGACAAGTGGAAAAATAATAAATTGCAGTAAATCTTTTAATATGACTTAACAGCAGTTTTTAAATCTTACAATTCAGTGACCTGCTGTTCTCACTCATCTTTTATTTTTGGCATAGTATGTTTATACCTTGATTTAATTTTACTGTTTCTTGATAAATGTGTAAACAGGTGTATAAGAGTCAGCAGTGAGATAAGCTGAAAGAGAATTGATGTTTCTGGGATTTTGTAGTGAAAGCTACTCTTCATGATCTCATTAGAAATATGTAATCTTGAAAATTAGAGTAATGCCAGAAGGTCAAGGTTGCAGCCCTTTGGCAGGGTAACTTTTCAGGCGAAGACTTGGTTGTTAGAGAAACAAAACCAATTCTTCTATGTGATTATAAGCTACAGAACAACCCAAGAAGTAAATGGCTGAATCAGGTAACTTCCCACTTACTGTTCCATTTCACCAAGGCCTTGTGTTTGGTGGGAATGACTGGCTATAGCTCATCCTGGGTGCACTTAGCTGGATGGATGGGATAGTGCTGTGGGTGGACAGGGAGCAGCATCTGGGAGTGGGATGGGCAGGCAGGGCTGGGGTCAATCATGGGATGGTAACAGCATGGGGCTGAGGCCCACGGGAGAGCTGGCAACCCACTCCCAGCACAGCCCTGTGTGCTGTCACTGCCCCACAGTCTGGCCCTTTCCGCACCTGTCCCACTCCCAAGTGCCGCTCCTTGCCTGCCTGCAGCCCCATCTTCCCAGCTGAGTGTGCCCTACCTTCAGGTTCATGGGCTGATCTCTGTGTAGATCCCGCCCATCTGTTCTGTCTGGTGCCCCCAGCAGTGGGTGTGGGGTAGACAGGCTGGATGCCCAGGCAGTAGGTCCAGTGGCAGCGGTAGCTGGAAGGAACTGCACTGTTAGGAAGCTGAGTGCAGCTTCCGTGCTGTCCCAGCCCCATTGTGCATCTGGGAGTGGTGGGATTGGCCGAATGCACCATGGCCCCAGGCTGCCCCCTGCACCTGGGATTGGCAAGGCTCAGAGACCCACTGCAGGTCAGATAAAAATCCCTTGTCAAGCTGGATCCAGCCTGTGCTCACGTTTTGCTCACCTCAGGTCTAGCGGATTCCTGTTGATCTTAAGTATTTAGTATTTAGTTTGTTTGTTTTCCCCCTTGGTATTTTAAAACCCTAAGGACTTTCCATTTACAAACATATAATAGTACTTGAGTTAGTATTAAAAGCCAACTGTGAACTGACTTGTATAAATCAGTAGTGAGAATAGCAGGCGTGATTTCTTCGACTTAATATATTTCTCCTTAAAGTGAATGGAATCGGAATAACCAGAATGTCACCATACCTCACAATACAGCTGCTAGCTTTAGCCAAAAAAAAAAAAAAATCTGAATCACATGCCATATATAGGCATATTTTTATAGACTATCAAAGTATACATATATATTCTACATAGGAATGTGAAAGGTTAAACTATTAATTTAAGGGGTGAGGGGGACTAGTACCCATAATTTAGAAGGAAAACACAGCAACCTAAAGACTTGTCAGTTAAGCAATTAGCTGCTTGTTCACAGGTGGGCCTTCCCTCCCAGGACAGGGCTTCAAGCCTTGTCTGGCTGAACTTGCCTCTTTTCCCCCTTCCCCCAGTCAAAGGGCTCTGGGAGTCAGGAACAGCTCCTAGCAGCAGCTGTGTTACTGGTTAATCGTTTAAGTGATATAATCAGAGGAGGTTAAACAAATAATTTTTTAAATTATATTTACATCCCTAATTCTACATAGATTAATCTGTACCTTGTCTGGTTTAATATTTTGCTTTCCATTCCTTCATAGAGTATGATTTTCCCAAAAGGGGTCTAACTGACTGGATTACTATACTATTAATGTTGTACAATATAAAAATTAGCACACCTTTGCTGATGGAGACTTAAAAAGCTTTTATGCCTGATTAGCATAATTCTACTCTGTTTAAGATTAAATTTTAGATTTATCTTTGCTATTTAAGAGAAACTGTGTTGTAAGGTTACGCCAAAGGAATTTCCACAAAAAATAGTATGTAGCAATGGTATTCTTCAATAAGATGATATCTAGCCTATTTTTAATAGACTAGTCATAATTTATTAACTTAAAAATTTGCTTAAAGCTTCCAATTTAGATCAATGATATTTTCTTATAAATAATTTTAACATGCTTGAATTCAGTGCTGCATCTTAGTATCTGTCTAGGTCTCTAACAAAAACAAGACACTTAAACAATATGAGAACATACAGAAAACTATAACTGAATTATCTTCATGTTCTTCAGATAAGCAAATATCCTGGACCGATATTTTAGTATTTTGAAAACAACACCAAGTGAGGGAATGTATAACACATTTCAGTGCTCTTTATCACTTAATATGGACACATTTTGTTGTTGCCTTTTTTTATGTTTGATACAGGTATAGTAAAGAAGTTTGGGTTTTTTCTTTATTAACACAGATCGCTGGTGATGAATGTTGCAGAAATTTATTTCAGGGCTTGGAAGAAGGCTTCAGGAGAAATTTTAGAGGTATGTGCTCTGCTTTGAATTTGGATTAAGTATTTTTGAGATTCTTTCAAGTTTTTCATATAAATGATCACTCCTGAGGGAAAAGGGTCCCTTTAGTCATACAATCATTGAAAATTAGGGTTGGAAGGGACTTCTGGAGGTCATCTAGTCCACCCCCTGCTCAAAGCAGGACCATCCCCAACATGATCATCCCAGCGAAGCCTTTGTCTAGCTGGGTCTTAAAAACTTCCAAGGATGGAGATTCTACCACCTCTCTGGGTAACCTGTTCCAGTGCTTCAGTACCCTCCTCATGAGAGAGATTTTCCTAATATCTAACTTCCCTTCCCTTTTCCAACTTGAGACTGTTGTTCCTTGTTTTGTCATCTGCTGCCCCTGAAAATAGTCTAGCTTCTTCTTTCAAACCTCCCTTCAGGTAGCTGAAGGCTGCTATTAAATCCCCTCTGTCTCCTCTTCTCCAAAATAAATAAGTCCAGTTTCTTTAGCCTCTCCTCATAAGTCATGTCCCTCAGCCCCCTCACCATTTTTGTTGCCCTCCACTAGATTTCTCTAATTTGTCCACATCCATACTGTAGTGGAGGGCCCAAAACTGAACGCAGTACTCCAGATATGGCCTCACCAGTACTGAATAGAAGGGAGTAATCACTTCCCTTGACCTGCTGGCAACAAACCTGCCAATGTAGCCCAGTGTGCTTGTTAGCTTTCTTGGTACCAAGAGCACACTGCTGTATCATATTCAGCTTATTGTCCACTGTAAATACTTACAATCAATTAATGAGAGACAACCAGGCAGTATTTGACAGCTTACATATGGCAGCTAATTTCAAGAACTTTTGACCAGATTTAAGGCTACCTTAAGAAATGAAATGTGAAAAGCTAGTACTTAAAGCTGTGCATACTGTTATGTAAAGCTTTTCCCCTAAACTTTGGCCTTGATTCAGACCAAGGCAGACGCTGGAAGATTGCAAGCCAAGAAACATCTGCCATGGTAAAACCTGGTGCTCATATAAACAACTGAAAACATAATCTTAAATATAAAAAAAGGAGACAGTCTTAAGTATTATTTTAACTTGTGTATCTAATAACCATGTTTGTATGCTAACAATCTTATGCATGGATTTTTTTTCTCTTCAGACCCTTGAATATAATTGCATTCAGGATTTCATGCATCATGGAATTCATCTTCCTAGAAATTCTCCTGTGCATCCTAAAGTGAGAGAGGTATGTTCCTGTACAATATAAATCAGTAGTACTGCAATGTGTAGTAAATGGCTTTTCAGGACCAAATCATATGCTGTAACGTGCTTTTTTCTGATTTAGTCCTCAAATACATTTTTTGAGCGTGCACTTACTCTGAAAACGTCTTGCTCGTTTTCTTTCATTAACTGGATGTGTTAGTTAGATGAATAATTCAGCGGGACACACATGCTCAGGTCCCATACTTAAAAGTAAAAAATCTATATAAAATTTAAAAATGTATACATTTCAATCCAGGTCATTAAAAGTGAAAATTGATTTAAAATATTTTTGTTTGCATTTGCACACTTTGCTCCTTGTATTGAGAAATTTTGTTGATTAATTTATGGAACTGAACATTTTGAAAAGTCAGACTCAAGATAGAATCTTCCCATCTTAAGATCCACATATTATAGGTTCCTTTTTCCCCTTCAGTTTTAGAAGTGCATATGTTTATGTAGATGGGATTTGGGATTTTTCTACTACTGTAACTTTTTTGTAAACATAATCTATTTTATCACCATAGATTATAAAGATAACTGACAAAGCTATGTTCATTTTTTCTGCTTCATGATGCTGCCAAGCTCTTCCTGGATAGGACTCTTTTTCCTAACTTGGCCCTGGCATTTAATCTACTAGTTAGGCTTTGCTCATGCAGTACAGAGCACATGGCTTATGAAAACATCATTATGTATGCTTTCAACTGAGAGGAGTTTTTACTGCTTTCCCCAGTTACTAAGTAAAGTTTTACTTAGGAAATCTACCTGGAATGATGTAGTGTAAAGTCATTAAGGTGCTTACATTTAAGCTGTAATTTAACATTTCAAATGGACCGTTTATCCCGTAACGCTATCCTATGTTCACCTGATACAATGGCACCAGTTGTTCTGAACTGGTGTCTTTGTGCACATTCTTTTTGGTCTGGTCAGGTTTTAAATTTTAGTTTTATAATTGCAGTGGGGGGACCTCAGTGTTGGAAACTCATTTTTCAATATCGTTCAGGTGAAAACACCTGGCTCTGACCATGGCATATGACCACTTCAACGTAAATCTGCAGATGTGATGCACTTGGAGAGGTCCATAAAATTTCTTTGTTTTTAATAAACGACTTTTTTCCCCCCCCACTGAAACCTTCCTCCATGATAAAGAATATCGCTGTCTTGAACAAGATAAAAGAATTGAGAAAAAGCACTCTTGTCATGACTTTGCCCTTTCTACTGGCACATCTGTCTGAATTATTTGCATGATCTATTTCTGTTGGTTTTTTATATATATATATATAAATATAATATATATACACTCAAAGAGCCCTTTTAAATGCATTCATTTATTACTGGGTCAGCTGCTGTATCTTCTCTATATCATTCTGCCTGTATAATCTAAAAATCATTGATGTCCTGTAAAAGATATCATAGACTAGACACAAACTGCCTTTCTCAAATATTTTGAATCTACCATATGAAATATACCATTAGCTTTTTATTTTTGACAGATGCTGAGCTATTTTCACAAACAAAGTAAAGTCCGTGAGGGAGTTGAAGAAATGCTGTATAGATTATATCAACCTATACTTTGGAGAGCATTAAAGGTAATTCCCATTTAAGATATATTATCATATTGTATTTAGTGTAAACAATTGTTGTATCCCTCTTCTGCTTCTTTCTCTAATGCAGCAAAATAAACCATAAATATTTGCTTTCCTGGTCCTTGCAGCCTTGTCCAACTTTACCAGATAGTTTCTATTAACTAGTGATGCATCAAATTTTGCCTCCACTTATACTCTAATGCTAGTTTTCAATGTTAGCTTATGGAATTGTTAAATAAACATCTTTATATTTTCTCCCCTGCTAAGCCACTTGCTTAGAGGAACTCTCCCTGAACATCTTGAAAGCTGTCTTAATAACCTTCTTCAAAATGCTCCTTAAAACTTCCCTTTGCAATGTTATCTACAGGGAAAAAAACAGCATGAGGCCAGGTGTGCTAAGACCACTGTCCTGCTCACCCTGTACTTCCTCCTCTGCATGCATTCTAGCTTCTTTTCTGTCTCATCTTAGGCTGTAAACTTTCTAGGATCTGTGTCTGTATAGTGCCTAGGGGTTCCTGTCCTGGAGATATTTTGTACTATGCTGAGACAAGGAGCAAATGTATATACATTTTATTCTGGTCTGGTTATTATAGTTTTTGTTTAATAATAAAATTTTTGGAGCTAATGCTCACATTTTCTCATTTGGAATATTAGATACTATATTTTTTCATATGATTAATAGTTAATTTGTCTTGATTAGAATTAATAAACTGATAAAGGTGATTGAAGAGTGTACGTGGTAAGTGAGTTTTGATATTAAGAGCATCATCTTCCTACACAATTTTTTTTTCTCCCTTATAACAGGCTAGAAACTCAGAAGTTCGAGCAAATGCAGCATTGTTGTTTGTTGAAGCATTTCCTATCCGTGATCCCCACTTTAACAATGAGGAGATGGATAATGATATGCAGAAACACTTTGAAGAACTTTTTGTAAGTTTCTCAAGAAGTCTGAATGTTGTAACAAAGTGTTAAGTTAAAGTTTCAGTGAAACGTGCTCAGAAGAAAGGTAATTTGTAATACTTGCACTTCAGTTAAATTAAGCCCAGAACTATGCCATTATATTCTTTTAATCATGCATATTCTTTTATGTAGAGGCATATTAGCGTACCACCTACTAGAGATATAGAAAGGTTTGGCTGAGGAAAATGGCCTGAAAATTAAGTATTTTAATGAATGAATTAACAATACAATTGAAAAACCCAGGAGATTGTTTGGACAGACCAGATGACACAAGTTGAAGACATACAGTTTAGGCTAGTGGGTGAAGAGGACTTTTATGGTGCAAAATCTTCAGTGAATGATTAATCTTAAATATTTGCAGTTCTATTATTAAGATGATATATTTGAACAGTGATATAAGGAGAATTAAAATGATACATTAGAAATTTAGATAGGCGTGGCTCATTTCTAGACTGTCTCTGTTTGGAAAAACACTTAATATAATGATTTTCAGGCTAAATATCTGATAACTAAAATTCTCGTCATGAGCAGAGAAGATTGATGCTTAATTACATACCTAAATATGACCGTATAGATCAAATTTTCAGAAATGCCTAAACTCAAAGATACGATTTGACTTTTGAGCAGGCACTTTTAAAATCCTTTAAAGTCTGACTTTTTGATATTTATTTATTTATTTATTTATTTATTTATTTATTTTACAATACAGGCCAGTATTTTTAATTTTATTTTGTTTTTAAATTATTGCTATTAGTAAACAAACGCAACATTTTAAAGTCCTCTTGGGACACCAGCCTGCATACGGTACTATTACATAATGCACCTTGAATAACATTGCTTAAAGGCTTATGGGATGAGCTTTATCAGTATACCTTATTTTAATTATTATCAGAAAGCAAAATTATGCATACATAAAGTACATTTCCTTTTTTTCCCCCTTTCTGTTTACTTTAGAGTCTGTTAGAAGATCCGCATCCATTGGTTCGCTCTATAGGGGTACTTGGTGTTAGTAAAATAACATCCAAATACTGGGAGATGATACCTGCAACAATTATTGCTGACCTTTTAAATAAGCTAATTGGAGACCTGGCTTTTGATGTAACTTCAGCTGATGTTCGTTGCTCAGTTTTTAAGGTAAGACTATTGTGCAAATTTTATAAAACATCTTGATACTAACTTTTGCTTTTCTTGTAACTTGGGTTCATTAATGGAGGCCAGTTTAAAATGGATTACTACTTGTTTAAAATAAGGTCTCTAAGTTGGTCTTTACATAATTTGTCTTACAAAATGTGTGAGGGTTGGGAAGAAAATAATGTCTCTAAATTTTTATCTTCTGAGTAAGCCAGGGTTATGGAGGTTATTTTTGTTGACTTTGCCTAAAGGAACCACAGTAAAATTGGGGATCTATGTCGGAACCCTGAACAAAACTGAAACATGATTTGCAAGGAAGCAACAGGCATGTCAGAGATGCTGCTTCTACACAACACTTGTGCACACACCAGCTTGTGCACTACACAAGCAGTATCTTGTTTAGATGGGCTGTGCCACCCCATCCTCCATAAAGCCTCCAGAATGAAGGGAGAAGTTGTGTTGTGTTTTTTTCTGGTGGAACAGTGGGGGCGGTTGAGGGGGAGAGGTCAGGGATGACAGCCAAGTGATGGAGGCTGTACTACAAGGACGTTTACTATGTTAGAATCCCCATCCTTGTACACCAATGGAAAAAACCTGTTGAGTGAGAAGGAGACTATGCTGAAAAACAGCTGTAGGTTCAATGATGAGCTACAAATTTTCCATGCTCTATTTTCCAGTATTTTTTCAGTAACGTTTGGCTGAGCGGGAAAAGAGATGGGACATTACTTTGAGTGGTACTTGTATAATATTGTGAAAAAAGCAGAAAAATAAAATACTTGCAGCACTGAGTATTGGAAGCAAAGATTGAGAGGCTTTGTGACATCCAGTTATCTTGGTTCCTGTTTTTCTGTGGAGCTAAAGACTTAAGGACCATGGTCTTGGCTTGAAGTTTTAATCAGACTTTGTCTAAAATAATTTTAGAAAGCTAAAAAAAAGTATATTTTATCCAATAACTGTAGAAACTGGTTCTAGCTTTTTTTTCTATTACTTTTTTTCAATGACAGTCTATGACATCACTTTCTTTCTATGGCATCCAACTTTTTTTCTATTGCATCACAACAAGAAAGAGAGAACAAGTGGTATAATGTGGTTTAAGTTGTATATTTTGTACATTTTATAGTCCTTTTTAGGTTTTCCTGTGCATACCTACTATGTGACTCCTATCTCTGGAAAGGCCATTTCCTGCTTGATGGACCAACATCCCAGCTCTTCTGCCTCTCTCAGATGCCAGCAAGGTGGACTTCCCAGGCATCAGGGTGTTCTTCAGATACAAGTCTTGAACAGAAGTACTGTTCAAGTGCAAAAAAAATCTTAAATGTAGACCTCTTTTTTTTAAATGAAAGGAATTCATTCTTTCATTCTTTTAACACCTGATTTGACTATTTTAGCAAAGAATGTAAATACAACTGCCACTTTTTTATTTAGCCTTATAAGTGTCATGTTCTAGTTCAGTAATTTCTATCACTTTTGGTTCAAGTTATGCATGTCTGTTCTTTTCATATTTTTATTCAGTGTGATCTTTCTGTATTGCAGTGTTTGCCTATAATTTTGGAGAATGCCCTGAGCCACCCATTATTGGAGCAGCTCCTGCCAGCAGTAAAATACAGTCTCCATGACAATTCTGAAAAAGTGCGAGTGGCTTTTGTTGATATGCTGCTGAAAATTAAGGCTGCTAGGGCTGCTAAGGTAGGATAAGTAGGACTTCTGAGATAGCAAGTAGGAGATATAAATAGAATAAAGCATTTATTATGAAGTTGATATATTTATGAATACAGAATTCCTAAAAGGAAGAGAGGTTGTGTTTCAGTACATTTTGAACTTTTCCATTGGGGCAACTGTTACTTATAAGAGATACAACCAGCGTTAAGGGAACAGAGCTGCCAGGAAAAGAAAGTGGGGCAGGGTCACTAATATAAAAAGAATATCAGATCAGGGAAGAAAGGAGCCAAGCTATACACAAGAATGTATAAAGGTACAAGGGAGAGGGAGAGAAATTGAGCAAATGGAATAGGAAGCAACACAAGATGATCATTTTCTTAAATGATAAAATAATTAGTGCAATACTTGTCACAAATACATTGCACGGTTGTAACAGAACATAAGAGGTCTCCTCTCTCCTACTGTGCATTATTAGATTTCTGTTGGCACATATTTTAAGCTCTCTGTATATGATAAAGATCAGCCATCTATACCCTAAAATATACTGACAAATGCTGCCCTACCACACGCTGATCTGATTATTATTATTAACACGTTTGTCTTATTTTTTCCTGATTATTAGAAGGGCTCATTGTATTGCCAATTAATTATCAAGCTTAATAAATGATTTCTATTTTTATCCTGTTTTCAACCATTTGGGCTGGAATTTTACTCTCTGGAGAGCTGTCTAGATTTTGTTGTAGACTATCAGCCAAAAAATTCATGTTCAAGAATGAAGCTAGCAAAAAATATGTTATTTTGTGTGTGAGAGCAGTGTCCATTTGCCTGCCCCTGCTCCCTGCCCTGTGTCTTTTGCTACCTTGTGAAGATGTGCTCAAATATGGCCAAGCTTATGAGCCTTTTGGGGAAGAAGGTCAAAATTGGCATGTGCTTTGAAACTTGCTAGACCTTTGCAGCTCTCTTGCCTATCTGCACTTAATTTGCTCCATTCTTAGAATGGAAATGCATAAATAAAACTGAAAATGTAGAGAAATGTCTTGGTTGCTTCAAGCCATGCTGCATGAGTGTGTATTTGCTGAAAATGAGGGCAGGGCATCTGTCTCTTTCCTTGTGTTTTCAATGGCCACAGCTCAAGAAAGTGGCCTGAATTGAATGCACAGTAGATGAGAACTGAATCTGGGGGAGATGAGAGAAAGTAGCTTGGGAAAAGAAGAATATTTGCGGGGGGGACCTGGTAGTGGAGACTGGGACTGGACTGGGCTGGATGAAGAGTGATTCAGGTTAATGATATTTTGCTGAGCAAGAGTGGGTGCTTCCAGACAACATTTTGTTTAGCTGGGCAGGAGAACTGGAGCTGAGAAGAAGTTTGGGCCTGGAAGCCGGTCAGGTCAACAAAGGGAAAGAGATGGCAGGCAGAGGAGATAGGTGGGTCCTGTGAAGAGCCAGAATTTTGTGGGGAAGATGAACTGTGAAAAGCTGGGCAATGAGACTTTATAAGAAGCTGGATGAGGGTGAAGCACTGAGATTAGATAAAGAACCTGGTGAGGGACAGTGGGTGCAAAAGGATATGATAATAACAAGGGGGGCCTAGAGGCTGTAGTGTAATGGGGGTGGGTGAGAGGGGCACTTGCCTGGATGTAGGAGGGCTACTGGAATCACCCCCCTGCCTGCCACAAGCCTGCATTACAGCAGCAAGAGCTTCCTTGCAGTTTACTTATACCTGGAACTCCAAAACAGTCCCTGGCAGTGGTGATTGCTGCTGCTGCTTTAAGAGCAATAGCTGAAGCTGGCTGAACACATGAAAGCATCTGTTCAGCTCTCCTTCAGGGTTTGCTCATGATGCCAAGTCTGTTCCTTATGCCTCTGCCTGAAGGTTGGGACAGATGAGAAGAAGACGGGAGACGGAGCTGAAGGGTGAAAATGGAAATGGCTGAATAGGGGGAACAGGGAAGTAAGATTGGAACGTTAAGATTTGCTGGGTAAAAAGAATGGCAATTTGAGGAAGGCGGGGAAAAGGAGACAAGTTTGGGGCAGGATCATGTAGGAAGGGAATGGACGTTGGAGTCTGTGCCACTAGAACTCAATTGCCTCTAGATCCTGGAAAATTCTGGAAGATATTTGAGTTTTATCACTCATAGAAACCCTCAGCCAGAGTGTCATTTCTTCTAGTGGTTCCTCAGAGAAGATGACAACCTCCTAATTGCTGTTATTAACACTGTTAGCATAAATGTCAAGAGATCTAAACAGCAGATCTTGAGGGGCAACCCTGTGGATTACTCAGGTGTTGCCAGTGATGGCAAGGGATTAGTTGCCTTTAAAAAAAGAAAGAAAGAAACAGGTGGGGAGGGGGATTGTATGTGTGAGCATGCATGCATTATGGTAAATGTCAAGCTATAAAGGTAAAATGTATGTTTAGCGTGTGCATCATTTTCATAGGGTTTTTTCTCATTTTTATATTTTTGCAAGCCATACTTTCAGCAACAGTTTGCAACTTCACAGCTACTCCTGCACCCCCCCTGCCCTGTAGTGGGGGTGACAGTACACCAAAGTTATAACATCAAAAAGTTTCCAGGATGGCAATGAAAATGTAACTTAGATAAGTACCTATAGTCATACTCTGATCTTCCAATAAACTGGATCTATAAAGTAGAAAAAACCCCAAATATTTGATTTAAGTGTTGTTAGTTGGCAAAAATATACTCTGATCTTTTCATTATTCTAGTGAAGGGATGCTCAAATCCCAGCCTGCAGGCAACATCTGGCCCCTAGCACCATGTCATCTGGTTCATGGGGAAGCTCTACAGGCTGTGGCCCTGCATGGTAGATATGATGTACTGTTTGCTGTTGCTTGTAGTAGATATTAGCATTTTATTAAAAAACAAACGTTAGTCCATACAATGATTAGTTTTGCTCATAGTCAGTGGGTGCATCTATATGTGCACTTTACTGTGGAGTTGACTAATTAGTTTCGCAGTAAAACATCATCGTCCACATGGGTGCAGTAAATTAACTAACTTGGCTGTAATATAGTATTGTGCTATCTTATGGTGGAGTAATTAATTGTGATCAAACACTCATGTGTATGGAGACCTTCAGGTGCAAATTGCTCCTGGTCAGCTCAGCCAGCTGGAGAGCCAGACTCATAGCTTCTGCCAGCCCCTCTGCAGCCAGAAGCTTGGGGCTGTTCTTCCCTGGCTCCACTTGCTGCAGTCCCAGGCACATATGTCGATGCTGTGCCCAGGAGCAGTTAACTCCAGTATCAACTTAATAGCATGTGTAGATGCACCCAGTGTTAACCAATACTCTTCAAAATATACTTGTTGCAGCTTGTTTCTTTGTCTCTTGCTTTCTCTACTCTAACTTCATTCTCCTTCTCTCCTTTAAAAAAAAAAAAAAAAAAAAAAGTTCTGGAAAATCTGTCCCATGGACCATCTTTTGACCCGCCTTGAAGTTGATTCACGTCCAGTATCACGACGGATAGTAAATCTCCTGTTCAACTCTTTCTTGCCTGTTAATCAACCTGAGGAGGTGTGGTGTGAACGTTGTGTTACACTAATTCAGATGAATTCAGCAGCAGCCAGAAAATTCTACCAGTATGCTTATGAGTACACAGCCCCCACCAACATAGGTAAAGTACTGCATACTATAATAATTCTTGGCAATCTTCATTAAGTATAGCCTAATTCAGTGGTCTCCAACCTTTTTAAGTAGGAGATCACTTTTGGAATTTAAAAGCAACCCAAGATCTATTGCCAGACCTCTCCCCCACCAGCAGGTAAGTCTGTGGGGAGGGAAGGGGTCAGATCGAGGCAGAGGGAGAAAAAATTATTTGGCGGTCCACCCCCGCAGCAGGTAAGTCCGCTATGCGGGGAAAGGGCCATGGGGGGTGGGGCAGATCAAGGGCCCAACCCTAGCCCCACTCCCTCCCTCACTGCTGGAGCCTCGATTTGCCCCTACCCCAACTGCAGTGAGGGAAGGAGTGGGGCTGGAGCAGGGGCAGGTAGAAGGGAGTGGGGCTGGAGCACGGGCAGGAGGGAGCCACGAGTGGCTAGTCCAAGGGGTACAGGGAGAGGTGGGTGTACACCCTGGGAGGACGGGGGGCTGCATGCCCCCATATCAGCACAGGGTAGGTTATGGCTGGGGCTGGGCTTTTCCTGAGGGTGGGGCTGACCCACACTGTTCTCGGGCCAGGTGGTGACAGCCCTCGGAGCAGGGCTGCAGCCATCGGAAAATTCACTGTAGCCCCCTCAACCCCCACTCCCAGTGTCATTGTCCACTCTGAGTGCAGTGCAGCCCGGCCTCCACCAGGAACAGCCCAGTGCACCTTCCCAGCCTTCAGTGGCAGCTGCCCTGCCTTGTGCAGATCCTGGGCACATGGTCCCCATGCCCTCGGTGGGGGAGTGGGGATCTGGCTCCTGTACCTGCCCTTCCCCCAGACTGACCTGCTGGGCTGAGGGGGTGGGGGGCACACATGCATGTGTGCACACACTCAGTCCCCGCAGCCCAGGATCAACTAAAAGAGGCTCCCCAGTCAACCAGTTGGGGACCACTGGCCTAATTTTTATCATAGTTTTTAGCAGTAGTAGATCTCTGTTGGATCATTGGTTTTAGCTCATGATTAGCAGAGAGCTTCCAAGTTTCAAACTTTAGAAGTTCCTGGCACCAGTAAATAGCATTCCTATACCAAGTATAAAACTGCATTGAAACCCTAGTGATAGTAGTCAGCTCTATGGGATCTCTAACACTATTAAAGCACAAAGCTCATTGGGATGCTGTTGTCAGTTATTGTAGTGCACATGTCAAGATGATTGCTTTATCTTCTCCTGAAGGGAAGACAGAGAGTGGAAAGGTTGACTTCTGTATCCAAGTATCCTGTTTGTAAAATAAAGGATTTAATGAAATTCAGTACATTAGTGTGAAAGGTGCTATATAGGTCAAAATAGCTTGATTATCCCGGACTGGGCTATTGACATTGCCCATTTGCTAGCTCTACAAATTTCTTTTCAGAAAAATTCTTCCAAATTTCCTCCCGTGAAAATAGTTTTGGTTCTGAAGTGTTGGTAAGATGCATTACAGGGCATTATATCTTTTAGCAAATAATGTTATTGAATTCATCCCACCACATGAAAAAACAAAGCTATTTTTCTAGGAGTCTATCTTTCCAGAAATAAACAAGGAAACAATACAAAGGAACTCCAGGCTCAGGACTTGGCTTTCCAAGAAGCAGTCCCTATACATATCCTCAAGAGAGTAGTAAATGTTTGGTTGCTGAGGGTGTGTCTGCGCAGAAAATGAAGGTGTGATTGTGTGGTCTTAAACTACCTGAACTTGTAATAACAGAGGCTTGCACTTTGGTTGTTGGATTCAAGCCTCTTCAACTATTAGCATGTGCTACATTCACAAGTTCACTTTTTCTATGTAGATATACTATCTGACACCTCAGATCTGAAAAGGGGCTCCTGAGTCGATGAGATGATCACATTTTTTCATAAATGATGCTATCCTTGACATAAATCCACAGAATTTTGAGCATAGTCCATTAAATTAACAGCCATTTCAGAAAAAATCAGTTACCTCCACTGATCCTTACTTTTTAGAAAAGTTTTTAGGTGTTTTGTAACTACTGTATTTACTGTAATCTAAGATGACTTTGAATTTAAGATGACATTCCAGTAATTAGATTCTAGACAAGAAAATGATAATAGATTTATAATTTTCCATGTCTAGAATCTACTTATTGAGGAGTTGTCTTAAATTTGTCCCCCTGCTGCTGTGGTGAGGGAGCAGGCAGGGATGGAAGCAAAAGCAGGAGGAAGTAGGGGCCAGGGCAGGCAGGGGCAGTGGGGGGAAGCAGAGGCAAGGGGAAAGCATGTGCAGGCATCCTGCCCATCATCCCTTGTCCCCCCTGGTGACTGCCACTCCACCATTTACCCAGCTTGGCTGCTTTCCCTGCTGATCTGGGCACAGGTGGAGCCCCACAGTCACTCTTGCCCCATGCTGCAGAAAGCAGCTGTGGCTGGGAGCTCAGCTCTGCACCAGGTAGATTTTTCCTGCCCTGTCCTGCTCCCTTCCATTTCCCCCTTTTTGTGTGGAGATGGGAAGGAGGAGGGGAGAGGAGCAGGGCAAGGAAGGAGAAATCCACATGGTGCAGAGCTGAGCTCCCAGCCACAACTGCTTCCTGCAGCATAGGGCAGGATGAAGACCCCAGCAACATGCAGACTCCTCCTCCTTTGCCTGGTTCCCTGCCAGCGGGGTCAGAGAAGTGGGGAGGGAACCTGCAGCAGAGCTGCTGTTGCCTGGCCCAGCTGGGCTCCCTACAGAACTGTTTCTTCCAGCTATGATACTCAGTTCTAAAATTAGACTTTGTTTTCCCCGTGATGAATAGGTGGGATGGGGCGGACACCTCATCTTAGAATCGAGTAAATACAGTATTAGGAAGTAGAGGCTGATGGTTACTCAGGCCCCTCCCCTCTTTTTTTTTTTTTCCCCTCCACAACTAAATGCAGTAAATGTACTTTTAATAGAATTGTCTAGATAACTCTGTCTGGGTCATATCTCTACCCTCCCCAGAGCAGTTTCATCATTACATATAATAATCATTGCCTGAACAAATGCTTGAAATGTCTAAATTACTCTTTTTCTTTGCTTTGTTTTTAATTTAGCCAAATTGATGCTCACTATTCGGCGTTGCTTAAATGCCTGCATCCAAAGGTCAAAAGAGAATCAAAGTGATGATGACAAAGATGAAGAAAGTGAAAAAGAGAACATAAGTGTAAGAAAGTCTCAACAAAACTTCCATTTTCTGCTAATCTGTAATAACTTTCTGTGCATACTGAATAAGTACATTGTTTACTTTACTCCTAATGCAATCCTGGGCCCAGTGTGTTTGCTGTTGTGTATATTGTAACAAATTTGTTTATTTGCAGAGTACTTAAGTGCACATAAACTGCTGAAGTGCATAGCATCTTTCAGCCCCAACATCTTGCAACTTAGTTGTACTCTGGTTAACTGCATGCTAACCATAATTGTCTATTTTGTAACTAATTATGAACCATTTAACTAAATGAGGAATGGTGAAGGTAGAAGCAGCTCTTAGAATCCTTGAAAATGAAGGATCCTAATCAGTTTTGGTTTGGTAAATACCACAGCACTAACATCAGGGTGTACTTCAAGGAGCTTTGTTAAGAAGGCTGTGATATTAGCAGTGTAGGAATTAACTAACACCCCTCATTTTCAAGGCTTATAAGTGTCACTGTTGTGGTGGGTAATAGAAACTTTAAACATGAATAACTGCTGATCAGTTTTGCAACAATAAGGACATAGCACTGTAAAATCAGCTGGTTTAAGTACACAGCTCTGTCAATGTTGTGGTGATTAGTATCCCCCAAATGGACTCATTTTTGTGGCCATATTCTTAGAGTATATGATATTATGGTAGTCAAAAGGCAACATGAAAGAGAATGGTAATGTTAGAAGGGAACATATGGGCTTCTCTGAAGATAGGGATGCAGAAAGATGCGGCTGTCAGGATACTGCAGGATCAAAGGAGTGGTAGGTTTGTCAAGAAGCAGCGCAAGCTAGGAGGCATCCAAGCTATACTTAAAATGGCTGCTTGTTTCATACCAGTGGCTATATTAAGTATGCTATGCAGGATTTTGCAATAAAATGTACTCAAATCGGTCTAGCATAATGGATGGATTTGTGTTCAGATTAAATCTAAGCTGTAAAATTTGTTTCCCTACTGTGGCAATGGTTTTTTTGTGAAATGAAGAATGTAGATGAGATTTTTCAGTGTTTTTAACTTAATTTTAATCTGCATTCATATTTGAGAGTATTAATTATTTTAATCTCAAAATGTTTGTGTTACAGGTGCTGAATAATGTGTTGTCAGTAAACGATGCAACTTCCATGGCAAGTTTACTTGAGATTAGTGTAATTCTCTGGAGAAGTATACACAAAGCACTTAATCAAAATGAAGAAGCCAAAGTCTACACAATCAGAAAGTTTGCTTCTGTACTACCAGAGTATTTTAGAGTATTTAAGGTAAAGATTAGTAATCTAGATTAAGAATGGAAGTATATGTAGATTTTGGCCCCATAAATTTCTAAGAACCTGCATTTTTTATTTTAAATTATTTTTACTGTAGTGGTTTGCATGCATGTTCATTGTCTGTCTTTCTGATATTAAATGTTCTTGTGTGGTGTTTTGATGATACCATAAACAAGTAACTGCAGGATTTGGGAATTTCCTTTTTTAAAAAAAAAGAGAGAGAGAGCAAGCAGTCTCCAATTCGAGGTTTTAGCAGAAGAAGCTGTATGATGTTCAGTATTGATGCAGTTATATGAAACTACTTGTTCTCTTTGGATTATTGTCATTGGACTCCCATTTTGGAGAGTGAATATGTTCTTGGCACTGAAGTAAGGAACTCTTTGGAAAGCAATGGCTGTCGATGTTCTCTGTGAGAACAAAATATTCCATGTGAAATTACATTTAAGGAGTAACCTGCCTTTTTCTTGTAGTTGTCATTCTATCTTATCTTTGGCTTCCACAGGCAACAATTTAAACCCTGACTCGTCTTCCACTTCCTTAATATATTTTTTCTTATTTGCCTTGTTTGCATTCTTGTGATGTATTTGTTTATTATTAGATTTGATGTATGGCTTCTGTGTGCCCTCCCTGTACCCCTTTTGGTATGGATTTTGCTTAAACTAGGGGTTCCCAACCTTTTTAAATCAAGGACTGGCAAACTGTGGACTGGAAGTGACTGCCACTAGCAAACTGAGGACCGGCAAACTGAATATAAAAAAATGTTGGCTGCCGCTACGCAGTATGCTGGTCACTTGTGGACTTCCAGTCCAGCAGCCAACTTGCCATGGCCCAGGGGTTGGGAACCTCTGGCTTAGAGGCTGCATTAAACCAGGGCCATCCAGCTAGCAGCCCCTGAAGGATTAACCTGTAGCCCCTAGGCTACTGGTCTGGGTGTCTTTCCCCTGCCTCCCTACCCTCTGCTAGTGCTGCTTCTGGAATCTCTGGGCTCCCTCTCCCTCCTCCAGCTTCTACTTCCTGCCATGGAGCAAAGGGAATCTGCACCTAGGAGGCTCCAAGGACTCCAAGGTGCTGGTGTGGCATGAAAGGGGTGGGGAGGGGGCAGCATGCAGCGTAGCAAGCAGTCCATGGCCACTCAGGAATTGGACAGCCTTTCACGAAACAATACCAGATGCTGATTAGTGTAGAGAGCCAACTTAAATGAGCTCCCTTAGCTACTAAACAGTCTGTCTGTGCCAATAGTGTTTAATACAGGTTAATTTCCTGCACTATGTTTGAGCTATGCAGCAGTCTACAGAAAGTGTATATCTGGGAAACCTTCAAGAATTATGAAAACCATCTTAAAACTTTCGAAGTGGAAGTTCCATATTTTTAATCAGACGTGGCCAATGTGGACAAGTTTTTCATCTTTGGCAATTTTTGACCCAGATTTTGATGTGCTTTCTGGTATTGAGAAAGCTTCATGCATGTGAAAGCAACTCTGATCAGAAGCTTAGTTTAAAGAAGACAAGTGAAAGAATAGAAGGTTCTTCTGCCTTCTGATTCTGATGTATTTATTACTTTTTACAGTGACCTTTGAAACCTTTTTAGTTGTTATAAATATGGAACTAAATCCATACATAACTTTTTCATATTGTATTCATGGAAATAGATCCCCAGGAGACATGGTTTATCTTCAGACACTGTCTTATCCTTTTAGATTTCTATACAAATGAGTACAGCTAGCATGTCCTAGCCTGATTTCAATAAATTCTATCGTGTTCAAAGCAGTCTCAAGGGCATATGTGCATGTATAAATGTGTGACGATAGTAGCATTGAGGCCATCTAATTAGGCCCCATTGTGATAGGTGCTACAAAACGCATTGAAACTTGGGTACTGCAGGCTTCTATTTGAAGTTTAGTCCATAGGTTTAAGTAGTATTATTGTAGACTTTGTGCTCATGTCTCATACTCAATTTCAGAAAATGATCTTGCTTTCTTTTAAATAGCTCTCAGATCACCTCTTTGAGAGGCTGGTAGTTTAAGTAAGGTGAGAACAGAGAAGGAAAAACAATTACTTACCTAATGTAAGTACCTTAACAGTGTGGTGCCACAGCTATCATTCATTCTTTTTTTGAGCATTTGTTTAAATGGAAAGAAACAGAAGGAGTCACGGTCATGGTTTCTTGTATTAATTTACAGTGAAAATTTGGTTGTGCTTGGGACCATGTCTTACACTCTTGTTGCCTTTGCTGTAACTGATGAATAGTCAGATGGGTTCAGTACATTTATAATTTAATATGTGTGTGTATTTTTTTTAATCCTAGGATGATCGTTGTGTGATTCCATTAATTATCCTGGCATCTTTCATGCCGGCTTCTGCTATTCCAACATTCAGGTACAATTTTTTTTTAATATTAGAATTGTGGGGCAAAGTCTCTACTAGTAAATGTCATTTAATTATTTGTATTATTTAATATTAATACAACAGTAAATAAGATACCAGTCCAGGCAAATTAATCAACTAAGTCAGTTAGATAAAGTAGTAAAGCCTATAGGTATAAATATAGTCCTTTGAGCCAGTTGTGATGAAAATAAATAAACATACCAAAAAGGTCTGATGTTACTAATAAAGTAAAAGACAGTTGTCAAACTCTTTATTAGTTCATTCTATTTCTGAGTTGTTGCTATTTTAATTGATAACACCCAATATCTATGAAATTGTTTTTAGCTGTGGTGTGATCTCTAAATTGAGGAATCTTCAGAAAGGAGCTGATGAAAACAAATATTCCACGCTTATTGACTGTTTGTGTCGGTGGGGACAAGTTGGACATGTTGTGGAACTAATCTGTGATTGGATATCTGATGAGCTAACTCCTAAAAAGGTGTGCAAAAACTCCTGCACTCTAATTATGTATCCTATTG
Organism: Caiman crocodilus; assembly: GCA_030014935.1. Lineage (NCBI taxonomy): Eukaryota > Metazoa > Chordata > Crocodylia > Alligatoridae > Caiman > Caiman crocodilus. The sequence goes on from JAGPOW010000261.1 coordinate 246,676,409, forward strand.
TATTAAAAGATTCTTGCTTAAATGGTATATTGGTAATTCAACAGTTTATATGTTATTGGGGCACTCTTTTTTTATATCTCTTTCCTTAATGTTTTTTTCTCTTCTCTTCATGTAGAACGTTACAGCAGCAGGAAGGCGAGTTCGTATCCAAGTAACACAAGAGTCCAAGCCAGAATTAGCACTTGATTATGTTGAATACTTACTGACACGTTCCATGAATCGGGATTGCCTACTCTCTATCCCCAAAAAGAAACTCAGCCAGCTTTTGAAAGCACTGGCTGCTTCACAAGTAATGTTACATTTCTCATAATATTACATGTAAAACAAAGCTTGTTATTTGGACCACTTATAATTATTCTCATTTAAAAGTTGCATACCTTTGAGCTTTGTTCTTAGTTAGCAGTTTAGCTGGCAAGAAGAATAAATCATAGGGTTACAAGATTTAGGTCAAAATAGTAAAAAATATCCAAGGCTAGTAGTAGTCCAACTTAATCTGATTTGCAGATGGTTGATTCAGACCATTTTGTTAAAACTGAGCTCCTTTTAAAGTATGAACTTGGTCACTGAAAACTTAAAGCAATCAAAAGCATCCCAGTCACTTTCTGAAATCCTTGATCTCACAGAAAATCTCTTATTTCAGTTTTTTGCCAAAAGCAAAGTACAGAAAGAATTTTCTGTAAGTAAACCATGGTTTTAAAAGTAAATATTATATTTCTTGGCTCAATATTGCAGGAAGTTCTTGGCTCAACTCTGAAAGCAACTGATACAAACTTTCAAAGCACCAATCAAGCAATCTCCCTAAGAGCCTTTACTCTCTACTGCAGATTAAGTATTCATCTTCAGCACAAGGTATATTTACTTATTTTTAGCAAAAGTTCTGTAGTTTACTAATGAGATAAAACAGTGATTGGCAAACTGTTTATTGATTTGGTTTTTTATTCAGTTTTCCTCAGATGGAGAAGTTTACCTGTCACTTTTGAAGGAGACTGCTGCTTGGATAGAAAGTCAAGTTCTACCTTCTATCCTCATGGATGAACAGGAGGCAGATATTTCAACACACATTGAAGTTTCTCAGCTAATCATCCAGGTAAGAGGTCTCAGACTCCTAACATGCAGTTATATGCCATTTTTTAACGTTTTATTCAGAGGAGTTTGACAATTTTAGGGACAGTAATTGCAAACCACTAATCAGAATGTCACAGCAGTATTTAAATATTTGGAGTCCAGCTGTTTCACCTCACCTGGTTTTTCCTGTAAATAAGCGGATTATTGAAATTGGTGATAATCTTACCAGTAAAGATATTCAGTATCTACCTATGGAGATGTTTTGGAACATGAACGTTTCTTGCTACTATCAAATATTAAAAGAAAACTGCTCCTCATGTTAATTTATCTACACAGTGATTTGGAGAAGTAGGGAAATATTCTATTTTGTTGATAGTAAACAGTTGTATTGAGAGAGTAGATGGTGTGGTCTTGAAATGAAAACCAGGCTCTCATTTCCATCAGCTTCCACAAGATTCAGGATATTTTCCAAATATAAATGGAAGCTTAAAGTGTTTTTTATCTTGTTCTAAAGATGATGCTATAGAGGTATTTAATATTAAAACATGTCATGTTGTGTATGGGACAAGTCTGTATGTACATTTTAAGTACATGATCCCTAGGAAAATGCCTCAAGTTGGTCTTTTTGGTAGGCATGCTATACCTTAGCTTTACACCCTCCCTGGCTTCCACTCCAGTTCTCTTCCCCTGCTTGATCATCAGCTTCTGTGTCTTCCACCTATCTGCTGTTGTGTTGCCAGTCCCCGTACCAGTCTGCTGCATGCCACATACGGAGGGTGCCGGTACCACTTGTGGCACACGTGTCACAGGTTGACCACCCCGATCTAATGCAGCGGTGTTCAATGCATGTCCTGCAAGGTGGATCTAGCATGCAGAGTCAAGTTATGCAGCCCATGGAGTTCTCTATGGGTCCGGAAACTTGGCAGCGTGGGAGTGGTGAGGCCTGTGGCAATTAACGTTGCTGCTGCTCCCTCATTGCAAAATATTTTTGACCTATGGGAAGTCCCACAGTCTGGATGACATGGTGCTGCATGCTGGATCAGGCTGACATGTTGGGTCAGTGTGTGGTTGGACCCAGATCAGGTCTGTGGACTGTCTGTACCCTACTCATTGAGCCTATGTGCCAGAAAGGTTGAACACCACTGGTCTGATGCATTTGTCTTCATAGCAGTTTTGTCTGGATGGGGAAGTACTATTTTCCCCATGTCACAGACAGAAAACTGAGGCTTCCCGGGCTCATACAAGAAGTCCGAGGCACAGCACAGAATATAAATACTCCCCAAGTCCCAGGTTAGTATCCAAACCCTGGTACAGTTCTTTTCCTCAGTCTCTATTTTACTACCCATAAATTGGAATAAAGAGTTTTCAGAAAGGGATATCCACATGCTTAATGCAGAATTGAGATACCACATAATATCTAGTACTATTTGAGAGCATTGAATTGAGAGATTTAAATCTCAAAACCAGGAAATAGAATGTGTTACGGTATATGTCAAAACAGTCTAAGCTCTGTCCTCGCCCTTAGAGTTTGCAATAGCTATTGTATTCAGTCCAGCAGCATTATCTGCATTATGTGTAGCTGTATTGAATAATTTGGGCAACATTAGTTTGAGGCAAAACTGATTCTGAACAAAAACTGGATCTGAGTCCTGCCCATGTACATGTAATATAAGTTATGTGGAGTCCGTGTACCTTGAGGAGTCCATCTCAGAACCTCATTTCAACCCTAAATTCTCTAAGTTGTGTCAACAGCAATGTATAGGAGGAAGACTGCCTCATAAATAATCAGTAGTGAAATGGGATACAGATAATTTTTTTCAGAGCCTTGAGCATCACTAACCTTAGCATTCTGGAAAGGCAGAATGCACTCTAAAGGGCAAATGTGACTATGTTATGAAGTTTACCAGTTAACTTTCTAGTTTTTTATGCACAAAGAAAAATATTATCTTTAAGAGTTTGTGGTTATTTGTGTAGTTGAAGTTATGATCTAGATTTAGCCTTGGAGACAAACTAATCATAATACCTGACTTTCACACACAACTTTTTTATTAGTAGCTCTTACAGCGCTTTATATCACAATCCTCATTTTGCACTTGGGGAAACATGCACAGACATGGAGTAACATCAGGAGGCCTCAGTTCTATTCTTGGCCTCTCCCACTGGCCTTCTGGACCCAGTCCAGTGCTTTCTTCATTAAGTTACATTGTGGTTGTTTATGACTCCCAAGTTTTTCGTTTGCTTTTATATACTTCATTGCAGGAGATTGGGAGAAACAGTTGGGCTGTGAAATGTTTGTTGTGTGTGAATGATAGAAGCATAGTAAAAGAAATCTGAGACCTAGTCTTTTTGTCATGAGGTCCTGGCCATTTTAGGTTCATTAAGAAGACCGGTCTGTCTCTTTTCGTCTCGCTTCTGTTTTCCTACTAGTTCTTACAATCTTGGCACCTCCAGTGTTTGAAACTTACTGCCTCTATAACAGCTAGTAGAATCCTAGTATTGCTAGCATGTAAAATGTTACTCCTTGCTGTCTGGTACCAGGCTTCCTCAGTTATGCCTCTGACCCATCCTATCTAATCCCCTCTTGCCCTGTTCCAGTCAACCACTCTAAAACTGTCTTGCATTGCAAATTGAATATATACTGCACCAGTGAATGTACACTGCACTTGCACAAGGCTTGCTAAAAGTCAATATGATTAAATAGTTGGATTTAGAACAGTTTGCTTTAAATACAATGTTGGAGGAGAGGAGGTACTGTAGCTCTTCTAAATGATGAGATACTGTATAATACTACCTGATTTTTTTCAATGATGAGATGATAGAAGAATAGCTATATTTTAATATATATATGACTGTTTGCAAATTGAGACCTGAAGGAAACTAAAAATCTATGCAATGCATAGATTTTGTTTTGCTATAAATCTTAGCCTCTAGCTTCTGTTCTAGCAATGTATATTTCATAAATGTTACATTGTTCCTGTGTGGTCTCTTGCACCAAAGCTATTACTATGCTGTTAGAGTTCATATTATAACATATTAGGTGTGTTTTTCTTTGTATTTGCTTCAGCTAAAATATAAAATACAGACGTTTAAAACAGGATTAGTAACTTGATTTGGTGTCTGTTATTTTTACCTGTTATTAAAATATTGGCCTTAAACATAAGAGCAGAAGTGTTGATAATATTTTTTTACTTTCTTGTCTAGACATATCTGACTGTGTGTAAAGACGTTGTAATGGTTGGGCTCGGAGATTCAGAGTTCCAGGCACGTCTTTTAGACTTCACGCTTTCAGTTATCCAAACAGGTATGCTGTAAGAAAAAATTATGAACTGATTTCTTTTCCTCTACAACCTGTAAAAGTTTGGGGATCCAGGGTTGTGTTTCATCTCCGATACTCTTTGCTTCTCCCAGAACTACCTGTCAGTTTGAAAGTAGAAAGATTTCTGTGACCAAACATCACCTCTGCCTTTTGTGCTTTGTTTGCATCCTGTTTTCCTTGAATATCCTTAGTTGTGGGCTTCGTCTGATCTTCTGAGCACCTGCTGGCAGCAGTAATATGAATGAATAGCGGTAATGATGTGATTTGTGGCAGCTTTTCTGCTATTTACAGGTTTCTGAATAGCAGTGGGGATTTTGATCAGGGTCTTGTTTACTCTGCTGCTGCCACTTCACTAACCCAGAAGCAACAGTAGTGATAGGAATCTGTTTGCAGGTTCCAAGAGACAGCACTGCTCTATCCAGCATTCTGTTTGCATTTGGAGTGTTTTCACCCCAATAAGGATGAAATTAAAGCTTAATTTTTGCAGAAACATAGTCTGGGCCATTTGAGCAATAGGGAAACTGGATCTGTAATGCTTTTCTTTTATTACCTCCCTTTTATGCAAGACATGCAAATACACTGAAGTCTTTTTATGCAAGACATGTCTACACTGAGTTATCCCCATGACTGGTGGTGTTAGTGCATTGAACCCCTGCCAGTATATTTGTTTACAAAACATTTTAGCTAATTCATCTCATGTTTAAAAATGTTTATGCATTTATTGCAATAGAATTTGCTTCTGATTATGTCCTCTAAAGCATCCCTCAAGTCAGATAGTTACAGTTTTTTAGCCTTTCTTACCTCAGTAAGGCACAGACAATTGATTGTTCCATTTTAAAGGATTATCTTTTATTTTGGTGATAAGTCTAATGCAGAAATGTATGTTTCATTCCCTCCTAGTTATGCAATTTGTGTATAGCAAGTGCTCTGAATTTTTGTAGTAAATAAGTATGCATTAAGTAATAGTCTGTAATGTGCTTGAAATATATGTTCTATATATTTCTCCCCTCATAAATGTCACAAAATTGTTACGGTGTCCTGATATAGCAAAACACATTTTAAGAAACAGTTGAAAGTGGGTAACTACTAATAATTAGTCACGTATGGGTAATCAGTTGCTATTAGTCACCTTAGGAATTAGGAAAGTAGGGTGAGAAGGGACCTCACAAGGTTCCCTAGTGCAAGCCACTGCTCAAGGGCAGATCTTGAGCAGAGGGTAAAACTTGGGCCCTTGGAATGATGAATTAACCAGCTTTTACAGTCAATATTATTTGGCTCTGTTGGAAATACAGCAGTTTTGCTTGGTATTTTTTTAAAAAGATTGAAATTAAAGCTGATTAAATATTTCCACTGAACTTAGTAAGATAATTGTTTCCTGATGTGTCAACAATGCAAGATTTTGCCTGCGCTCTGAATTAAGCAGAGGAAACATGACTTTTTCTTTTCTCTAGGGTTTCTTTCCTTTGGGATATTTTGAATTAGTTAATGCAACTTTTATAGCAAGATTCCCTCCATCTGTTATAACATCACTTTAAATTATTTCTCAAAGCAAAAGTTCCTCTGAAACATCTCTTTTATCCCACTACAGTTGTTTTTTCATTTTATTAATTCAGCTTTGTTTCTTTGTGAAAACAAAGCACTACTCTGTAAAAGAGAGAGATTCAAAGTGCTTACATTTGTAAGCTACCAAATATTCTCACCTGGCTGTGTAATTTAGCTGTTTCTTTAGAGAATTTTTGTAGAGCCACTTTGACACTATATAGAGAAGTTAAAGATGATGTTTGACATTTAAAAATGACTTATTTTTAGAACCTGAAGCTAAATTTTCTAAAAAGGCTGATTCAGTAATGAAGGTGGTGATTGAATCAGGTGGGAATCTAAGTATACATGCTCAGAAGCTAAATATAAAACTACCTATGCTAATTACAGCCATTCATACAGTGAGATTGAATTTCATTTTAAGCCATTAATTTAAAATATTGATGTGTTTTCTTATCAAGCCATTAGTTTAGAATAGCCATGAAAAACTGTATCTTCATATCTTATGTGGTATTTGTCTGTTTCCAGAGAGAGGCTACTTTTCTATTCCAAGTTTGCTGTGTGTTCTGAAGGAAATTACTGAAGCTTCCTTGGCTCAAAACATTGATACTAATGAAGAGGTGGCAGCACTTCTGCATGCTGTTCAGACTGTGTTTCAGAAAGCTCTGGAATGTGTGGCACGCAGGCTCAAAAAGCATAGGGAAGAAGGGCTTCAGGTATTTGGTTTTTTGTTATACTTGGAACCATACAGGTGTTAAGTTAACTACAAGCACTGGCATCACTATTTAATCAGATGTATGTTAGTGTGAAACTTGGATATGATGGGTTTAGTGTGTCAGTAGATTTTTTTGTTATACTATCTTTTTCATAATTGATTTAAAGCATCTGATCCTCTAAGCCAGTGGTTCTCAGCAGGCCACCCCTCTAAACTTCTTAGTGGCATCCCTGGTTGAGAACCACTGTTCTGCTCAACTTATTCATAGTATCATAGTATCATAGTAGTTAGAGTCGGAAGGGACCTGGGCAGATCATCTAGTCCGACCCCCTGCCTTGGCAGGAAAGAGCACCGG
>JAGPOW010000261.1:246690291-246711792 GCA_030014935.1 Caiman crocodilus
CACCTCCTGGACCAAGTGGAGGTCCTGCAGCTCCGCCAGGAACCTCCGGGACCTCTCAGACTTGGCCGACTGCTCCTCCCAGCAGATGTCCGGGTAATTCAAATCACCCATGACAATGACATCCTTTGTCCTAACCGCCTCCTTAAGCTGGCCATTTTTGCATTAGTTTATTTTCCTTTGCATATTATGATGGTATAAGGAGTCCCAAGTGCCATTCTAATTGCATTCCCTGGCCTGATCTGCTGCTCTGCTTTCTGCTCACTGCCCTATCTGCCACTGTGTTGCCTGTCCCATTCCCCCCCTCCCCTTGCATCCCCTGATCTGCCTGTACCACACACAGAGACTGCCTGTACCACTTGTGGCATATATGCCCCAGGTTGGTCATCCCTGATTTTAAGGTATTTTAGCATATCCTAAAAACAGCTCGATTTTCACTTTGCAGTTTTTCTGAAATTTTTCTGTAGGACTTAAAATACATAAAGAAGCATACAGTTTAAGAACATAGTAGGCATTATGAGTCTACACCAAAATAGTCACAGCTGATTTTTGACTCTTATTCTTATTTTCATCATTCATAACATAACTTTTCTTTTTTGAGTGCCTGTCCACACGCTTGCCAGTTTTGGCATGTTTATAATCTATGTGTACACAGTGCATATGTTTTTTAAACAGTTTCTTTGAGCCATGTTAATTCCCTGTTAGGTTGCTAGTGACTGTTTATTTACTTATTCAATTTTATATGCTGCCCTGAACCCAACAAGATTCAGAGTGGCTTGTAGTAAGAGAAACAGAACACTTATAAAACAGGAGAATGACCACATGTAAGACAGAGACCTCCCCTAAACAATATCTAAGCCTAGCTTTGTTTGCTAAGTGACAGGCCAAATAGGAAGACTTTACAGTGCTTTCAAAAGATGTCTAGGCTAGGGCTCTGGTGGGCCTCAAGAGTCAGGGAGTTCCAAAACTGAGGAGTGACTGCTGAGAATGACCTCCCACATGTTTTCACCAAGCAGACTTGGTGTCCTGCTGGTATTTGCAAGGAGGTTGCCCTCAGTTTGCTTTAGGGATCATATGGGGCATAAGATAGAAGGCAGTCCCTTTCAGTATGTAGGGCCAGTGCTGTTTAGGACCTTACAGGTTAAAACCAGCACTTTGAATGGCTCCTAGAAAGCTACTTGGAGCCAGTGAAGACTCCAAGGGAGCACTGGAATAGGCTCTGGTCTTCAGAAGGTGCAGCTTCCAGACAGTTGTCAAGAGCAGCCCTACAGAGAACACATTGCAGTAGTCTAGCTTTGAGATTACAAAAGCATGGATGATGATGGCCAAATCTCTCAGAAAGAAAGGGTCACAGCCTTCTCACCAGATGTTGAGTATCCAGGTGCGGTAGTATATTCAAGGGCACTCCAGTGCTCTGAACTGGAGTGACAAGGGGAGACTGAACCCCATTAATGAAAGGTATCCTAATCTCTCCAAAAGTCAGGTGTTTTACCCACTCATCTTCTCTGTCTTGCTTCGATTGTTTCATTTGGTTCACCTGTATCAGCCTGGCAATGGGAAAGGACAGGAACTGTGGGGCATGGGACAGAGGAGAAAGAGGGAGAGGTGGGTGTTATCAGCATACTGATGGCATCTCACTCCAAAACTCTTTACAGTCTCATCCAGTGGCCTCATACACATTGAACAGGAGGGGCAACGGGATGAAGCCCTGAGAGATCCCTACTAGGAAAGTCACAAAGGGGCGATAAGTGTTCACTACCCTCTGGGACCTCACTCTTAGGAAAGAGCAGAACCAATTTAAAGCAGTCCTGTGGATACTCATCAGGTCATATAAATGCTGTTTTGGCATGTTGTGGTCAGCTGTATCAAAGACCACTATAAGACTGAGTAAAATCAGAAAGGCACAATTTCCCCAGTCAACCTTCAGGGTAAGATGGTTGGCCAAGGCTACAAGCACAGGCTGCACTGTATTCAGGACAAAAGCCCCATTGATAAGTGTCCACAAAACCAATGGCATCCAGAGGCTGCAGCTGTCAGGCAACCACCCCTTCAGTGATCTTCCCCAAAATGGAGAGGTTGGAGATTGCGTAATAACTGGCTGGAGAGTCAATATCAAATAAGTAGGGGCTGGGACAATCACAGACTTAAGAACGTCAGGCACCTTACCCTCCCCAGCAATGACACCAGTCTCCTCCAGCTGGTTTTTAGAAGCCAAGATTGTTACGGGTCTCGTTCACAAGTGGTTGCCGTCATCCCCACACCCTGTGCATCAGTGAGTGATAACAGTTTAAAACCATCCATAAACACAGGACACAACTGAGTTTCCTCAGCCCTGAACTTTGACTGCTCCAAAAGTGGTGGTTTCCAAGGCATACATGGGCAATTTTGCCTACAAAGTAGGTAGCAAACCTGTCACAGCAGAATGAAGAAAATTGTAAGTAGGTGGAGACAAGTTGGATTCACTATCCTTTCACAGGAGGACACTTTGGAGATACTGGTCCGCTATTACATTTGCAGTGGCAATAGAGGAAAAAAGCTTATTTGCCACTGCCACATCATAGGGCTTTAAAAATCTATCAGCTTTGGCATGGGTTGAAAACCACCTGTGCTCTAGCCATCTAGCCTCCCACTTAAGCTGCTTCAAATCCCCTGTATACCTGGGGGATTGTGCCACTGCAGCAGTGGGAGCGGATGCTTGAGTGCCACTGTGTCTGTGGCCAAGAGTGGGACAATTAAAGCCCTTGCATTCCTTCCTCCATTTGTAGCACATACACCTGACATGGAACACCTGCAAAATCCATGGCCCTGTACACTACAAGATTGTTTTATCTCTAATTAGTGTTCTAGTTAGTGGGGTAATCACATTTATATAGTTTGTTTTTTGGCAAGTAAAAAAGAGATGCTGTCAAGTTAGGTAATGCCCCAGCACTATCACCAGGCCATAGTGGAGTCAAAGTCTCTGGTGGCCCTCCTGTGAGGCAGCTCTTCTCAATAGTGGTTGACATTTTAAGTGTCTCTCCTTCCTCTGTGAAGTACATTTATCACACCAGTGCTCTGTGGTGAGGCTTTTTCAAAAGGATCTGAAGAGTGAGTGATTCCCTCATAAAGCTTTTCCTCTTAGAAGTTCAGGAATATTGTAGCAATTTCTGAGAGGGTTAAGACTGGTACGTTAGATCTGCCTGTGTAAGTACTGTGGTAAATGGCATAGTCCAGAGCTTCTGTACCATTTTCACTTTTATCCTCTGAGAAGAGAGGACGGAAAGAAATTCATTCTTGTAATTTCTGTAGTTGCATTTCCCTGTCCAGTACCAAGTGATCTACATTTAACAGACATTTCAGGGTTCAGGTTGAGGTCTGCTGATGCCTCAGGACTGAAGAACCAAACACCCTTGGCACTATGTAAAGACTTCTTGGCACTACATATTTTCTTTCTGCAGGTAAAGTTCACAGTCCCTCAGCAGGCTATACTGTCAGTTTCCTACATTCATAGCTTCTGGTATTGGATACCTTGATGCAAGATTTCAGAGCTCCCAGCATAAATGCCAGAGTGCCCTGTACCATACTTGGTGGTATTGAACCATATCCAGATATGGTATCCTGTTCATGGTACTGGGCAACTGGATACTATTTAACCACTTTCAATATGCTTAGTTTTCCATTGGAAAACTATTGTCCTCAGGAATCAACTTCATCTATATGAAGGGCATAGATATTAATTAGAACACAGTCAAATAGCTTGATATACTTTACTATTCTTGTGCCCGTGAAATTATTTAACCCTGGTTGCAGTTTTGTTAGAAAAAAAGACGTCCATGCGCTTTTTGGGAATCTTATTACACTTTAACAAAAATAAAACCAGTTAACTTTTCATTGAAACTGACTAGGTAGAACTCTTACCCAACTGACTGAAATTTGAGTCTTCAAATCAAGTTTGCAATTGAAATGGAGTTAGCAGTTAACAACCATATGGAACAGAATTAACAATTGATGAAATCATTAAGTAAACACAAGTTTCACATCATATGACTGATTTTATGCAAGCACTAACCATGGAAACTGAAGCCGGCATAGTTCATTTTTCACCTTTTGGAGCTCATTTACTGTTTCCATTTACCGAGTGACGTATATAATTGGTTCTCCCCTGACTGGATTGCTCGTTTTCAGACAGAATGGTAAGGGGCTGTCAGTTCCCCCTTTAAGGCAAGAGTAAATTTACACAGACACATGTTGACAATAAAAGAATAGTGTCTATGCTCTAGAAAGCCAAAGGACTGCATCTGCTCCCTAACTATTGCTTGATCCTTCTTCCCTTTCCCCTTGCTCAGTCCAGTCTGGCTCTTAATAGTCTTGTATTTTTCCTAGTTTCCTTTGTGCTTAATCGAACAATAGGTATTTACATACATAATTATATTAATACCATTCTATTACCTATGTTCATAATATTACCATTTCCTATTAAAACCCAGTATTTTAATAATGCAGTTTACTTTTCATAATACATACATTTATTTTCCAGTCTGCACCATCATGAACAACTAGCCAATTGCCTGTCAAGAATGACTGGAGGGGAGTGGGGGCTGGGATGGAGTGGCCCCATGCTGCCTCTTGCAGGGAGTGGGGTGGGGAAGCCGAGGCCAGCAGTGCTAGCCTCAGCTCCCCACCCTCTGTTCCGTCCTTGGTGCTGCTTTAGAATCATGGCAGCACCCCCCCCATGCTTGGAGCACTCTGATTGGCTGTTTCTGTCAGCCATTCAGAACATGAATAAAGCGTTACAGACAGACACACTTAGGCTTTTCTAATATTAGAATTTTAAATCGGTTTCAATTTCAGTAGGTTCCCTTTGGAGTCTCACTGCGCTAGCCTCTAGGTTGCAGATGGTTCTGGGCAGATATCTATTTGTTCATCAGTTGGTTTCATTTCCATGTGAAAAGAGGGAAAGTTCCTACTTAGCTTTCCATAGAATTCAACTTTTAAAGCAAACCTTTTCTTAAAGACAGGTTCTACTCTAGATTTTAAAGTGTTTGTGCAGTTGCTAATGGCTAACCTGCTGCTGCCATGAGACCATTTGTTAAACCTCACTAGAAATGGACAGTTAAACTGAGTTAAAATTCCAGTTTGTTTTTAGAGCTGTTATTTTTCTTTTTAAGGTTTTTCTTTCCAAATGCAATGAAAACTCTGCATCTTTGGTATTGCACTTATGTTCATATACAATTATTTTACCTACATTCTTTTGCTTTTTTCCTAAGCAGCCATCATTGCACAGGATACTTTGCTGCTTCTGAAATTTGGCAGTGTGGTTCTGTAGCTCTAGATATCAGAAAATAAACAACATACTTTAAGAACATTTCAGATTTCCATACTTATGTTGACTCTCTGGAGTCTAATTGCTCCTTCACCATGGTGTTGTGTCATGGGATATCTTTGAAGGTTACTATGGCGTGTGCACATATTGTGTCCTGTTTGCAAATTTCATCTAACACATCTCACCATGTTTGCTTGATTTTCTTTTAGGTCATTTTTAAACGAATTAATGGAGTGCATTGTCTCTGAAGAAATTGAAGGAATTGTTAGTCTTGCAGCTGCAGCATACATAATTGTTGTAATCAAAGGTCAGTCAGCTACTTTTTTCCTCCAGTAAAGGTGTCTTCTGTGTGGCACATATATTAAAGATAAGTTTTATTGTAAAGCCTAATGTGAAAACTTTTTTTTTTTCTAGTTGTTGAAAGTTGATGTATTGCTAAATCAGCTATGTTGATTTTTCATCCAATCATATTTCAAACAGGAAAGCACAAGGCTTCTCTTGTTAAGGATGTTGCATCTGCCCTTCAAAAGAAACTGATGACATATAAGGAAGTTGCAATGGAAGCATCTAGCAGCACTGAAAGGTAAATGTGGTGTAGAAAATAAAATCACCAGCTTCTGTACATGATTGAAGACGCTTCTTCGATCAACACACTCCAAAATGGGCCAAAATGCAGCAGGCTATCAAATCCCGTCAAAGGCCTCAATTTCCTTGTCCTGCTCCCTGGTTGAATAATCTGCTTTTATATATTTATTTTATTTAAATTTTTCATTTAAAATTTATTCTGAGTGTTTCAGTATCCACAGTTCACTATTTCCAACATCACCAGCAGCAACTGTAGAGAAGCAAAAGCTCTGTTTATAACTGCATCTTAGCAGAAGAGGTGATGATTTTGTTACTGAGACTGAATGGAATACTTTTGTAGCAATGCAAATGTTGTGGCATTTAAGCATGCAACTGTTAAGAGGTTGGAGGAAGAATGCTTTATATCTGCAGGCTTGTCTAACTTTATCCCAACTACATAGTTGGTCCAGTAAAAGATATCACTCTAAGAAATCCTTGTCTTGCCTAATTTCTGGACCATCACAGCTATAACATCACCAGGGATCCTGATTTTCCCTGATTAAAAATTGCAAATTTTCTGACAAAGAATTGCAGATTCTCTGATAAAACAACCCAAAATCTGTGATTAAAATTAAAGCCCCCCTTCTCCACCCCATGCTGCTGGTGCCCCTCACTCTCCCCCACCGCCTCCTCAGCCCTGCTGATGCCCCTCACTCCACCTACAACAGCGCCCCCCCAGCCCTACACGCACAGGCACAGACATGCAGACACATGTGAGCACAGACACTGACACCTACCCCAGCTGGTAAGTGCATGTGGGGGGAAGGGATGGGGCTGGGGGGCGAGGGCAGGGGTGCCCCTCTATGGGCCACACACATGCCAGCTGGCTGGCTGGGGGGTTCACCCACAGTGGCCACTGCTGCTCTCTGTGCTGCTTTCCCACAGCTGACTGCACGGTTCCATGGGCAAGCGGCACAGGGCACACCTGCATTGGTGCAGTGGCAGCTGATAGGTGCAGGCCACGCACATGCTGCCCACCTACCTGGCTGGTTGGCTGGCCCGGCGGGGGGAGGGTGAACTTGCATGTGGCGGCCACCATGTGCAAGCCCCTGCCACCAGCCAGCTGGCACACAGCTGCCACCACCCCAATCCAGCTCCACAGTAAGCAGTGGCGGCAGGGGGGTGGTAGCAATGAAGGTGGGGTGGGTACTGGTGGGGGTGGGGCTTGCACACAGCAGCTGCCACTACCCTGCTCTGCCGCTTGCCTGTAGAACTGTGCCTACGGACAGGAAGGTTCGCGTATGGTAACTGCCATTGCACCGCCATGCCCTGTGTTGCCTTCCTGCACACAGCAAAACAGCTCCACAGGTAAGTGGCGGTGTGGGGTGGTGGTGGCTGCTGTGTGTGAGCCCCCTTTTCCCTGCCAGCCAGCAGTCATGCAGCCACCACTGCCGCCGTTGCCAACCCACGCCGCCACTGCCACTTTCGGAGCCAGCACAGGGTGGTGGTGGTTGCGTGCTGGCCAGCCGGTGGGCAGGAGGGGCTCACATGACAGCTGCTGCCACCTCATGCTACCAGTTGCCTGTGGAGTCATGCAGCTGGCTGTGGGAAGGCAGTACAGGGCAGCAATGCAGTGGCAGCCGTCGTGTGCAAACTTGGCCGGCCGGCTGTTGCATATGCAGCCTGTAGAGGAGCACCCCTGCCCTTGTCACCCAGCCCTGCTCCTGGGAGTGTGCTGAGGTGGGGGGCAGGGAGACGCCAAGGTGTACCTCCTGGGGTTGGCACAGCGCTCCCCACCCACCCCCCAGCCCTGTCCTGCAAGCCCCACTTATCGTGAGGAGTGAAGACAAGCAAGCCTGAGTCTGAGCCCAGCCTTGGCTGACTCAGAGCTTCAGGCCCTGCCCTTCCCCCTCTCCCTGCCCCTCCAGGCAGGGCTGAGGGTTTTCTGCCCTTTTTGCAATGAACTCTCGCAGGCTGGAGTTGTGCCAGCCTACAGAAGCTCTGAAAAAGCTGGAAATCCATGGGTTTCCCTTTTGAAAGGGGAAATACGCATTTTCTCAGATTAAAACAGGAAATCTGTGGTTTTCTCCATTTTATCATGGGAAACAGAAAACCCAGATCCCTGAGCATCACTCTTGTGCTACTGTGGCACTTTGACTACAGTAATATAGTGGTACCAGGTGTGGACAGAAACATAGCACCTTCCATCAGGAGTACTATAACGTTGCTGTGAAAGCATGCTCTTCAGCCAGGGGCAGTAGAGAGTTACATAAGCTTGTGAGTCTACTCCTCTACCCTACCAGGGAACAGGGGCCTATCATGAGCCCAATCAAAGGTTCACTGCCAACTTGCTGCTCCCTTTGCAGGGCATGGCAAGCAAAGTTGCTGCCCAATAGAGATCAGGCTCACTCACAGCTTGACCCCACACTCACAAATGCAGCCCAACCAGAACCTGGACTGTGACTGAGCTGGATCCTAACTGGGCTATATCTGTCAGTTTGTTTTGCATTTTTTAAGGGTTTAAAAATGGTAGGGAATACCTGGCAGAGATGCCAGAGCATGACATACAAAGGCATTTTGTTTGGCATGCATGCCTCAGGGTGGACAGTGGAAGGGGCGGGAGCTGCGCTGCCACAAGGATTGGGCCCCTCACAGTTCTCCTGCCATCTGTCCCTGGCACGCCAACACTTACAAGTTGAGGTTGCAGGTGTTTTTGGCACTCTGCCCCAAAACATTGCCAACCCCGATTTAAAATAACAGAAGAACTCCATGCTTAAGACCTAATCTAACTGGGAACTTTGGTTTAGGGTACTTGCATCTTCCCTGAAAGCTTTTGGTACTGCCAAACGGGATACTGGATCGCTGGTCTGCTGTTGTATGGCAATACCAACAGTCTGCTAGTTTTCTCACTGTGTGTTACGTGGCTGCCATGTGACTTATTAGATCAGATTGAGCTTTGTTTTTTGTAAACTACATATATTTTTCTTCTAATTATTACATCTTTCTCATTCTGTACGACTGAAAAATATCTTTAGTTAGAACTGGCTGTAAACTAGTTCTTGGGTCATTAGTTTAGATGAGCTGATATAACATCAACTGTAATACGTTAACTTCTCAAAGCTTAAGTGTTATTACTTTCATACCTGTATACATCATTTCAAAGCGTCAGCCCTTAGGAAATGACTTTATCCCCAGGTGGATTTAATTTGGGATTTGACTACATTCCCTTGGAGTTTCCTATTCTGTTGCAGCATCTTAATTTTGAGCTATAAGCCAGGAGAAATGTGTATGTTACTATTCTAATATTATAAAAGTCTAAGTCTGTCTGTCTGTCCATCTGTAATGTTTTATTCACACTCTGATTGGCTGAGCCAGTCAGAGCACGAAGAAGCATTCTGACAGAAGGCAGCTCACAGCCACAATGGTGGGGACACGGGACAGAGCAGTGCTAGCTTCGCCCCCCTGTCCTGCTCCCAGCAGCAGAGTGGACAGAAGGGGGAGCGAGGCCAGCAGGGCTGGTCTCGAACCCCCCACCCTGCCCTGCTCCCTGCAGGTAACACCGGGGGTGGGCTGGCGGGCCTGAGTGAGGGAGAAGCCGGCCTGCCACAGTGGGCCTAATATGGGGGGTGGAGAGTAGGGCACATTGTGGCATTGGTGGTGACAGTGGGGCCAGGGGAGGACTGGGCCCAGCCAGGCCTGATGGGGAAGAGAGGGGGGAAGCAAGCCCAAGCCAGGGGAAAAGCTGGCCTGCTGTGGGGGGTGGTCAGTAGGCCTGGCCCGGCCCAACACAGTAGCTGTGAGGCAAGGGAAGGAGTGAGCCTTCTCCCCACCACCCCCCGTCAGGCCCACTCCTCCCCTTCCCCCATGTCAGTGCTGAGCCCACCCCTCCTGTCCCCACACCACTGACAGGTCAGCCCAGGCCTGCTGCTTCCCCTCTGTTCCCTGCCGCACGGGCCCAGCTTCTCCCCATGCTCAGGCCCAGTCCTCTGCTGCATCAGGCCTAAGCCCACTCCTCCCTTCCCCTGTTGCTGAGGTGGGGAGTGGTCCTGGACCTCATGCAGCAGGAGGGAAGGGAGAGTGGGCCCAAAAGGGGGTGGGTATGGGGCTCTGTCCCCACCCACTCTGCCCCCACCCCCATCATTTTTTGACAGGCAATTGGCTAGTGGTAAATAAACATGTAGAAGCCCTGTTTGCTGGAGTATCTATCTCAGGTGCTGCTCTTAAAACAGAAATTATCACTCCTTCCAGGAGTACAAGTTTTCCTAATTATTATTATCTAGCCTTCTATCTCCGGTTGAGTTAGCAGTTTGTAGCCCTATGGGTCTCGTTTAAAATATGCTGTTCACTGCACTTTCTGAATTCTGGACAGCACATTGTAGGTTGAACAAATTTTCTAAAGACTAATAGCATGCACACACTAATCAACTCTACAAACTGCTCATATTTATTCTTATCTAGAATTCACAGCTTCCTTCATATTATTCATATACCTAAAATACCTATACTGTTGAAGGTTAAACATGAATATTATCTTTTTTCCATTGTGCAAATGAGCTATGAAATGGGAGAATATAAGAAAAAAATTTATGTTCTGTTTAATTAGCATTTCAATATATGGGCACCACTATTAAATCTAGCAAACATCTGTGCTGAGAAAATGTTTCCCTTATGTTGTTATCATGTAGATGTCTTTTCAGGCCCTCCATTGTCTTTTTGTTGCAGCTGTACTTAAATATAACTTCCAAATAATTTGTTTTAATTTGTGTACAGTTCTCTGCTGACAAACCCAAATAGTAAAGGGCATTTAGTAGCACTTACTTTAGGAAAAAAAAGCAGCTTTGGGCAACTTAAAGTCATACTTAGCAATGTGTTATTTTTCAGTTTGCTAGTATTTCATGATGCAGTTTTGCAAATGCATTACTCTTAAGATATAAATATTAAAATTATGTAAATAGTATCCTGTAGTAAAATTGTGGTACTTCATGAGGCCCCAAAGAAACCTTTGTGCTCTTGCATTCTGATTGAAAGGGACATTTCTGTCTGACCTTGAGGAGATGTAAACCAAAACAGTGTAATAAATAAAATGACTGAATTACCTTTATATTTGCTGTTTGGAGCCCTTGCAAGGAGAATAAACCTTGCTTATATAACTTATCCTTAGAGTACTACAAATAACTAATGTTGCAAATTCTGGGAAATTAATACCTGGGACACACAGCTGTGATGATACCGGTTTCAAATGATTATTCCAACCATCAAGAAGTCAAGTCTGCAATAATTAAGTACTGTTTGGAGACAAGCCAAATGTCCCCACTGTGATGTTTTAAGGATAATTTAAAGCAGGATGAGTGAAATGTTGTGAGAATACATATGCAAAGATTATGTGAGATGAGAGATCTACAGCATAGTCAGTGCAAGGAAATGGAGAGAGTGCAATAAGTGTAAAGCTAGAAAAGGCAGTGATCTTTCTTGAGAGTTTAGGTAATAAGCAGGGATCCATGTTTTTCATTTGCTGCAGGAAAATGTGGATTTTCTCTTTTAAAGGAGAAAAATGTGGGGCATTGGCAGGGATGGGGGGGCAGGAAACTCTGGGCCAGGACTGAGGGCAACCATAGGGATGGGGGGCTATCGCTCGGGAGTGAGGGCCAATGGCACGGGCAGGAGCAGGGCACCAGCATATCAGGGCTGCTCAGTGCCTCAGAGCAGCAAGGGGGACAGCTGCAGCTGGACCCTCATCCTGGTGAGCAAAGTGGCCAGAGAGAGTTCTGATTTTCCATGATAAAGAACCCCCCAAATCAAATGCCAAAATATATAGGTATTTAGAATTTATATCTGTCTGTCCCTAACTCTTGGGTGTGGCTCACAGTATGGCATGGCTCCAGCCAGTGCTGCATCAAAAATGGTGGGCAGGGAAAGAGTCCCGCCACCCCCTAACCCATGCCACATCCCAGGAGTGGGGGTGGGGAGCCCACCCACTGACCCGTGCTGCTGCCATGTTATGTCCGGCCATGTGCAAGCTTCCCACCCCAAAGCTTCCCCTCTTTCCCCCCCGCTCTTGGGAGGTGGCAGTGTGGGGGTGGGGTAGTGTGGGGCCGAAGTGGAGCAGGGGTGCTCAGGGCTAGATGTTGGGGGGGGGGGTGCACAGCTGGATGTGGAGTGGCAGCAATATGGGCCAGTAGGTGGCAGCGTGCAAGCTTCCCCCCACTGCTCCTGGGAGGCAGCAGCAGCACAGGGTGGTGTGTGGCGGCGCTCTGTCCCCACCCCGCAGCCCTCTGTCATTCTTGATGGGCAATTTGCTAGTTTTATTATAATGGTTGAGGCACTGGTAGGCTTCCAAACTGCTTTACAACTAAATATATCAGTAAAACATTGTGTTCAACTGATACCTACATATATATATAGTGGTGTTTCATTTTAATTATGGAAACATAGATTTGGGGTTTTTAAATCAGAGAATTTGGGATTTTTAAACGGAGAAAACCAGGATCCCTGATGGTAAGCCCAGTTCCCTCAGCTTCTCCTCATAAGTCATGTACCTGAGGGCCCAAATAATTGCTCACCCCTGAGATCAGTAATATGCAGATAACTAAAATGAACAGTGGTTTATTTATAAAGAATATTTTAATATATTTAAATTGATATGATAATTGTGCTTCTATTTCTCCTTTGAAAGCAGAGAACCACTAAGATCATGTGGAATGGTTAATGCTGATTTATAAGGGAATACGTTTGTTAATTTTGAAAGGCAAGAACCTAAATGAGTACATACTACAGCATAGCTACAAGTGATCAAGTAGAAATGAAAATGTTGGAAAAAATTTCATCATTTTTGGTGCATTCCAGTAGAGAGATATTTAATTCCTTAAACTAATAATGAATAGCTTTTCAAAAATACTAAATACTAGAAGTTACAATATGTTGAAAAGCATTAATATGTATATATATTGCCTGTCTTATCTGCTGCTCACTGATTTATTTGTGTTTTCAGAATCCTGTATGAATCTTCTATGAAAATTTTGGATGAACTCTTAAAACCTTGACCACAGAATTGGCTTCAAGTCGTGAGGCTGTATTGATTTCTTTAAAAGCCAAGAACAGGACGTTACCTTGAAAAACTTACTTAGCACAGCATTGAATTCTAGCCACCTAGAATGATTGTATTATGGTAGCTTGTGTTTTGTACATATGTAATATCGAATATTTTAGCAAGTGAAAAAGATATTTCAGAACAAATCAGTCTCTTCCTACTCCCTTAATAGCTAAAAATAATTGTGCAGAATTATCCTTTTTAAAATGTTCATAAATGCTTTGTATATACATAAATAATGTGCTTATAAACGCTTTGAAATTACTATGAGTGGGTAATTCTGGACAGAATCTACTTTTTTTAAAGAGATCAATATCTTTTTATACTTAAAAATAGTATTAATAAAATGACTGAACTATCCCTTTGAATAGCATTTTCTTAACTCTTTTGACATTGAGAGTTGTAAAAAGTAAAATAGTAAAGTAGGAGTACCTATGGAAAAGGGGTCTATATTCTGTGTATCCCTTTTGCAAATGTTGAATACCCGTAACAGTGATATGTGTTGAGTATATGGAAATACCACAGATATACTTGATTCATAAAAAAACCAAAGTTTTTAATTTTATAATGAACAGACTGAAGGGGCTTGTTTGTTTATGTGGTATTCTTTCTTGTACTGGAAAGCACTGGTGATGTTCCTGAAAGAGTAAGAATGAAAGCCAGATTCAGAATCTTTATATATACTGTATTTACTCAAATCCAAGAGGAGGCTTACTTTCCCCAATCAACATAGGGAGTGCAAAAGCTGAGGCTGAAACTGTAATGGAGTCACTACCTTCCCCAGGCTGGGGTGGCACATGCAGTGGAGGAGAAGGTTTGCTGTTGGGAAGGGGGGCATGAGGAGGAGACCTGAGATGTGCAGTTTGGGTTGGGAGGGGGAGGAAGAGTCAAGAATCGGGTCTGGCACTGCCATCACCTCTTCTGTCTAGCTGAGCCGGAGCCAGGGTTGCTGCTGCCTGCCCTGGATGCAGAACGGGGGTGCAGGAGAAAGTAAAGCAGTAGGAGGGTGAGGGGTCATGTGGGTGAGGGGCAGAGTGTGGGGGAACAGATGAGTGGCCCCGGGGGAGGTACCTTTGAGGGAGGCAAGTGGGAATAGGGAAACGGCCCCGTGTACCTTCCCTTCCACAAACACAATTTTTCCCACCATAGCGGAGTGGAGAATGAATTCATGATGACTCTCCAATAATCTATATGTCAAGAATTATAATAAAATGTATAAATCTTCCATGTCTAGAATCTAATTATGGGGGGGCGGTTATCTTGCATTGAAAGTCTCCTTGGATTCTAGTAAATACACTAACTTTACTAAACAACTTCAGTGGATCCCTGAATTTCTGTGGAACTTTCATACCAATTGTTCACAGAAATTATTCTAGTGACTGCACTATGGAAAAAGTCAAATTGTGTGAGTATAAATGATACTGATAAAAATTCATGAGGTAACTTATTTCTGCATACAAAATATTCAGTTATTTTGTTACACTTGTACTATTATCATTTAATATAGATTAGAATTGTATGTCTGGCTACACCTTAAGAGGTACCATTCTTAATTTAGGTTTGGCTCTGGTACTAGATTCATCAGCAGTTAAAACCAGTATCTGTCCTTTCTATAAAAACGTCAATTGTTGTTGCATTTATTTTTACCAAGAACAGTTCTGAAAATCTCTGCTCTTTCAAACTGAATTACGCTCCCCTCCAATTCAGTGCACACTAAACATCCACAAAAGGATTTCATCATGGAATAGGTAGAGCATTTTAAGTTTAACCATAACTTGCCA
This sequence comes from Caiman crocodilus, assembly GCA_030014935.1. Lineage (NCBI taxonomy): Eukaryota > Metazoa > Chordata > Crocodylia > Alligatoridae > Caiman > Caiman crocodilus. The sequence continues at coordinate 246,705,023 of JAGPOW010000261.1, forward strand.
CAAGTTACTTTTCCCATACAGACAAGCCTTGAATAGTCCTTAGGAAACTGAAATATAATCATTTTTTCATCTTCCAAACAGCCTTCAAATTGTTTGTAACAAAGTTGGTCAGGTTTGTATCAGCAAGGCCTACCTTGGTGTGGGTAAACAAGGTCCAGATCAGATCAACACCAGTTGTACATTGTACGCAGCAACATCCTTGGCCAAAAGGGTTTGGGACATCACAGAAACTTACCTGTAAAGCTTCTCTCTATCAACACCATTATAAGAGGCTTCATTTTCTGGCCTTGTTCCTCTGCATCTCTTTGTACTTGTTGCCAGGTTTGTCCACAGTTAGGAGGCCTTAGCTAAAGCTGCAGAGGTGTAGGTAAAGGAAGAGACCTCAGAAACCAATGTATGAGTGACCATAGCATGAACCTTTGCAGATGTAGTGACTAGCTTGGTCAGCAAAGTAAAGCAAGTCATCCATATGTTTAACTAGAGACAGTCAAACAGAACTGTTGAATTGTTTCTTCCCTGAATCCAAGGTTAAGTAATCATTGTCTTTATTAACCCAAATAAGTTTTTGCTGCTTTCAAGTTGTGACTGGACTGTTCTTACTGTCAATCCATCTCCTTTCATCCCCAGTTAAAATTTAGTGCAACTTGTTATCTGGCAGGTGTTCCAAGTGATATCTCCTAAATATGCTATTTAAACCATAGCTTTCTATGTATTATTCACTATTTGCTATTTTTAATGTCAGGCTCAGATAAATTTTCCATCCAGATTGGAGGATGAAATGTTTGATCATTTCCTTTTTTGGGATTTTTTTTCTTCTCTGACCTATTCTACTAAGGAATCCTTCAAGTACTTCCATGGTAGTCCCTTCCTGTTCCAGAGAGAGCTGGCCCAAAGCAGCCAAAGCTTTGAATTACACCACCTCTCTGGGTAACCTGTTCCAGTGTTTTGCCACCCTCCCAGTGAGCAAATTCTTCCTAATATCTAACCTAAACTTCCCTTGCTGCAACCTGAGACCATTGCTCCTTGTTTTGTCATCTGCTACCACTGAGAACAGTTGAGCTCCATCCTCTTTCAACCCCCCTTCAGGTAGTTGAAGGCTGCTATTAAATCTCCTCTCAGTCTTCCTTCTCAGACTAAATAACCCCACTGCCCTCAGCCTCTTCTCAGAAATCATGTGCCCTGGCCCCCTCACCATTTATGTTGCCCTCCATTGGACTGTCTCTAATTTGTCCACATGCTTTTGTCATCATCGTCGGCAGTCCCTCAGAGTTGAGGATGATGTCTGTCAGGCTTGATGGGTCTTCAGATGACTGAGGAGCCCAATTCTGGACACGCATTCTTCAGCAATGGGGGCATGTTGTTGTGCGGGGGAGTGGGATTTGCAGCCCCAGGTTGGTCTCCTCCTTCCTCTGCAGCTGCTGTTCTGCCTCAGTGTCAAGCCACTGGGCCTTGAAGTGATGCGTGCCTTAGTGGACCAGGTGGCATCACACTGAAAGTCAGCAGCCTGTTCCTCTCAGCCGTTGGTGTCAATGCCTCTGTGCTTGAGGCTGACTTTGAGTGTGTCCTCATACCGTTTCCTCTGGATGCCCTTTGAGCATTGACCAACGTTGGAAAGCTGGGAAATGAGAATCTGGTGAGGGAGGAGGTTCTTGGACATCCGGGCTTAGTGGCCTATCAGTGTTGATTTCTCCAAGAACAAGGCTTCGATGCTGGTGGATGCAGCTTCATGGAGGATGCTTGCATTGGTCCGGTAGTCCTCCCATTTGATCCCCATGATTTGGCGCAAGCACAACTGGTGAAAGCTCTTGAGGGTTTTAATGTGGTGTTGGTAAATGGTCCAGGTTTCACTGCAGTAAAGGAAGGTGATCAGCACAACAGTCTTGTAAGCCAGGACCTTCGTTGATTTCCAAAGGTCTCTATTTTCAAAGACACATTGTCACAGCTTGAAGGCAGCACTGGCATGGCTGACCCAGTGCTGGACTAGTCAATGGTAGCCCGTTGAATGAGGCGGCTGCCAAGATATGGAAAGTGTTCTATGTACTCCACTGGATACTCTCCAATTTGTCCACATCCTTTTGTAGTGGGGGGCCCAAAACTGAACACAGTATTCAGCACTGGTGGGGCCACATCTGGAGTAGAGGGGAATAATCACTTCCCTTGACATGCTGGCAACGCACCTACCGATGCAATCCAGTAGGCCATTAGCCTTCTTGGCAACAAGGGCATGCTGTTGGCTCATATTCAGCGTATTGTCCACTGCAACCTCCAGATCCTTTTTGTGCAGAGCTGCTGCCCAGCCAGTCAGCCCCCAGATGACTGGTGCATGGGATTTTTCCTCTCCAAGTGCAAGATTTTGGACGTGTCCTTGTTGAATCTCATGAGATTCCTTTTGGCCCAATCCTCCAATTTGTCTAGGTCTCTCTGAATTGTAGCTCTACCCTCCAACGTATCTCCTACTCCCCACAGCTTGTTATCATCTGCAAACTTGCTGAGGGTGTACTTTATGCCATCTTCTAGGTCACTGATGAAGACATTGAACAAAACTGGGGTTGGTCCTCAAGCACTCCATGTGATACTGGCTGCCAACTAGACTGTCGGAGTCTGATGCTCCAGCCAGTTTTCTATCCACCTTATAGTCCATTCATCTACCCAGTACTTCCTTAGCTTGGCTGCGAGAACGTTGTGGGGAGACCATATTGAAAGCTTTGCTAAAGTCAAGGTATAGCACATCCACTGGTCTCCCTGCTTCCACAGAGCCCTTCATCTCATCATAGAAGGCAATCAGGTTGGTCAGGCATGATGTGTCCTGGGTGAATCCATGCTTACTGTTCCCAATCACCACCTTTTTCTCCAAAGGCTTAGAAATGGATTCCTTAAGGATCTTCATGATTTTTCCAGGGACTGAAATGAGGCTGATTGGTCTGTTGTTCCCTAGATCCTCCTTTTTCCCTTTCTTAAATATGAGCACTATGTTTGACCTTTTCCAATTATCCTGCTCACCAGGGATTTTCAAAGATGATGGCCAATGGCTCTACAATCATATCAGCCAACTCCCTCAGCACCTTTGAGTGCATCCCATCCATCCCCATGGACTTGTACACGTCCAGTTTTTCTAAATAGTCCCTAACCTATTATTTCACCATTGAGGGCTGCTTACCTACTCTTCAAACTGTGCTGCCTGGTGCAATAGTTTGGGAGCTGACCTTGCCTGTGAAGACTTAGGCAAAAAAGGCATTGAACACTTCAGCCTTCTCTGCATTCTCTGTTACAAGGTTGCCTCCCCCATTTAGTAAGGGGCCCACGCTTTCCCTGATCCTCCTCTTGCTAGCAACGTACTTGTAGAAACCATTCACATCCCTTGCTAGCTGCAACTCCAATTGTTTTTGCCTTCCTAACTACATGCCTCAACAATGCTCATATTCTTCCCTAGTTATTTGTCTAAGTTTCCACTTCTTATAAGCTTCCTTTTTGTGATTTAGTTTAGTAAAGAGTTCCCTGGTAAGACAAGCTGAACTTCTCTCATACTTGCTACTTTTCCTGCACATTGGGACAGTTTGTTCCTGATCCCTCAGTAAGATTTCTTGAAATTAGCCGCCTCTCCTGGACTTCTTTCCCCCTTAGACTGGATTCCCAGGGGTTCCTGCCTACACATTCCCTGAGCAAGTCGAAGTCGGCTTACTCTGCTACTCCTTCCTCCTTTTTCTCAGGATCCTGAACTCAATCATCTTGTGGTCACTGATGCCATCCATATTACTACATTCCCCACCAATTCATCTGTTTGTGAGTAGCGGGTCAAAAAGCATGGCCCCTAGCTGGCCACTCCAGCATTTGCACCAGGAAATTGTCCCCAACACTTCAAAAACTTCCTGGATTGCCTCAGCACTGCTGTATTGCTCTCCCAGCAGATGTGAGGGGATTTAAGTTCCTCATGAAAACCAGGGCCTGTGATCGGGAAACTTCTGCTAGCTGTTTAAAGAAGGCCTTGTCTACCACATCCTCCTGGTCTGCTGGTCTGTAGCAGACACCACCACAACACTGTCTTTGTTGCTTTCCTGTCTGACCCTATCAAAGGCTCACAACAGGCCTATCTCCAGTTTCATACTGGAGCTCTGAGTAATCATATGTCTCTTTTACATAAAGTGCTACTCCTTCTCCTCTTCTCCCCTGCCTGTCCTTCCTGAACAGTTTGTACCCATCCATGACAGTGCTTCAGTCATGCAAGCTCCCACCAAGTCTCTGTTATTCCAATCGTGTCACAGTTCCGTGACTGTGCAAAGACTTCTAATTCTTCTTGCTTATTTCCCAGGCTCCGTGCATTGGTGTACAGGCACCTGGGTCAACTAGTTGATTGACCTGGTTTCTCAGGAAGTATCAGAACAACTCCCCTGTTGCCCCCTCCTGCTTGCTCTTCCTCCAGGTCTCCTACTTCCCCACTTACCTAAGGATGACTGGGTTAATCTGTGGTCCATTCCTAACCCAAAGCCATTATACATCTTGGGGGGAGATAACTGACTTCAGAATGGCAGTGTAAAGCAAATTTTAACATTATAAGTGATTAGTGCCTGTAACAATACTGTTGACTAAATTTGCCAAATGTGAAATAGTAGATGGATATACCTTCCAAATTGTCTATTCCCCTCTTCCCCAATACAGTATATGAGATTTGCTCTTGCAGCTTTCTCTTTGTTGAAGCTTTGTCATTGCCCGTGACTCCCAGATCCTAGAAGACAAAGAACTGAATGACCTACATCAGTAGCATTCAAAAAAAAGCCAGAAGTGATATTGTTAAGAAGAGGTAGAAAATTAAAAAAAGTCAAGTTCTGACTCAACTTCAGTTGAAAGGATTCAATTACCAAATGTGATGACTACCTGATAGTTGCAGCACACAAAAGTCAACAAACATAAGCATGAACAATATCACAACAATGTTCCATATATTCCATTTACCTCCTATCTATCTCCAAGTGAATTCAAAGTCTTGGTAGTGATTTGTAAGGGCATTAATAAGCTAGATCCAGGTCATTTTAAAAAACACCATGTACTGGGACAGCTATGTTCCAAGACTGGAGAACTAAACAGTGGATTTCCAGGAAGTTGGCAGTACCAGTCTGATGGATCTATCCTCTCCCATTACTGGTTTCTGTTTTCATAAAATATATGGAAAGCTTTCTGGTATTGTCTGCTGTACTGACACTGTATGGTATCTTATAGTTTCCAGTGGATTAACAAAACTGGTGAATTAGCATTGGAATACAATGGATATTTGGGGGAGCTTAATAGGCAAGAACTTTACAGACAAGTCCAATTCCCCAGCAGAGCTCTTGGACTTCAGTCCTTTAGACAATCATTGAAAAACCTGCCTCAAACTTAGATTTTTAAAGAGGCCAGCAAGATGAAATCTACAGCAGAACTCAATCCCCCTCTGCACCCTGCCGGGCCAACCTTCTGGTGTGCCACTACAAGGTAGTGTGGGAGTTGTGTCCCAGCAGCCCTAGTCCACTTATCAGCCTCAAGAGTTATTCAGATTGTTATTCAGAATCTGATTCTGGTAACTGCAAAATTGGAGCAAAGTAAAAGTAGCCCATCACTTCTGTCAGAATCTAAAACAGCTTCAGTGGCCTGTCTGCAGTGACCTCTAGTTTCCAATTATCTAGAATCCACTCAGCATTTTTGCTGCAGCCCTGTTCCTATCTGCCCCACTCAAGCTAGTGCCACACACCTGTTTTTACATGGGTCCTTGTAAAGTCTGCAGGTCATTCTGTTAGTTCTTTTGGGTGCATGTATTATTGGGTACATATCTATATCCATCTATCTATCTATCTTTGGGATAGGATCTTTCTGGGTCATTAGGTACAGCCCCCTCTACTGTTGCATACAATCAGTTCATAAAGTTACCAAGCTTCATTATTAAGCTGGCTAAGTTTTATCCTTGTTTCAAACATAAGGCTCTCCTGAAACTCTCTGATGATTACAAACAGTTGTCTCATTTAAAGTCTAAGTTTATTCCTAGTCAATTTATATTATTTTGTTCTTATACCAAGGCAGTCCTTCAGCTTTAAAAAGCTCATTTTATTCCATGTTATACATTTTCAATGTATTTGTATATGACAATCAATCATATCCCTTCTCTTTATCCCATTGGGCTAAGCTAACCAAGTTCCTTAAATCTTTCATAAGGCTGCCCTCTGATTATGTTAGTAGCATTTGTTTCTGTTGGCACTGGATTTACAAACCAGTCCTGATAACTTGTTCTGGGGAGGCATGACCTTTCTAAATGACTGACCACAACCCCTTCTGTTTGATAATAGGAGAATTTCATTGATACAGTTATAGCAAGTGAGACTAATGCAAGCAAAGCAAGCAAGTTGACTACACAGTCCTAGGGTTTCACAAGGAGACAGGATGCCTGGCCAGAACACGAATGCCACCTCATGGTTCTTGCTTGAATCAGGATATCTACAGCCTTGGAATTTGGAGACTGTCACAGAGCACTCTGTGCCCTGTGCCTGGAGAGGAGAAAACTGCTAGGGAAGGAGCCCTAGCCGTGGCTAAGCAGCACAGCTGAGGGTTGCTGGGGCAACTAATGGGTATCAGCTGACCCTAAGGGGGCAGGGCCTGGCCCTTATAAAACCCAGAGGCAGAGCCAGGCTGGCAGTCCTCTGCCAGCAGCCAGAGGGGCAGGAGCTCTGGGAGAGATAGTAATGTTAGTGCAGCTCATGAGTGCTCCAGAGGCTGGATCAATGATGCTGTGGGATAGCTGGGAGGCTTAC
>JAGPOW010000261.1:246720626-246768971 GCA_030014935.1 Caiman crocodilus
CAATAAAAACTTTTTTTTCTTTCAAACTTCCAACTGGTATTCGTGTATTGGCTCACGCATGCCGGGCAACGAATTCAGACTTGGGCTGAAGCATAACAACATCTGTGCAGATAGGGGATAGTTAGAGAAGGTTTTTAGCATTAAGGTGTGACCACTCCAGACTCAAGCTAGCATTAACACTAGTCAACATTTGAACAGCTCAGAGTGCAATGTATAATGAGATGCTCAGTAAAGAATAAAGAAAGTTTAATGTAGAGCACTTCAGCAGAGGCAGAAGATGCCATTTAGACTCATGAAAACCCTAAACTTTGATTTCAAGCCAAAAGTTTAAACATATTTGATTAGCATTTGACAGGTCTTGCTCGTTTCTTGGCTGTCTGGTCTTATCTAATTAAACAAAAACAATATCAAATTAAAAAAGACAAAATATTGGACTAGTCTGTCTCCCCTGAATTTGGGAACTACTTGGGGCAAGGAAATGTGTGTGAGTGAAGCATCAGGGAACTGTTTATGGCTCCATGATTCTGTGTGCTGGTCTGTACTGGCCTCAGTTCCCATATAAATTATAGTAATCAGTTCACCTTCATAAAGTCCTTAATAGTGCATGTGGGCTGACACTCTTTAGGTCATGTTACACAGTAATTTCTGGTAGCTTCTGGAACTCTTAACCCCTGGATTATCCATACGTTAACACCTTAAAATGGCTTAAAGCACTCGTTATAAGGTTGAAAATTACACCACTCCAGGGCAGGATTATCTCTGATTTGCACTACCCACCTCCCATTCCATTACATGTGGCCACTCCCCACAGATGTGCCACTCAAATTGAGGGTGTGACTGCTCCAAACTCCAAGCTAGCACTAGGCCAATCAACATTTGTAAGCACACAGCATAAGGTATAATAAGGTCCTTCCTGTCTCCTAAACTGTCCAGAATATGCTGTCAGAGCTCACTGAGAGCAACCTGCCTCTTGGGTGAAATTAAAAAAATTCAAAAGATTGTCCTCCAGACATCCACACTGATTAGACAGTGGGAGTACAAACATTTGACTCTTGAAGTATATATTGATTGTGCAGGGCATTTTGCAAGAACGACCAAAGTTCTCTTTAATAACAATTGCTTTTAGACCATACTCTACTGGAAAGTAAAAGGACACATTGATTGCTTCACAATGTAAAGATTCATTCTCTAGAAACTAAAACTGGTCTATACTCCCACTTCAGTTGAAAAATAGTTTTATAATCAAAATAATAAAATAGTTGTATCCTATTTTGAGATACTGAAAGAATCATTTAACAAGGAATAAAAAACCCTTTGAATTTCTACAGAGGTGAAGAGGATCACATAACATAGTGAAAAGTCCCATAGATCTGAATGTAATCTTTTTGCTAGATATTAGAAGACTTCCTTATTCCACAAACTCTGTGCATTCTCTTTTTTAACCTCCAGGCTTCATGCTGGAACTCCAGCAAAGGAGAAGTCCACTCCCCTCAACTTGATTCTTCAGCTTATGAACAGGAAATCCTGATAGAGGTATTATTTCTTTTTCCCTCAGTGCTTTCATTAATTTGTATTTGTAGCAAAAGAAAACATAATTGTCACTCAAGAAAATAATGAATTTCCTTTTTCTGCCATTTTTGCACTCTAATATTCCTTAGTTCACTGAAGCATTAGGAGTTTTAGTGATAAAATGTTTGAGTTCTTGGACAAAACGTGTGTGTAAATGTAGCGTTATGATCATATAACAAATAATACGTTTTCAAGGTCATCTTAGAAAAACAGTAAGAAATATAATGCTAAGCACCCCTTGGCCTCAGTGGGGAGCTATGCATATTCAGTATCTTGAACATCAGGCCATAAACAACTTTGGATGACTCATTTCCTTCATGTGCAACAGGAGCCCCATTCTTATGGAATTTTATAAAATAGCCTTATATTTCCAAGGATCCAGAGGATGTTCTTTACACAGAGCAACAGAATTTGTAAAACTTATGTCATTCTCCTGTTCCATGCTCAGCTATAAAATAGGATTCATTTGAAAGACCACATAAAACAAAAAAGTGTTTCGGTTCTGATGCTGTGCTAGAACATTTTGAATTATATCAGGGAGCAAAGGAAATACTCTTTAAACTGGTGATTTAGAATAGGAAAGGAACAGCCTGCTTCTTCCACTCTAATTTTGCTTTTAATAATATCTTCATATCTTATGCATTTTCCCATGCATCTAAGGATCCAGAGTATATACCATATTTTCTTGCATATAAAATATTCCCAAATAAAACATGCACTTTTGTTTCTGGAAGATAGAATGTAGAAAAAAGATTTTTCCCAGAGTCATAGTCAGCTGTGTGACAATCAGTCTTCTTGGGAATATAAAGTATTCAGGAAATGTGCCATCAGGAACTTTCTGCTATGGTAGGCTGTCTCCTGAAATGCTGTTTCCAGGATGACTTACTTCGTTACACAAGCTTAGACCCGAGACCCTTGGAAGGTCAGCAGCAAGACTGTTAGTCTTTTACAGTAAATTGTTCCTTATGTAAGTCTTGTAAATAAAGTGTTGTTTCCACATCACAATTCTCATCAAAATGCTACCAGCAGCTGACCTGCTTCTTTGGGCACAAACTACAGCGCTCAAACAATAGACCAGCAGCAGCCATCTTGGGAGCTGCATGATATGCACAGTGTTTCCAGGAGTGGTCTTTTTTTCGAGTGAAGAAACAGATTTCCCACTTAAAACACACACCTCAGTTTTTGGGGAATAATTTTAGGGAAAAGGTGCATATTGTATGTGAAAAATACAGTATTCTTTAGTACAGGCCAAGAAACAGTCCCGCTTCCAGCTGTTTCTGCCATGAACTTTTCCTGCATTCCTGCTGGGCACAACATAACTATAGCTGACCTTCCTCTAATGGAAACACATATCATGTGCACAAACAAGAAGACTAATGCTCTAGGTTATGAGAGCATCCTAAACGAGATGGTCTGTTATAGTAGAAATTATTTGTTCATTTTTTATTACTTCCTATTCCAATAGTTCTCAACCTTTTCAAACTCAAGTCACCCCTTGGAAAACCCCACCCCCTAATTTTCACTCATCTTTTGACTACAGAAAAATAGTACAACAATTCTTTGCTGAGAGGTCAGAAAGACCACAACAGCTCATAATGTTTTTAATACTGTGAAATCCCTATTTGAAATCTCTGCACATATCTTTTTAAATCACGGCTGTACACCTACCAGTGCTAACATTGTGTAGCACCCTATAGCACCCTTGAAAGGATCTCAAGGCACACCAGGGTACTGCAGCACCCTGGTTGCAAATCACTATCCTATTCAAAATGAACAATGGCAAGAAGCGTCAATCTATCAAACTATAGTAGTGACAAGCACCACTCAGCTGTTCATAAATGAAACCAGAATGCATTGAAAGTCCCATTGGACAACATTATTGGATGTCAGATTCTTCCAATTTTTTACTCCCTGAGTTTAAAAATGCCTCCCCCTCCCCCAAACCTTTCATTCTCAATTGATAGTGGTCATTCTGGCCAAGAACAGTCAATATGCATAGCCTTCCTTTTTTTCACTGTGATCACTTTGTGATGCAGCCAATATTGACATATGGTGCAGAGATGATAGCTTGACAAGTACAGCATGAGCAGCAGAATGCAGCATGGCTGTTACAGTGAACAGAATGATGTTCTTCAGATAAGATAGCTTTAGTGCTCTGAAAGGGCACTCACTAGTCTTCTCCAAAAATGTATTGTACGCTAAAGTAAGTATAAGCTCTTGAGACAAACATGGTGAGGCACAAGGAAATAACATGAGCTGCTGTTTTGACTACTTATTCATATTTATTTGATTTCTGGTGTATATATGCCTTAGCACACTTGCATAGAGAACCACTGGAGCCACATCTGTGCACTACAAGTCTTGTGGCCCCTCCCACCTAAGGCCATAGATTGCAGAATAGGCCCAACCATCCCTCAGTTTCTCCTGAAAAGTCATAGCTAAGAGTTGGAATCATAGGTCCCTGCCACATGTTACACAATTACATATACATTACACAATTAATTGATTAATCACACATTAAATTTAGACAGGCCACAAATGCAAAGTAATTAATAATGTCTATCCAGCTACATAGAGCCAACCAGCTACGCAGTTAGGGCTTGGAAATGTGTAATGACTATAGCTGCTTTTTATTGTGTGGCAGGGCCCCTAGTGTCTACTGTTGCAAGCCCTTAGCCATTTTCAAGGGGCCTAGGCCAACCTGCAGAAGTATGGCTAAGCAGAAGGTCTCAAAGCCTGTTTCTGAGTGACTGTAGCTCGAACCTTTGCAGATGTAACAGCTAGCTTGGCCAGCAAAATGATGGAGGCCATCCAAATGTCTAGCTAAAACAGTAATGAGATGCAATTAAACAAAGTACAAAGCCTGAAAGGAGGCATTAGAAGGGAAGACCATACATTAAATCATTCAAATAAACTATATCATAGCTTTATCTTAAAATATTAGTAGTAGTGTTTGATGTAACCAAATGTATTGGACGTTATTTTGCTATAATAGATATATTATTGTTAAGATGCTAATTTGTAAAAACAAAACAGTCTTGTCAGAGAAGACCATAATCTTAGGAAAAGAAGAAACAGGACAATGTTGAACAGCATTCCACAATGTGGAAGGGAAGGAGATAAGAATCCCTCCATTTGCTTTCCCAAGGATGTAGGTAGGCAACCACTGATCCTCTGGATCATGATGTACACATAAATGGTCTAGTAAAGATACCTGATGGATCTATTTGTGATGGTCAAGTCCACTTTTAGAGCAACACAACTTGTTACAAGTTGCACAGATCCATAAGTTGTCTAAGTTGGAGTCCAAGTTTACAGCACCCTGCTTTCTTCTTTCTTGCTTTGCTTCCATCCTGTGGATCAAAGTTGCTTCATGTTGAGCTGCAACCAGTGCCAGATGTTCCCTCCAAAATGGACAGAATTCTCCACCCTCCTCTTAGCTTTCTACATTGATGTTGAATGACTTCATATAATTTTTGCACACATTGTGGTACCACTGTGGAGGGCCACCCCACTTTCTAGAGCCATCTCAAATGTCACCATACAAAATCTTCTTGGGGATCTGGTCTGCTGCTATTCCCCTGACATGGCTGATCCATCACACAACCTCTTCTTGATAGTGGTTTCTAAGTGTGTCAGTCCTTTGTGTCCAGCATCTCTGTATTTGGTATTCTGTTTTCCCAGTTTATTTTCAGGATCTTACACATATATCATGTGGAAGCTGTTCAGTTTCTTGATATGCCTAACATACGTAGTCCATGTTTCTGAACCATAAAGCAGGGATAATAGCATACAAATCTCATAGATTTGTAACTTCACTTTGGGTAACGGTTTGCTGTTATTCCATGCACATTTCTGTAATAGTTTGAAATTCTTAGCTGCTTTTCTAATTCTGTTAGTCAGTTCAGTCTGAAGGTAAAGATTCCTGTTGATCGTAGAACCCAAGTAGCAAAAACTGTCAATGATACCAAGATTTACCCTCTGAGTAATGTCATGTATTTTTTTTTCCACCCCTTGGTACATGATCACAATCTTCTTGAGGCTAATTGCCATTCCAAAGCTCTTTCATGAATCAGAAAATCTGTTCAAGAGATTTTGCAGGGAAGATTCACTGTGGGAAACCAAGGCTGCCTCATCTGCAAACAGGAAATCTCTTAGAACCAGTTCTTTCACCTTGGTTTTCACTCTAAACCTTGCTATGTTGAACAAGCCTCCATCTAGCCTGGTTTGAAGATAAATGCCATCATCGCTGTCCTTGAATGCATGAAGAAGCATGAATGAAAAGTGGATGTTAAAAAGCATGGGGGCTAAACACCCCTGTTTCACCCCATTATTGATGTCAAAGGTGTTTGATTCTTTGCTTTTATACACTGCAGTTTCAATGAAGACTATGCACAGTGGTATTTGTTTTTCTCTATACTTTTCTGGCAATTGCTTGACCAAAAATATCATATTGTAACGTGTGGGCATCCTGGGGCTGGTCTAAATGTAGGCCTCCACCCACTTTTCTTAGGGCCAGCTTCCTGCCTCCTTTCCTGCCATGCCTTGATGTTACTAATTATCTAATGTTAATCAGGTGGGAGCCTGCCCATTTATCTGCCCTGATGTCAAGGACCTATGTATATGACCCTGACCTCCCCATATCTCATGCCTCATAGATGTTTCCTCCAGCTAGCATTGGGACCCAAGCTTCGGAGTCTCACGTGGGACTCACTCCACACTGGAGCGTGTAGTTCCAGTGCCCTCACCCTGGGTTCTCTTTACACAAACACACACTGGGCTCCAAGACACCATACACTCTTGGGCTTCAACCCCACACCTTGGGTGTCCAACCTCTTCTCTGGGATCAGGGCTCTGAGCCCTGTCCCCAAACCCTTCCTGGGCTATCCCTTTATCCCTGGCCCTGGGAGGTTCCTTAATAGCTCGCCAAGGCTCAGGGCCCTACATGCCTGGAGTGTCATGCTAGCTCCTATATGAAGCCTCAGAACTCCACTGAGAATGTGGGCATTGTCATGGGTCCCTCCACTGACCTGGGCCCTGCCTCAATACTCTCAGTGAGTCTGGGCTCCCTGGGCTTGACTTCACCCACCAGGGATGTGGGGCTGAGGTTAGGTGGTGCCTTATACTTGCCTTTTGCCAGGGTGGCAACTAGCCTGGCATCTCTGAGGGACTGTCCCACCACAGACAGTCCCACCAGGCCATCCATCCCTGGCAGGGTGCAGTTTTCTGTCATGCCCAGGACCATGGGGTCTCCTCCTTCCCCATAACCCCAGCCCTTACCTCCAAGGATGTTCTATGGGTAGCAACTTGACTAAGTGTTGTTCCTTCAGCTGCAACAGCAAACTACTGCCTCTTTACAGTTCAGGGCTCAGCTCTTACAGAGCACAGCTGGGGCCTATTTCCAATCAGACCACTGCCTAATTGGCATTGCAGACAACGGGAGGCTGCCTAGCTGCTACTCAGGCCCCTCCTAGTAACAGAGCACCATGACACTCATCCTACGAGCTGAGATGGGCGGCAGTGGGGAGGAGACCGGAGCACAGATGTCAGCACAGGCTCAAACCTGGCAGTTTGCGCAGGCTCAGGCAACTGTGATAAGGGAGAGCCAGGGGCGTGGCCTCTGAGCAGCATGGGCTGCTCAAAAGGCGGCTGGAGAAACAGATGGGGAAGAGCCAGAGAGGGAGAGGGAGAGGCAGAACACCAGCTGGAAGATGCCGGCTCAGGAGCCGGGAGGCTTCAGCTCTAGCTTCAGCTTCCCGGAGAAGAAGGCAGCTGCCCACCAGGAGACCAGCAAGGCAGAAGGCCGGCTTGAGGGTTGGTAAGAGCCAAGGAAGCCCTGCTGAAAGGCAGTGAACAGGTGGGAGGCTGCTGTGGAATGGCAAGGCTCTGACTAGGAGCCCTGGAACTGGGACTGAGGGCAGACCCTTAAATCCACAATCATACTCGGATGGCTCCAGAGGGGGCAGAGCGTGGGGAACCATAAGCCCCTGGAAAGGGGAGAGAAGTGACGCCAGCAAGAGAGACCGGAGCGATGGGACCCCAAGTCAGCCGGGCTCCAGGGCGGGGACGCTGGAGGAACTGGTAGGGACGGAAACAAGGGCAGTCCCAGTACCCCTGCCTGCTAGAGGGGAAAAGACAAGTCCCCTAGGAGGGGGATAGAAAGGAGCCCCGAAAGAGAGAGAGAAAAAGGCAAGCTCAGGAGCTCCACTGGCAGGTGCTGGCATTTTTCAGTTGAGTTGTAGATGACCCAGCAGGGGCAAGTTTATTTTTCTTGAAGAGGGGAAACCCTGCCTGAGAGCCAGGGGCAGACCCCTGAAGGTTCACAGCCCAGAAGACCCAGCCCTGGCAAGGCAGGCAGTATGAGGAAGATCTGCAGGGAACAGCATCAACCAATGAAGACAACCCCAAGGTCGAGACCCCTCTGGGCCCCCAACAGGGAACTGTCTCCCCAACCAATAACACCGAAGACATGGCAGGCGAGAAAAAGGAGCAGCGCCCAGACCATCTAGGTTGCACCTGATTAGGGTTTCACCCTGCATTGCTGGGAGGCAGGGCACCCACGAAGAGGTCCCCAAAGCCTTACAATACCTACCAGCAACAGTGTCCTGAGCAAAAACTGAGTAAACTTTTAGGATAGATTCTTTCACCTAGAAACTGCAACCTAAGGAGCATGATGCAGCCTCAGCTACATCATAGTCCGATGACTGGGGAACTGGCTCCAAGGTTGGACCCAGAGAGCAGTAGTCAACAGAAGTGAATCATCACAGCGCTGTGGGACCAGTGGTGTCCTCCAAAGCTCCGTCCTTGGACCTTTTCTTTTTAACATCTTTATTAACAATGTGGACACTGGTGTCAGAAGTGGACTGGCCAAGCTTGCTGATGACACTAAACTTTGGGGTAGAGCTTCCACACCCAAGGATAGGCTGGTGATCCAGGCTGACCTGAATAGGCTTAGTAAGTGGGCGAATATAAACCTGATGTCATTTAATATAGAAAAATGCAAGGTACTCCACGTCAGGAAAAAGACCCCACAGCATGCTTATGGGCTTGGCAGTGCTACACTCACTAGCATCACAGCTGAAAGGAACTTGAAGGTCACGACTGACCACAAGATGAACATAAGCCACCAATGTAATGTCGCAGCTGGTAAAGCAAACAAAACTTGGGCTTGCATCCACAGATGCTTCTCAAGTAAATTTCAGTATGTCATCCTCCCACTGTACTTGGCCTTAGTGACGCCACGGCTGGAATACCACATCCAATTCTGGGCTCCACAATTCAAGAAGGATGTGGAGAAGCTTGAAAAAGTCCAGAGGAGCCACACACATGATTAAAGGGCAAGAGAACAAGCCTTATGAAGAGAGACTGAGAGCCATGGGACTCTTCAGCCTGGAAAAGCACAGGCTCAGGGGTGACATGGTGGCAGCCTATAAGTATATAAGGGGTATTCATCTTTATGAAGCTTTCAAAGTAAGTCCTTGCCGGCACATTTGTAGATTTCGGTAGGTAGTGTTGATCAGTGTTTCAGCAAGGCCAACAGTAAGAATCTAATCAACATATTCTTCTTTGTGGCCCTTAGGCCTTATTTGCTATGTACTGTTCATACTCTGCATCAAAGACAGGTATCACTATAAAGCTCCAGTTCCATTACAGAGTCTATATGGTTGTAATTTTGGACAATATCACATCTATACAGGTCCCACACTATTCTATCATTCCTACTAGCTAGCTTTCTTAGGCCTTATGCAGGTTTTTATCATTTGAGAGCTTCCTTCTTGAGACCATAACACAGTGAGTGCTGCACTTTCTGACCTTCAGCTACACATTAATTTTACAATTTATCCATAAAAATTAGCTCATAGTGGCAGTAGCATCTGCTTGAAAGGTATGAGAAATACCAGCCTTTATGGATTGTCTATTGATCACCCTATTCCAAAGCGACTCATGGGCCCTTCTCTCTATTGGTTGCCAAAAGCAGCCTGGTTTCCATCTAAAAGAACCCATCTGTAGGTCTCCCTCCCTCTCCCCTAAATTGTACTGTAAGCTAAAGGTTGCTAAAGACAAGCTACACACTCTAGATATATTTAAGGCACTCTCATTTTATTAAGAGACAATGGGAATTTTTTCAGGAATTTCCTCTTGCTTTTTGTAGCCTTCTCAGGTAGTATCTACTTGGAGATTATCTAACTGATCTCTAATTGTACAATTATGTTATAATTAGTTAATTTAGATCTGCTGGTAAAGATCAAAAGTATAGTCCAATAGGGCTGAAGCAGATATTACATCTTTCAGCAGCATACCAGTCTCTGGGATCTGTTGGGTAGCTCTGTGTGGTTCAGCACATGCATCAACACCACGCAATAATATAAAATAAGCTAACAATATTATTTTCAATCTAGGTATGTGTGACAGAGAGCCCCAGGCTCTCTGTTACTTCAAGATGAAGGCAGCTTAGCCAGGGAGCACTGCAGGGCAGGCAGGATTCAGCAGCTGCCAGTTTCCAGGACAACAGGGGAAATGAGGCAATTAGCAGACACCTGCAAGCAGTCAGCTGACCGGATGTAGGCAGGGGCCTGGAAGCTTATAAATTGGGGCTGGCAGGGGAGTCTCTTCCTGGCAGCTGCCAGGGGAGGGAGCTCCTGCCTAAGACAGCCACCCAGGGATGCTGGATTGTCTGTTTTGCTGCCTACAGGAGTAGCGAGGCCCTGGGAACTCACAAGGCACCCTGGCTAAGAGGCGTGCTATACTAGGGGTAAAGGTTTCCATTGTTATTATTCTGTTATAGCCCAGGGGCTTACGTTTATGTTGCTGTTTGTATCAGAGAATTGGGATGGGGCTTTAATGGGCAGTTAAGGAGGTCCCATTAGTGCCTGCGGGGTACATAAGCATCTTAAGCCCTGCCAGAGGCAGGCTTAGGGCCCTAGTGAGTAATGAGCCCAGAGGGGGCACAGTGCAAGGCACAGAGACAGACGGGGGCCTGGGGTCTGGTGCCAGAGGGGCACAGACACAGAATGGCCTAGGACCTAGCAGACAGGGGCCAGGGGCCCAGTGATGGAAGGGACAAACATGGCCTAGAGCCTCAAAGCTAGGTCCAGCAGGTGTGGGGTAGGATATGGAGCCACACAATTAGCCCTTAAGGCTTGAGGTACCCTCCAGTGGCATGGTTACTGAAAACCAAAAGGGTGCCAGGGACCCTAATGGGGGTTTAGTGGAACCAGGGCTATGCAAAGGTCTGTGGGCAGCCTCCCTATTTATCATTATTCCATCAAGGTGTGGCAGACGAGACAGGAAGGAGCCCAACGGGTGGAGCGGGACATGGTCACAGAGTCTGCAGGGGGCATCACAGTTACCCCTGGGACCCGGACCTTGTTACAGCATGTCTTTAAAAATTAAGCAAAACCTGAACAATTTTCATTAACTTTCATGGTTTGGGAAACTTAGGGCCTAAAGAATCCTAATTATATGGGATTTCATTTTGCTCAGCTAAGGATATACACAGACTTAAAGGTATCACTATCAGTGCATCCTTCTGTAGTAATATAAGGACAAGAAAACTTCTCTAACTTTAACCCTGCTTCATTCCAGCACAAAGTTAGGACGATTTAGCTATTTGCTAACCTATATAATTACAGTCTCATGTAGATGTAATAGTTGCAGCAGGAGCTCC
The DNA here is from genome assembly GCA_030014935.1 of Caiman crocodilus. NCBI lineage: Eukaryota > Metazoa > Chordata > Crocodylia > Alligatoridae > Caiman > Caiman crocodilus. Next base: position 246,731,863 of record JAGPOW010000261.1, read on the forward strand.
CCCTTCCCCTTTAAAACAGCCAAGTCATACATTTGTCCAGACTCTGCATACATGAAGAATTATGTTTTGGCAAAAGTAAAATCACACACCCATTTTGCTCATCTCTAGAACTCAAAAATAGATTTTTCAAGGGCGCAACTACTTTTTTGAGATATTTGCATCTTTCAAGGCCAGAAAAGGATCTGGTCAATGAGGTAAATCATACTTATTTCTAAAGATCTATGTTTGAGGCTCACAGAAATTAAAATTAACCAAATGTTAAATATACAGGTATTTGTGGGTATTAGTTATTTTATGATCCTTTAAAATCTCAAACTAAACTTCCTACTCCTCCTTTCCAAATGCCTGTTTGTCAAGGAGTAGGGAATGGAGGTAAAAAACAAAACAAAACATTGCATCAGAAGTAGTTATTTTTATCTGCTCTCTGAATCTCTCTCACTTTTTCTCCTCTTTTTCTCCTTGAATCTTCTAGATCATGGCTGTTCAGCTGGTGATCTGTGAGGAGCTAACATGCAGTCCCCAGGCTCACTTGGCCAGTGCTACCCCTAGTTTCTTGCTGCAATAGCAGCTGGACTCTCCTGGCTACCCCAGGGCATGGGGGCAGCATGCCAGCATGAGGAGCTAAGAGTGAGTCCAGGGGCTTCATTCTGAGGGCAATCACACCCATGTGGTACAGTGGCAGGTAGGGGGTGGAATTGCACCCACTCAGAGCATGGTGGGGTTGCCAGCCTGCATGAGTGTGCAGTGCAGCATGGAGGGGGAAGCATATGCACAACTCTGTGTGTAGCCTGTGGCCCTTGCTGGGGCAGCCTCTGGGATGGGCTTACAAGTTAGACAGTCTTGTTTTAGAAAATTAAAAGCATTTAAAAATGCAGCCCCTAATACTTAGCTCCTTCATCTCTCACTGAAATGCATTCGTTTGGATTCTAGTTTCCTTCTGTTTTGAGATGAGGCTCTGATTTCAGCAGTGTGTGTGTATTAATAACTTGGGTAGACTGAAATCCTTTTCCTTGAAGTGACATATTCCTTGGCACTCTTTTTCTTGAATGTCTTTCCTTTGGAAGCCTAAGGGACATCATTCTTTCTTCAAATAATAAGCCAGCTGCTCAAACTGGAACAAAGGAGTTTAATTTGTACCTCTGGACTACTGATACTGTGTTTTTATACTAGAGTAGTAAAATCAGCAGCACATTTGAGCACTGGGCCTTAACTTGAAATGTAGCTTTTCTGGCTTGAAAGGGACCAGTCTGCCCCTCCACCCACTGGGGCTCTCTATCTCCCTTAAGAGACTAGGGGATAAAGTTTCAAAAGTGGCCATTGAGTCTGCTTGCTGCTCAGTCTTTAATTTCTCCTCTTTTCCAAAGATCAAGTATCCACCCAACTTTATGGTAGGGTTTGTGGCTGACAAGCAGCTATATCTGCTTTCTTTACAGCTATCTCAACAGCCTTTTGTGCTAAAAAGCTTACTATATGTGACAGCACCTTGGAAATTGTTCTGTCTTCTACAAACAGAGGACAGTGCCTGATAACCCCAGAATCAAGCTACAAAGGCTGTTATATGCCACCTTTTCCTTCTCTCCTATGAGATTTATACAGATACAGCTCTAAAGACTCCATTAATCTGGGTCAGCATCTCCATAAGGCCTATATGGAAAAAGTCAGGTAGAATCCTAAATTAACCCAATATTACAGCATGAACCTGTGAGTAAAATCTCCCTGCCCCCTGGCTTTCCTAGCAACAACTTTGCATATGAGATTGTGGAATTTTTTTATGCACAACTCAAACCTCCATGCAAACTGAGGGATTGGTCTGGTACCAAACCCTGTAGGATTTGTACAGCCTTAGAATCAGCTTAGAATATGCTAACACAAACACTTGCATAACCAGATGCTTAGGTGTTCAGTTAATGTAAGTTTTATCTGTAGTTTTCAGTTAATATATGTCTCATCCACTGCTGTTCTCAGGTAATTTTCTCTAGCTGCATTTCAGCTTCTAGGCCCTAAACACTCCATTTTAGGCTCCTTTCCAACTGTTCTGCTTTGGCAACACACACAAAAAATATATTATCATTCAGCTAGAGCACTGGGAATAAAATAGCAGTTTCCAGCCCATCAGTCATCACAAAAATCAACCTACTTTTTTACCTTACCCCTTCGTTCAGCACTTGCTCAATCCTGGAGATTTTTGTGTCTCCATTTTCATCTTGCCCAGCCAGGGATGTGAATTGGGACCCTGGGGCTAGGACAAGGAGTGGGACAGAGCTACTGGTGACTCATCTAGGGGATCAGCATCCTGATGGCAGCAGTGCTTGAACTAAAGCTTATTTGACAAGCTTTAGTTGAAGTGCCCTGCCACAATTTTTAAGTGTGGGGATGATTTTAGGAGCAGAATTGAGCAGGGCAAGGTTGGAGGTAGGCTGCCTGCAGCGGGGTTGGGGCTTTCCACTCTGCTGCCTTTGCCTTTACAGCTTCACACTGGCCAAGCCTCAACCCCTGCCCATCTGGCAGTGGGAGGCACAACTCACTGTCCCCACTGCTACCGGGTGGGTAGGGGGTGTATGATCGTTGCAGGGTTCCTGGAGCAAAGGCAGCACAACAGAAAGCCCTGAGCCCACAGTGGGCAGCCGGCATGTGCTGCATGCACAAATCTGGCGGGGGCACATGCCTCTCTCAGGGGTGCACACAGCAGCAGCAAACTGTCCCCTCTTTGCCCTCTGGACGAACTACCCACAGCTCTGTTCCGCTCCCTGTCCCAGCCCTGGGGTCCCATTCACCACCCTGGCTGGGCAGTGCTCCACTCAGCTCCATCTCCTGCCTTTGCCCCACTCCCTCCCCCACTGGAGACCTTGATCTGTCCCCTCAAGCCCTTTTCCTTCCACAGACTTACCTGCAGGGTGCTTCTCTCCATGCTGCCCTGCTTCATTTCTGGCCACGCACATGCTGCAGCAGTGCACATGCACGTGGCATCCAGGGTCACAGCCAGAAGATATATTTATTGGTATATTATCAGCTACACTGGCAAAAAAAAGCTGATAGCCAATAATGTTAATTTTCCTTTGATCAGTGCCGATCCAATATGGCACCAATATATTGGTGTACCTCTATGTGGAAGTTGTTACCCCTTATACCCAGTTAAACAGTAAGCCAACCCCTACTTTTCCAAGGTTTTTATAAAATGGTGAAGATGAAGCTATTGCAATTCTTATGAGAACAATCCTTGCAAGGCCTTTTTATAAAGTAAACACTCTTCTTTTCTAACCATACTGTGCTCAGAGAACAACCATTTAATGCTGTTTCTAGGACAAAGCTGTGCTAAATCATCCTTTTTTTTCAATGTTTCCTATTCATAAGAAATTCCCAAATACTCAAACACAATGTAGACTTAATTTGTAATGACGTAGTAGTTGCTTAGTCACTCTGTCCCAATTGCTTGCAACACTGAACACACCCTACTGCCAAATGAGCTGTAATTATGCACTGACGTAGAAACTGCTGTATTTTTGCATTCACATGGTATCAACAAATAATGTATTGCAGGCCCTAATCCTACAAGCCTTTACATCCATGCTGAACTGTAGCACATTAAAATCAATAGTTCTATGTTTATAAGGAGATGTACGATTCAGTGTTTGCAAGGCTGGATCCCTATAAATATAATGCCATTCATCCAGAGACCTCAGTGATCTGCCAGCTTTACAAATATGAAGGGATCACTTAATTCAGGGGTGGCCAAACTGTGGCATGCATGCCACACATAGCATAGCCCGCCTCTGTGTAGCATGTGGCTGATCAGGGAAGAGATAAGCAACACCGCAGCAAAAAGGTGGGAAAGTACAGCAATGGAACCAGGTAGGGGAAAGGGATCAGAGAGACCCTCCAAGAGAGTATGGGGCTATCTTGTGGCATGCCTGCCAAAAAAAGTTAGCCCCCCATTGATTAATTGATCATGGAAATCTAATGACCTCTGGAGAAAATGGAAAAAGCCCTTAAAAAGGCACAAAATACTTTTTAAAATGTGTAATAAAACAGAGACGATTTTTCTGATGGCATCAACTGAGGCAATTACCCCAAGTTCCATGAAGCTCCATCAATTCAGATATGAAATAACAATAGGCATAAAATTACAGTGATTTTTAGGTACAGTACAACTCCTCAATTTAAATTTATATCTGTATTTCCACTGTTGTGAAGTGTGCCATTTAATGTTAATGACTGCCAATAATCCAGGGCTTTCTTTAACCTCTTATATTCTAACTACTGTTAGGCGGTGATCCAGCAAATACTTACTCTGTGGCATAGTGCTTACTACTATGAATTGTCCCATTGCCAGATAAAGCCTTCAGTTAAAAATCATTTGGAAGCTTAAAATAATTCTTACCTTCTTATTTTTAGCTTTCAAAACATCATCATCATCACAATCAATTACAAATAAATGAAATCAAGGCTTCTACTCAGCTGAAATTAGACGTACATTGAAGGAATAAGTTGCATGCTACAATAAGAGTGTAAACAAAATATGCTTGCTGATTTTCTAGATTGTTTTTGACTGTAAAGACTATTGGTCTTAAGGACTCTTTATATGCAAGGACACACAAAGGCAAAAACTTCTAAAAAATGTTAATATAATTGTCTTAATTTTTTATTAAAAAATATCTTCAAAATTTAAAGACACTAACGTATTTTCATAGATTGGTAGGGTTGGAAGGGATCTATTAGACCATTGAGTCCAAACCCCTGCTTTGGGCAGGGAAGAGTGCTGGGATCAAGTAACCACAGCCAGGTTTTTGTCTAATCTCCATGATTATTAAAAGACAAGTATTAAAAGACAATTCAAAACACATGAAGCTCACTGTTGATTAAAACAATTAAAATTTCTTATCCTATAAGGGAAGTAATACTGCTCTGTTTTAGAAGTGAAATGACAAATGTTTTCAATTAACTTAGATTACAGTACATTTGCACTTGCTCAGAAATAAGTTAGCTACGAGGATTACACATTTGGGATGAAATCCTGATTCCACTGAAATCAGAGGCAAAGCTCCAAGTGACTTCAGTGGGATCAGGATTTCACCCTCAGTGGGCACATCTACAGATGCATTTGATCTGGGATCCGTTTACTTGCAAGTAAATGCTCCTGGGCAGGTATCTACATGGGCTGAGAAATGGGAGCAGATTTACTGCTGACAGGAAATTGCTCCTGCTTTCTGGGGCTTTGCAATGGGCTCTGTCTACTGCTACCAGAGGGACCTTTAGGTTCCTTCCTGGGTGCTAGCCCAGAGGCTGGCAAGGAGCATAGGGATGAGGCTGGGACATTACACCCTGCCTTCAGGGGCTGCCTGCTGCCAGCATGGGGACAGTGTCCCCCTGTCCTGGCAGTACCTGGCCCTGGATCCCTGATCAGAGGCTGAGGACTTGGAAACAACTGAAGGGAAGGGACACATTGGGTTAGGGGGCTGGGACCTACCCCGCTCTTGTAGCTCTTTCCATATACACTGGCAGATCGGGTTAGGGGGCTGGGTTCTACCTCACCCTTGCAGCTGTTTCCAAACCCCATGCTTTGATCATCTGATCAGAACATGGGGCTGGGACCTGCCCCAACTAGGAGAGTTCCTAGCCCCTGCCCCACACATGGGGCAAAGGCTGGGGAGCTTGTTCCTGGCTTAGGTCCATGAGCACAGAGCTGGGTGGGGAACAAGCTGCAGAGCTGAATGGGAAACAAGCTTCCAGCCTGTTTCCTGCCCAGCTCTATGCTCACAGAGCTGGGCAGGGAACAGGCTCCTCAGCTCACAGTACTGTGCAGTCCTGGCAGTGCATGGGTCACTTCCGACTCTCCTGTGCAGTAGCTTGCTGCTACTGTGCAGTAGTGGTGACACGGTTAGTGTCCACCAATGTTAAGTCACTGTAGCTTCTTGTTATGGCAACATAATGTCTTGTGTAGATGTGCCCAGTGAATAGCTGGTAGGCAGTTGTTTAGAATCAGCAGCCATTAAAATGAACCGTTTGGTTGTTCTGGAAAGTTTGATTCTCCCCTATCAGTATATTTTTATCTATTCCTTGGAGAAACATTATTGACCCCAACATTACTAGCCTTTATATGTCTAAAGTATCTCTTATTATTTCTCTCTACCGTTGATGAATCTCATAATTTTCACAAGTTACTGATTTGTTTTTTAAATACACTTTTAAAAAATCTTCCCAATACTTTGCACATTTATAGAGTTTTCTTGAAACGCTGCATGGTATTTAATACATTCTCAATAGCCATATAAGTATCTCATTAAAACAATGGTAACAGTAATAATATAAAGACATACTATTCTTATCTTCTGTTATTGCAAAAGAACAAGTTGTTTTTCATGTCTGCCCTGTTCCTACCTTCAGGGTTTTTTTTCTCCCTTTGCATTTCCCTGCTTTATCATATGATTTTTTTTCTCGTTTCTACAGCTATAAGCTTTAAAGCCAGATGGTTTTTGCATGACCCAGGAGGACATGCTGATTTATCTTTCAGTATTCTCATTTCTCATGTCTTTTCCCAATATTGCTTTTGTTTCTCTTTTCCCACCAATGTTCCCTGATTTTTTTTTTTTTTAGTTTTCTATTTTGAAATGAAATATCTTGATATTCTCTGCTTTTGTACATCAGCTGCTTAATTTCACAAGAAGTCCACTTTTTTTTGATGCCCTTTGGTAAGGAAGCAAGGTTGTACTAAGTCAATAAATACCATGTCACTCCTTCCTTTACCCAAGTTTGCCAAAAGCTGTATATTTTTTGCACAACAAAGCACATTGCAGCTACTTTCTATTTTTAATATGGAGAGGTGGCCTGAAGAGACTACAGCTCCCAACATGCAATGCTCTGTCTCTACATCTGCAGGAAGCTATTTAGCCTTTCCAATTTCTTCCAGAACAAGCTTGTTCTGTACTGATTTGATTACCATTTCACTGTCTTCTGAGCTGTGACAAATTCATCTATTGTATTTCTAACATTTTCCTGCTTTACAAGGTTCCTGAAAATGAATCCATAGTGATTGTGCTCAAGCAAAGTAGGGAAATAAGCCTGATACAGAATATAACTAATGTCATTACTGATGTAAAGGGTGAAGATGATGAAGGAAGAATATAAAAGTCCAGTTGCAGCATATGAATTTAAATCTACTGTGCATTGGGGAGGTGGGGGACCCTAAAGTTGTAATCCAGCTTTATATGGTATTGCTGAGCTGTCTATAAAAGGCACCTGCCTTTGGACTAGGTGATACTGAATAGCACCAGTACCTATCTGGTTATTCAGAAAAGTGGGATGCTGGAATTAGCCTGACAATTGTAAGGTTACTGGCATTTAAACCCAGCCCTCTGAAGGATCCAAAAAAAATAGAGAGAAGAAAAATGCTCTGAGCTGGCAGAAAATGTGGAATTTTCTGTTTGCAATTCTTGGGGGTCCCAAGTCTGAGACCTGAATTAATGCCTGGCCATTCAATAAAGTGAAGGTTGGGTGCTAACCAGTCCCTGATGAAGCAAGCTGTTGCTCACAAATGTTTTTGCAGCTGATTCAGTTAGTCTAGAAAGGGTCCCTGAAGATGACACTCCCAACACCAGTAATGGCAGACTGCAGGGGTTGGCTTGTCTTTTGGGTAACGTGTCTGCACAGCAAATGCTTTCTATTTGAAGAGGCCACGAGGACACTCCAGCTGCTCCCATGTTTTACATAAACTGAGCTGCTCTTGGCAAGAAGTTGCACATTACACTTAAACCACACTAGGGACACTCAAAATGTGACTGTCCCCTGTTAAAACTCGTTAACTCACCCTCAGCGCGGCAGGAACCGCAGAGCAGCTAGCAGTGTCAGATTTAGAGTTAGTGGGGCCCTGTGCACAGCTTCATTTTCAGGGCCCCCTCTTGGGACCCTGCCAAGAAAAAGAACAGATGAGACAGCGAAAAAATGGTGAAGCAAATTCTTTGCTAGACTACTTCAACAAACCACTTTTAGAGCACAGTGCAGGGTGCAGAAAGCCTGTACCGTTTCATGACTTGCAACACTTATTGAGTAGAGTCACTTACCAGATTTGTCCTGCACCTTGGGGCTCCCTGTCACTGGGGGCCCATGCCACCACACAGTTGGCTTCATGGTAAATCTGCCACAGGCAGCAGGGCAGGATGGGCTGTCCAGGGTCATCCAGGCCTGCCCCAGCCAAAACCATCCCTGTCCAAACCAACCTCTACAAAGCCATGCTCTGCTCCCCACACTCCCCAAGCTGCCCCACTTCCCCTGAGGGCTGGCTCAGGGCCCTGCTCAACTCCAGTCACCCTGCCCAACTTGCAGTCCTCCAGGCATCCAAGACGCAGGTCCTGCTTGCAGCCCAGGAACAGGTAAGTCCTGTTGCTCCCCACAGCTGTGCAGGGGGTATGAAGTCTTCCCCTCACTCACTTGAACACAGGGCAGGGCACGAGGACCCTCCCTCCCTGCTCCCAGTCCCTGTGCTCAGATGGGGAGCCAGGGGCGGCAGCTCGCCGGCTCAGCAATCCCGAGCCTCCCTGGGGGCGGCCTGGCGGGCAGAGGAGCCGTTGGGACACGGCGATGCCGTTGGCCGAGCCGTTGGGGCGGGGCGAGGGGCGGGGCGGGGCGGTTGGCCGAGCCGTTGGGGCGGGGCGAGGGCGGGAGGAGGCGGCGGCGGCGCTGGGCGCTGTCCGGGGTGTTGAAGCGGTCGCAGCGGAGCGGAGCGGATCCGCCGCCGGGAAGCAACACAGGCGCGGGCGGCATGGACTGAGCTGCCCGGGCGGGACGGGGCGCGGCGGCCGCTGCCTGCGATGGACCAGGCATGATGGGGGCGCTCGGCTCCGTCCTCCCGCTGCTGCTGCTGCTACTGCAGGTCCGAGCCGCCGCCCCAGCCGCCGCCGCCGCCAGCTTCGGTGAGTTCTGCGGGGTATTGCGCGTCCCCTCCCCGCCGTTCCCCCCGGGCGCCCACCTCGACCCGCCCGGAGTTCACCTCGCGGGATCCCCGGGCCCTTGCCGCTGGCATATGTCCCCGTACCCCCCCCCCCCGCTGACACCCCAGCTCAGGCCCCCCCTGAAGGCCGTGCAGGAGTCCCCTGGAGCCGGCCCTTCCTAGTCTTGGCAGGACTCACTAGGTGTCCTGCGGAAAGCTCCTAAATCCTGGCTCAGATGCCTCAGGTTAACCCGGCCCTGCGGGGAGCTTGAGGGGCTCAGGCTGATTTGGAGAGACCCCAACACGGAGCTGTAGGTGCCTGTTCCAGGTCAGCAGTCCTCTGGCACCAGGACCCTCCTAACTGGATTCTCCCTGAAACTGTCTCTAGCCACATCTGCTCATGGGTCGTGGCCCACTGTGGGCAAGGGGAAGGCCAGGACTTGGGGAGGTCTGGACTTGGCCCCACAGTTTGCCTGGAGCAATTTGTGGGATTGGCGCGTTGCAGCCAAACCGTCTTCCTCGAAGAGATTCCTTTCTCCATAGTAATCGTTCAACACAAATGAAACTTTCCCAAGAGCCAATGGCCCATTTTGCTCCCCCTCAAGCTAATATTGTCCATTAAGGAGGATTTGATTTTTGTATAAAGCTTCAGGCTAAGCTCCGGAGATGACACGTTTGTGGGAGCAGGGGTGGCCAAGACAGGTGTTTTTAAATTTTGGAGTTGTGACAGTAGCAACTCTCCCTGCTGCTACAGTGACAATATCTGCCCCCCTGGCCAGGCTGGGGAGGGGAGAAGGATTTTGTATCCAAAATCTGTAAATAAATGACAATAATTTTTTTCCTTTAAAAAAAATGCAGTCAGTTCTACACTGCTCTGTGACACAAGGCTGTTTTTTCACATCCTGAATTTTGCTTTTAAACCCCTTTTTCTTGCCACCAAAGGTCTGGCAGGATGGGGCAGCTCTAAAGCTATATTTGCAGGTGTTCTTGCTTTCCTTATGGTTCTTCTCCTCATCTCAGGAACGATGCCTGAGTTCTTGTTTAAATTTCCTTGCATGGAAGGGGGTGAGCAAAGAGAAGGCTTTATTTAAATGGTGAATCTTATCAGATGAGGAACAATTTGAAGAAAAAAGCTCAATAACAGTAAGGCAGGCTGACCATGGACCATGGACTTGGTTATTGAAATAGTTGAAATGTCATAGATGTGTTTGAAGAAAAGGAAGACAAGAGAGCCAGGAAAATAAGTAGGACTTTTATTTCTGGGAGTGGAACCTGGTTTTTGTCTCTCTTCCTTTTGGAGTCCTATTACTCTCTCAAGATAATCTTATAAATCTTGAGTTCAAACATTAATTTTGCTGTTTTACATAAGGCTGCTTTAATTTTAGGCAACAATTTACATTTGCTTTTCTTGCTAACTAATCAGCATAAGGTGTTTTTTGTTGTAGGGTATGGGGATATATTTGTTTCCTTCTGATTCCTTTTTTGGGGTCATAGTTCTGCTCTCTTCATGCACCTAATGCAACTACCATAAGCAGAGATGCATTATAAATGCAGGGGTCTGTTTTAAAAGTATTGTAATTACAGAAACATATTTATATTTAGTTTCACTTTTAGTAAGTGATCCAATAAGAATCCCTATGGACTAACTTACAAAGATATTTATATTATCCCTGCAGAAATTGCATGTTGACCACGTTGATCTAATATACATTTTTGGCAACAATTTTGTTTAAGCTTTTACAATGCAATTATGATTTTCATGAGATGACCTGTTTATTTTCTAATATACCTACATAGTTGTGTCAAGAAGTTGGGGGTTGGCAAGTTTAAGTTAATTAAAATATTAGATATCTGGACCTTCTTTCTTGGTTGGTCCATTCATCTCCATTTATAATGCATATGTTTTTGCAAGTTTCTCCTGTATGAAGGTGTTTTTGTAAGATATGGTTATCAACAAGACAACATACTGCCTTCTGCTATTTCCAATTATTGATGTCTAAAATTCTGCTTTACTTATAGCATTTTTCATACAAGTAAATGTGGAAGTATATGGAACCTTTCCCCTACCCCTCCATGAAAAAAATGGCCTAAAAGAGATGGTCTTATCTTTTCCAGCAAGGTGTTCATTTTCTCAGAAAAGGAAAGCAGCTGAATATACTATCTAGTGTACTCAGAAGTCTCTGATAAAACACTGGGGCTGCTAATACATACAATATATTAAATTAATCTGTATTTGGTAGCGAGAAACTATCTATTTGAATTTATGGAGGATAACTCGTTTAACAATAGTTTTAAAAAAACAGAAAACCACCTCATAAGTAATATAAACTGATTATGTTTTCTAAATTCACCTGAAAGATAGGGTAGTCCTCTCTCCTACTAATGGTTATGTGCATCTTTTCATCTAGCCAGTTTTTCCTCCTAAAAAACTTACATGGGGGAAACAGCAATATCTAAAACACCTCTCAAATATACAAAGAAAACAGGTTTACTGACTTTGGGTACAACTTTTCATATAAAAATGTCATTTTCACACAGACATGCCCCCTATAAACAGGGACAGTAGTAAATGGCTTTCATATTATATGTCTTAAGTACCACAAGAAGGTTAGGAATAAAAAAAAAAATTGTGAATTTTTTTATCTCTGTATGGCATTGAAGGTGTGTAATGTTTCATTAATTGGAAAATACTATAAGTATGTCAGTATTAACTGAGATTGCATTCATCTTAATATTAGTAAAGAAAGTAATTATGTTATTGTTTGTATTTTATTATGATTACTTTAAATTCTACCCCAGGAATACAAAAGATGTACAGAAATATTATTTTTGTGAAATACTAATATTTTAATGCATTTTGAAATATAGCAGTATAGTTATTTAATAACTTGATTTTAGGGTTTGCAGTTTTGGCCTTTTTTATGACCACAGTACTTTCAGTTGTTGTAGAAAGTACAGTTTTGGTAACAATTTCTTCCATGTGCTCTGCATTAAAAATTGTCTTCAAAGTTATACAGAACGCCATATCAAAATTTGTTGTATATGTAAGCCTATACCAAATGTGCTATACTGCTATGTTTTCATTGGGCACATCTATATGAGATACTTAATGCCCATTGGACTAATTCTACTGCACATTAGTGCGGCTGGCAAAAGCTGTGCTAATGTGCAGTAGATTAGTCCATTGGGCCTTAAAAATCACATAAAAAGAGTTAATCTGTGCTAATACACAGTAGCACAGATTTATGGCACATTGATGAACAAGTAGATGCTCCCAGTAACAAAACCCCAAGCTGTAACACTTCATTTTAGGAACAGAAAAGATCTTTTTGTTGATAAAATGATAAAGCAGTAACTGGAGTTTTCATTCATGCTTGTCATGTATAGTGAATGAAAAGAATGAGCTACATTTCTTTTCAGTTGAAGGCTATTTTTAAAAATGGTTGGTAGAAGCTGATTACATAACTTAAAGACTTTTATATAATGTGCATGTTAATTGTATGAGTTTCACAAAGTGCAGTGTGCTAAACAACTGACTTGGACTTCAATTCCAGAATTAATCGCATGAGTCAAGTTGAGCAGATGTTTAAATGACTTCAAGATTTGGGGTCTAATGTAACCAAATAAATACTGAAGCTCTGCAAATGTATGTAGCTTAAAAATGATTACAGTATTCTTGAATCACAAGAGAGCTGAATAGGTAGTAGGACTGGTGAAATGATACAAAAAGATTTCCCATTTTGGTCAACGTTTTGAATTCAGTTTAAGGTGGTCTAAAGTTGTTGCTATCTGATTGGTATTCATTGGGCGTGGCAAAGAAGTGAATATCAGTCCAGTACTTAATAGAGAGGTAATAATGTTACCAAAGCCACCAGAGTTATTTATTAGCACCCTTGAGAAGCCAAGGACTGAGAAGATAGAGGGGGGACTTCAGCTCAGTTCACAAATGGTTTAGCTCATGAGACTAAAGACATCTGCAGCCCTTCTGTGTCCTCATGACCCAGGTAGAGGTTGTAGCTGTCTAGCTGGGCAACGTGGGGAAACTTGTACTATTTCTTGTTCTCTGGATCTACTGGCCTCTAGTTTCTAGTTATGTTAACCTAGAACCTTTCTACCGGCACTAATTAGATCTAAAGACAATGCTAACATATAATTTAAGTTTTTGTATAAGTTGTTATTTTTAACATTGTTTATATGCTAGATTTTTTTCAGAAACCAAGGCTTTGGGCATGGTTTCTGTAACAAAAACAGTTAATTTTTAGTTTCACAAACTGGGAAAAAGAACAGGGGGGTAGGAGGCAGGAAGTAATAATAAAACATCCAACAGTAAGTGGCAAATGAAAGGAAGCAGTTTTAGTTTATACTAGAAATGATACTGCATCTGTAGTATTATAAATGCTAAATGTTAGGGTTTTCTGCTTAGCTTTTGACACTTGGTTTTCAATATAATACACCCTTATGTTGATATGGGAGTGGGAGTTGGAGAGTGAGAGAGACCAGGAAGTATTTATCTCTGTGTGTATGTACCACCTCATTTTTAAAAACTTTTTCCTCCTAATGCAATCCTGCATTTTTCTTAATCAGAGTACTTTGCATCTTTTCTTGTATTTTGCAAATAAAAAGGAAAAGTTGTATTTTGATTTAGAAAATACTAATAAAGACAGACCAAGATCTGCATGAAATTGTACTAGTGCTTATAATTTAGCTCCACTGAAGTGATCTGTGCAGGTTTGTGGCATTGGGCAATAATTAAGAATTTGAATGTGCCTTTTCAATTCCAAACTATTATCTTATGTTTTCTTACTGTCCATGCCTTTACCATACATCTTGTGCTTGCTGAGTGGATAAGAAATGAATTCCTTTTGGTATCTACCATGAAAATACAATAGCTATACAAGCTTTACCATACAGTACCATCAATTAACCATAAGATAAAGGAGACAAAAAATAATTACTGTATTCAAAATCCTAGGGCAGTGTAATAATTTGCTAAAATGCTCACTAAAAGGAATATTTTAATGATATTGTCATATTAGTAATATATAAGCTGTTGTCCTAAGGTGTTAGAATTAACACTTAATTGGTTTATAAAACAGTTACCTGTAGTAATTTTTTAAAATACCAGTCCAGAGGATCTGCCATTAGAAATAAAAGGATATTTCAGTCTTCATGTCCCATTAGTCTTTTGCTTTTAGGCCATGACTGCCAACAAAAACACATATGGCTGGTTAATGTTAACTCTGTTATAGTGGTGACCTGAATTTATTTTACTGTAGGTTCTAGTGTAAATATCCACAACCCTAATGCTATGCAGTGTTTATTAGAAGTCAAACTTGTTTCTTACAAGATAGTTTAGGACGAATTTTACAAATAAAATGCTGGTAGATAATTTATAATTAACTTAATGAGCCAGTTCAATATTCAGAAAAGTAAATTTTTCACATAGTCTAATCTTCCTGTTTGCTGTCAGGTTCATTGGCCTCATCTTTTATTGTACAAGGTTTCCACTTGCAGCTAATTTGCCTTTTGGAGAATCTTTGAATAAAATCATATCTGGCTTTAAAATGGTAAGGAAAGTAATTAAACTTAATAGAAACTAGAATTTGAAATAATTTCCACGTTATTCAATTGTTTCATAAATTATTCTACTGAATCAGACCTTTGAAAATGTTATTTATAAAAGCACACCATTATTGCTGAGTGATGGATAAGGTTATATCAGGACACACCTTGCTAGCTCACAACTGGAAAACCACACCAATAAAAGTTAAGGGAAAAAAATCCTGCATTTCTTGATGCTTGTACATTATCTCTGCCAGCATGATAACAGACTCAATGGGAGTCTTACTTCCATTTCCAACAGATACCAAAAAAAACAATATTTATTCAAACTCATTCGCTAGCCTAAAGCCTTAACAGTAACTTCTGCTTTATTTTTACCAAAAAATCAGCACAACGGAATGCCACCCATTCTACACATTTGAAAACTTTTTCTGCCTTAGTGTGGCTTAGGTCATCATCAAAATTCAGAGACAGATTTTGGGAGAGACGGTTGTCAATGGGAAAGGTCTACTTTGGGTGAGAGGAGAGCAGAGTTGGAAGAGAGGAGTATGTAATGGCAGAATGGGAGCTTTGCTTATGTGAAAACAGCTAGACATTGGACAGAGGAGAAGAATGGGTACAGGTAACATGTTTGTGGAAAGGAGTTTAAAGGTCAGGTGAAGTGCTAGTGTGTAGAGGCATAAAAGTTTGGGGAAGAGAATATGTGAGATGAGGAGAAAAGAGCAGCTTTCTAGAGGAGCTGGGTGGGGTTTAAGAGCTGGGGCTGGGGATTAAAGGGATATGGTTCTTGAGGTGGAGGAGGGGAAGAGGGAGGAGCAACTGGGTGAGATTATGAATGTGTGGAGTAGTTGGTAATTGATGTAAATTTAACAGTGTTTTGGAGATAATTGGGGCAGCAGCTCTATCATTCTACTCAATGGACATTATTTCAGGAAAGGATGGAATCTAAACCAGTGATATCAGAGTGAATCATGCTTGGTGAAGATGAGGTTGAGAGATTCCAAGCCTATAGGAGTACCAGTCTGTTGTCAGAAGCTGACACAAGTGGTAAAGGGGATTAAACAGTGGAGCGTTTACAGGAGAAGGCTGAAGTATGTAATGCTTTTATTTTTACTTCAGCCTTCCTGAATAAGGTAAACCATCAGGTGATGCAGTTGTTAGGTTGAACAGGGGAGGATATCAGCAGCCTACAGTAGGGGAAGATCAGTTTAGAGACTACTGTATTTTCTCATCAGGCTATAACACACAAAACACACATCACTTTTTGAAGGGTAGAATGAAGCGGGGAATTCTTTTAGTAACTTAGTAGCAACAGCTGTGGAGCTGAGCCTGCTTCTTGTTTGCTTCCTGCGGGTCACTGTAGATTTTACTTTCAGATTTGCCCAGCAAGCACCTGGAACTGGTCTCACTTTTGCATGTAATATATACTCTAATCCCCAAGAGCTGCTTTTTTTGTGGAAAGGTGCATCTTGTATTCAAGAAAATATGGCTCTTGGGGAAGCTGTATTTTTCAAGTCTGCAGAGCCAAATGAGGTACATCCTAGAATACTCAACTAACTGAGGTAATTTCAGAGCCACTGGCTAGTCTGTTTGAGAACTTGTGGAGGTCAGATTTAGATGACTAGAAAAATGCATACACAGTGTCCCTCTTTAAGAGGGGAGAAGAAGAGGATCGGAGAAATGGGAGCATTCAGTCTGATCTCAGGAATAGCCAATATACATTTGTCAAGGCCAAGTCATGCTTGTTCAACCTGATTTCTTTTTATGACAAAGGTGTTAGGTTTTGTGGATTATGGAAAGCAAAGGATACTCTGATTTTAGCAAGACATTTGACAGTGCCTCCCACAACATCCTCATTTGAAAACAAACAAAATACAGAGCAAATCAGAGTACTCTAAGATGGTTGGATCATTGTGTCCAAAGAGTAGTTGTCACCAGTGACATGATATCTAGTTGGGAGGAGGTACTGAATGGGGTTCCCTGGGAGTCTGTTTCAAGTCTAGTATTGTTTGATATCTTCATTTAGAGGATGGGATTGAGTATACAGGTAGCAAATTTGTAGATGACACTGTGCTAGGTAGAGTTGCATGCACTCTGAAGAATAGGATTAGGATTCAGAATGATTCCCCAAAACTGGAAATATGAATTAACCATATGAAATTCAATAACAGCAAGTGCAAAGTCCTGCACTTAGGCTGGAACAGTCACATGCACACATACAGACTGGGGAATGAACAGGCTTGGCTGCAATGCTGCAAAAAAGGACCTGGGGGTTATAGTAGTCTATAAACTGACTGCTGTGTGCTGTTATTCAAAAAACCCTAAAAGACCAATAGCACACTAACAGGAACATGGAAGTCAATGAAAGATATTTTTCTGCTTTATTCAGCACTAGTGAGGTCTCACCAGGAGTACTGTGTCCAGTTTGGGGAACCAACATTATAGGACATGGACAAATTGGGAGTACAACAGAGAGCAAAAAAATAATTAGAAGTCTGTGAAAGGAAACTAAGTTGGGAGAACAGGAATAAATTAATCTGGAGGAGAGAAGACTGAGAGGGGATTTGCTTACAGTCTGCAAATATCTGGTGTGTGGTTATAAAGAGGATAGTGATAGCCATCCTCTTTATAGGGGATGGGACAAGGAATTAATGGGTTTGAATTACAACAAGGGATTTTTTGGTTGGCTATTAGGAAGAATTATCTAACTAAGAGGTGGCTAAGCATTGGAACAGGCTACCTAGACAGGCTTGGGAATCTCCATTCTTGGAAGTTAGTTTAGACATACTGTTGTCTGGAATGACTTAGACAGGGATGATCCTGCTTTGAGCAGGGGATGAACTAGATGACTTCTTGAGGTTCCTTCCAGAACTATTTTTCTGTACTTATAGCAAGTTGGGGCTGGGCAAAGTGTCAGGTAACACTTCCTTTCAAAATCATTTGAGAGTAGAAAAACAAAGACAGACGTCCTGCATGTGGGGGGAATAGGAGAATGTGAAATCATCTGTGTACCTAGAGTTAAGACTATGGTGCACCTTGATGATAATGAATGAGAAATAATGTAAGATTTTAAAGCAGGAAAGGTGGGGAGGGGAGTCAGAGGAAGGTGAAGTGAATGAGGACTTGTTAGAGTGAACAGTGAAGAGAGCTCATGAAAGGAAGTGGGTATGAGTGGACAATTATTGAACATTTTTTATGTAATTTTCAACTTTCTGCATAGTAATATATATTTTTATCCTGGCCATTAAAAGAAAATCTTAATACACCGCAGCATTTCCTGTAAGACTGAAATATAATTCTTCCTTTGAATAGTAATCTGTGATATCAATAGTGACTCTTAAGTTTTAAGATTTGTATACTGTATAAAGACATGACTCTGGCAGGCTAGGCCTCTCTTGGTCTGCTATCTGGCACCATGTAAACCAGTACAGTCTGTTCCATGGTTGGGTTGTTGGTGACTAAAGCAGTGCCCCTATCTGGGCTATCTGGGGTGAGCAGGGTGTATGGACACCCAGGAGGACTAAAAACAAGACATGTCAAATGGTGCGTGAGCTCCCTATGAGCCAATGGCCATCCATACCTGAACGAGGGGATGAGCACCACCAGGTCATTTTATTCAAAGAACCACCAATGATGCACAGCATCTAAGGTGCCCCAATGGTTGCAGTGGCCTTGGGATTGACTTGACTTGATATAAGGATATGAAAGAGCCTTGGTTTTAGGGAGCCCATTTATTCCTTTGGAATGTAAAGCAGTTTAAGAAATTATGGCAACCTGGTGTTTTTTGTATTTTTTTTCTCTTAATCTAAACATGCCTGATTCATACAATGACATTTCATTGATACAGACTGTTTCTTAGAAAGTAATTAGTGTTTTAATATTTCATTAACATTTTTGCTAAAACTAGACTAATCAGGTTTTTCCAGATGTTTCAAAGTGAAAAACCCATTACTAGAACTTCTAAAAGAGTTTTATTGGGTCAGAATAAGTGCCAAGTCTTTAATTCATTCACATTCCACCTACGTTCACCATGAGAGGCTGCCTCATTGCCCTAGCACTACAATTCCATCTGTGCTTGAAGGGAGAAGTCACTTAAGAGGCAAGTGCTGCATAGTCACACATTATCCTTGGTAAACTGTGACTGATTAACATGAAATAAAAAAGTAAAAGTCTTTTGGAGGTGGGGCCAAAATCAACAGCTGTGAGCTAACAGCAACCGCATGGTTTTTTGAGTAAGGTAATTCAGTTTTATTTTGATCAGATCAGAATTTAAAATGTGACATCAAAGTGACAGCCAGTGACTAATCCAACTCACTCAAATTCCCTAGTGGTGATTTGGTTTCTTAAAAATACCTAAATCACAGTGAATTTGTTTTAGAAAAGTGGTTTTTTTTAATTTTGGTTTTGATGCATCTGCTATTGTACTTCAACCTCACTGGATCCCTGCAACAAACGTGTGGCGAAGGAGAGGTCTAACTTCTTCAGTAAACTATTGATCAGTAATCAGAAAAAATATCAGTCCTTTTATATCTTTGAATATAGCCCAGAACTCACTGGAGGCATTACAGCACCTTCCTTGGACTAACCTAAGTAGTCCCCACCCAGGTCTTTCTGTTATACCTAGGTCCACTCTTTCTCTCTCTATTTATGATGACTGCTTGCTGTCTCTGCCTTTGATGCAAACTCACTAGTTGTAGTGACCTTTTCTCATCTGTTTGACAAACTGTGATCATTAGTGACCATCATTCATTGTAGTACATGGAAAAGAAATTGAAGATACGGAATCAAAACAGATGTTCCAAGTGTTTTTATTTTGTTATTTGTATTTGTCTTTTTTGTTTAAAAAAAAGGTTGGTAGATGGGATTAGGAATGCTTCTTATGGGTTTCTGACAATAGATTTAAATACGGGTGGAGAAGTGTGTGGTGAACATTGCAGTCTTAATCATTAAATAACTGTGAACCCAGCTTATAGAATGAGATCTTTTTATTTTAAAAAGCCTCACAATTTAATATTTGCCCCTGCTTTTTGAGCTTTTAAGTTGTATTCATGTTTTTAAGCTTTCCTTCATAATGATGACTGCTAGAAATATACTTTTTATTTGAAAACTGAGGGTCTTTCTTGTCTTTAGGCCTGGGCTTGTAATGAAATTGTGAGAGTCAAAAATACCAATGGTGTTGCAGTTTGTGTGAAAGAGGAGTATGGTAATTCCTCTGGGAGAGCAAGGTCCAGTTAGGGTCACAGCAGTTTTAGTAAGAATATTTAGCAGTAAGAGGATGTAAGCATAAAATCCCAAAATCCAGCGATGAATTTCCTCCTATGGTAATTAAAATGTGATATTATAAATAAGATTACACATCCCAAAAAGCATTTGGGTGAATATTTGTAGAATAGACAGCTTCCAGGCATTATCAATAATATTATAGAAAGGTTACAAAACATGTCAAGTAGGATTTTAGGTATTCATTAGATATTTTGTTTTAATTCTCAGTTCATATAAATAATCAGACCCAGGATGGAATTTCTGCTCATGATGAGGGAGTGACCCCCCACAAGAACAGTCAGTAGCTTGGTGATTACAGTGCTTGCTTGAGGTTTGGAAGACTGAGACCATTTGAATTAAAGTACATTTGTACCTCAGTAAACAGTAGTGATTCCTGAGCTAGAGTGAGCACCAAAATCACAGAGGTCTGATCAGATTAATTTACTCAGCTTGAAATGGAAAAATTTGGGCAAAAAAAGTGTGTGATTTCTCACTCTCCCTATTTTTAATTGAAATCTTAGAATTGATCAGAATATTCTGATCAACTCTATCTAAAATGTGATCATTTTTAACATAATTTATCTAATAATTATTATCGGCATTGATTATAGGTAGTAAATTATTCTTCATTAAATAATGATAATTTGATTCCAATTTTTTTCCTTAAAAACCTGATTTCACCATTATTAAAAAAATGCATAAAGTTATCAGTAATATCATGTAGTATTGTATTTCCACATTATGAACTACAGATAAAGGAGTCATTGTTATGGAGCAACAGTAGTAAATTGCTCAAATACTCTTTTACTGAGTAATTAGAATTGCTGTTACCTGCGATGATTGCTTTGCAGTTAGAAGAACAGCATAAGGAACCATTCTTCTAGCACCAGGAGGATCTTGTTTTAGTTTGCCTAGTTTTGCAAGGCTCTGCCTTTTAACTCCATGCCTTTCTCTGTTTGTCCATCTGTTCCTCTGTCTCTATGTAACACCTGCTTTGAAGAGCTTACAGTCTGAAGGCAAATAACAGAGAAGGAAGGAGGAAACGGATATAGCATACAAGCAGGAGGATAAACAGATGTCATGTCAGTTCTTTTTTTAAGCAAATAAACTAAACATCTTTGGCTTTTATATTTTCTATCTGGACATCTTCACTGGAAAACGTGAATCTGTGTCACTAAATGGAAAATGAACACTGAAGTAAATACAATAAGTCAGAATTTACCCTTAGGTAGCACGATCTGTTACAGGTAATAGAACAAAGGACTGAAACTGTTGTTCCAGCTAGAAACTTCAATGCATATATTTTCCTGCAGTATCAGTGTGTGTACTCAAGCTAAATCAGAGTTGTGTTCATAGTTTTTCCACTTTTTCAATAGCTGCTTAGTTCACTTTCAGATTGAAAAAATTAAAAAGTTTTTGTTGGAATTTTGCAACACAACATTTTGAAATCATGCAAAGGATAAGAAGAATGCATCCATGGCTTATATTTATATTTTAGAAGGCTTATATTTATATTCTAGAAATTCTACATTGAGAACACACAAAACACAGAACTTCATATTAGAACATAGAGACTTGTAGATGATCTGGTAACTTGCTTGTTTTGAATCTAAGTTCTATGTAATCCATTTGCCAGGACCCAAGCACTGAGATTCTGTATAGTTTGTGAAACGCGCATACTCATTTATCTTAATAGAAACATAAATATCTATGATGGACTAATAGAAATGGTTTGTGCATTTGTCACAGTTCATTTGTGAATAACCTTTGCCAGGTTCTGTTTTTGTTTGTGCACATCAGAATTGACTAGAGAGCTGCCATCATCATGGAGTATTGCTCAAGCACATGGAGCTACCTATAATAAAGTCAGTGTATTTAGTTTTCTTTCTGATCATGTAAACACATATTTCTATTCTTAACTTTAAATTAAGAATGCCAGCTCTGAGCAGCCTTCTTACTATTAAATGATTCCCCAATTCACTTGCTGGTGCCTTTGAATGAAATGTCTTCTTATAACATAAACTTGACTACAAGAGCCATTTTTTAAAAGATGAATCTGATCATTTTAGCCAGAGTTAGCTAGAAGCTCTGAACTCTGTTCTGCCATGGGGGAATTTATATGAAAGTTATATAAATCCCTATTTGTTAAAAGGGGAAAAATAAGCTAAAATTCCTTTGAAATGGGGAATGTGCCAAAAAAACCATTAACTAGTATTTTATAATTGTACAAAACTTGAAAGAGGTTGTTTCTCCTATTCTGGAGTTCACGCTCTCTCAGGATCCAGCCAGACCATTCTTGCCAAAAATGATTTCATCTAGGGTCTACAAAGATTAATCAGAAGAATGATGTTTTGTGGAATGTATCAGATGTTGCACCAAATGGTACATGCTGCTAGACCTAACAAAGCACAAAAATCCTTGTAGTAACACCTCAGAACCTTTTCTAGAAGGACTTAATACCAGTGCCAGTGTCTCAGTTCTGGCACTGAGACTTTTATGTAGATATGTGTCAGCAGCATGAAAAACATCTTTTGTAGTATCAGTTTGGTCTCTGCCAAGAGGCACAAGCTTTAACATGTGGCAATAATTTAGTGTTTCCAAAAAAAAATTTAAGGATCAATATTTTAAATACACAGGGATAGATTCCAAGTGTAAGATGTGCCTCAGTAGTGCAAAGCATATGAAAAATTGCCTTAAGGAGGCAGCTAAGAATTCTTTTTAGCACTGGGCACAGCATGATTGCCCAGGATGCTAGTGTGCCATATAGGCTATGATTTTAATCTGACCTAGAACTTTCATTAACTGAAGGTGTTCCTTTTTTTCTTTTATCTTTAAAAAAAAAAACTTATTAGGAAAAGGTTACTGTAGCAACAGTGAATAGCATCTTTTAGTGTTGGTAAAAATCCGCAGTGTCCTTTTTGACAGACTCTTTTCCTGATTTCACAGTAAGAGCTCTATTTAATGGTATATTGTAGTAGTAGAGAGAATAATATGAAAGTATTAAGGACAGTACACAGTTAAAATAATGATATAATGCAGTGATTCCTCTACTTAAAATTTTTATCTTTTTACCTTCTACATGTTAAGCTTTAAAATGTTTATTTTCTAATTAGGCTATTTCTACGAATGTATGATAAAGGAACTGTTGCATGTTCATCAATGGAGCAGTATTTGTACTCAGCATAGGTCTGGAACTAAATAGCTATTGACTACTCAACAGAGTGGGCATAGAACTATTTCTCTGGGAAGGTCGTTAGTCTTCCATCCTGTTCCCTAAATGATGCTGTCTTTCTATCACGATTATCATCAGTCCCTTGCAGTTGAGGATGATTATCCTCTAGGGCTGTGCAAAGCTTTGGTTGCCAATTTGATTGGGAGGAAATTCAGCCTGATTCAGCAGCTGAATCTCCAAATCGAATTGGGAGACCCATTAAAAGGTCCCAGTAGATTCAGAGAGATTCAGCTATTTGGCCATAGACTATACAGGCAGGAGTCCTCAATGCTGGACACAACTGTCTTCAGCTAGTAAGTCTATTGTGGGCGGAAGAGGGAGGGAAGGGGCACAATGGGAGTTCAAATCAATGTCTCCACAGTGAGGGAGGGATTTGGGCTGTGGCTGGGACAAGTTGCCCAGCTGGGGGGAGGGGCAGTCCTGCCACCATGTGCCACCGGTCCAGGAGCTGCTCTTTTGGTGGCTCCTCCAGCAGCTCTCGCAACTGGTTTGGAAGGGCATGGGAACGGGCATGTCCCCCTGGATCTGCGTAAGGTGGGCTGGGCTGGGCTGTGCTCTGGATAGGCAGCAGAATATGCTGGCAGTGGGGGCCATGCTCTCCCACTGCTTGCTCAGCCAGGTCAGGAAGGCGCAGGATGGTGCCACTGCACTGTCTCAGACAAGTGGCATGCAGCGGCAGAAGCTGCTCCAGCCTCCCCGTACCTCTTGGGCAAGCCGCAGCTTCACTCTGCCACTCAGTCCTGGCTGGGAGAGCAGTGGCAGGGCATGGGGGTGGGCATGTGCACCTGGATTGGGGCGGGGCTGGCAGCAGGGGCTGTGGGGAATTTTAGGGTAGCTGCAGCCCCCCTCCAATAGCCCCTGCTTATCTGTGCTGTGTGGAATGGGCTGTGCTCCAGGCTGCAGCTGGAGCTAGCCTCCTGGACCACAGCCCTGGCTCCATCCGCCCCACAGTGTGCATAGCCTGGTGGCGGGTGTCTGGGTCTAAGCCTCCCAGAGTGCAGCCTGGCCCAGCCTGCCCTGTGCAGATCCAGGGGCATATGCCCACTCCCATACCCTCCCAGACTGGCAGTGAGAGCTGCTGAAAGAGCCACCGGAAGAGCAGCTTCCAGACTGATGGCATGTGGTAGTGCACAGTGGCAGGAGCCCCCCCCTACCCAATTCCTACACCCCCCTGCCCCGTTTGGGCAGTTTGTCCCAGCCCCAATCCCTCCCTCACTGTGGGGGTGTTGATCTATCCCCACCATGCCCCTTCCCTCCCCACTCCACCCATTACAACAAACTTACCAGCTGGAGGCAGCTGTGTCCAGCATCGAGGACTGCTGCCTGTATAGTTTATGGATGAATCTTTGAATCGGCGCTGAATCTCCAGATCTGAATCAGCCGAATCAAATCACTGTCCCTTCCAATCAGCTGAATCTGAAGCAAATACTTGCTGCTTCATATAGGCCTGTTGTCCTCCATGATTGCCTTATCTGTGGTTCCAAAGATGGTTGACAAAGCCAATTCAGGATTGACAGGTTCTGTTACAACTTGGGCATGTCTTTCCATGTGAGGTGGGTGGCTTTGGATTCTGCAATGCTGTTTCTGCCACTCCTGGTTTTCTGTCCCATGTTGTCATCATGAGGTTTCAAAGTACTAATATCCTGGTAGCAAACTGTTCCTCCATTTAGAGCAGTTTTGTGTGATTGTCTCCCATGAGTTGGTATTGATGTTGCATTTTTGCAAGTTTGCCTTGAGAACATCTTTGAAGCACTTTCTCTGCCCTCCCCTTGAGTGTATGCCTTGATTGAGCTGGGAGAATAAAACTTGCTTTGGGAGTCTGAGGTAAGACATCTGGATGATATTCAGCCCAGTGAAGTTGATGTTACATAATCATTGCCTCGGTGCTCATGATGTTTGCTTGCAAGAGGATGTTAATGTTGGTGCATCTGTCTACCCACTGGATAATGCAGCAGAGCAACCAGCATGGATTCATAGTAGGTAGATCGTGCCTGACTAATCTGGTTTCTTTTTATGACCAGGTCACAAAATGCTTAAATGCAGGGGTAGAGGCAGATGTCGTTTACTTGGATTTTAGGAAGGCCTTCAAGATTACCATAATTTATCCCATTCTCATAAATAAATTAAGAGGCTGTGACTTAGATGGTTACACAATCTGGTGGGTGGCAAATTGACTTGGAGGTCACACCCAGAGAGTGGTGGTGGATGGCTTGGTATCAACCTGGAAGGATGTGGGCAGTGGGGTCCCGCAGGGCCCTATGCTCTTCAATGTTTTCATCAGTGACTTGGATGTGGGTATGAAGTGCACTGTGTCCAAGTTTGCAATGATATTAAATTGTGGGGCGAAGTGAACACACTGGAGGGTAGGGAACAATTGCAGGTGGACCTGGACAAGTTAGAAAAGTAGGCAGAACACAATGGGGTGCAGTTCAACAAGGACAAACAGAGTGCAGCACCTGGGGCATAAAAATATCCAGCACATCTACTAGCTGGGGAACGACCCTCTTAGCAGCACAGAAGTGGAAAGGGATCTCAGAGTCATGGTGGATTTCAAGATAAATATGAGTCATCAGTGTGACAAAATCATCAGCAAAGCTAACTGCACTTTATCAATTAGACAAATAGATGAATAGAACCAAGGAGGTGGTGCTTCCTCTCTGTGCAGCATTGGTCAGACCACAATTGGAATACTGCATCCAGTTTTGGGCGCCGTACTTTAACAAGGATGTAGATAACCTTGAGAGGGTCCAGAGGAGGGCCACTCATATGGTTAAGGGTTTTCAGGCAAACCCTATGAGGAGAAACTAAGGACTAAGGGACCTGGATCTCTTGAGCCTCTGCAAGAGAAGGCTGAGAAGGGACCTTGTGGCCACCTACAAATTCATTAGCGGGGAGCAGCAAGAAACTGGAGATGCTCTGTTCATCAGGGTGCCTCTTGGGGTAACAAGGAACAATGGTCACAAACTGACAGAGAGCAGATTTATGCTGGACATCAGAAAGAACTTCTTCACAGTAATGGTGGCTAGAATTTGGAATGGGCTTCCAAGGGAGGTGGTGCTCTCTTCTACCTTGGGGGTCTTTAAGAGAAAGCTGGATATGCATCTGGCTGGAGTCATCTGACCCCAGCACTCTTTCCTGCCCAGGGCAGGGGTTTGGACTCAATGATCTGTTGAGGTCCCTTCTGACCCTAGCATCTGTGAATCTATGAATTCAAAGGATCTTCCACAGGCAGCATTGATGGTACTTCTCCAGTGAATTGAGGAGTCTCTTGTATGTTCTCCATGTATCAACTTCATACAGTAAGGTAGGGATCACAGCTGTTTGATAAACCATGAGCTTTGTTGCAGATCTGATGTCATGATCTTTGAACACTCATTTTTTCAGGCATCTGAAAGCTTTCACATTTGAGGCAATGTTGGATTTCTTCATCGATGTCAGCCTTCTGTGAGAGATGCCTTCCAAGGCATGGGCAATAGTCAGCATTCTCCAGAGTCTTACCATAAATCTGAGTTACCGGAGCTGGTGACTGCTCATTAAGAGCTGATTGATGGAGGGTCTTAGTCTTCTGAATGTTAAGCGTCAGTCCTATTTTCTTGTATGTGTCAGTAAAGATGTTGGCCTGAAGGTATGCTTCTGAGTGAGCACACATTACAGCATCATCACTGGAGCTGGAGCTGCTTGATTGAGGTTGGGGATATCTTGGTTTTGGCTCAGAGTCAGCTGAGATTCAACAGCTTACCATCCTATTTGGTAGCTTAGCTTCACTTAGACTGGCTGCTTGTTGGTGATCAGATGTAGCATCGCAATAAGGAACATCAAGAAGAGTGTTGAAAGATAATGCAGCCTTGCTTAACTCCAGTCTTAACCTCAAAGGGATCTGTCATAGAACTGCTGCTGAGAACCACCACTCGCATATCAAGGAGCAGGCAAAGAATAGTGATGAATTTCGGTGGGCATCCATATCTCAGAAGGATCCTTCACAGTGTTTCTGGGTTGACAGAGTTGAAGGCTTTCATGGGTCAAAGAAGGCCATTCAGCAACATAATATGCATGTCTAATTTATACACATATGCCCATTCAACTTCAACCTCTTTATGTTGGTCTCAGCATTTTACCTGCAGCTGGTGAGTGGTGAAGATCATGTCAGTTGTACCTTTTGATGCCAGAAACCCACACTGAGCTTCTGGGAGGAGCTCTTCAGCAAGTGGAAGGAGAGAGTCCAGCAGAGGGCAACAAAAATGATAAGGGAGCTGGGGAAGATGACTTATGAAGAAAAATAGGCTTATTTAGTCTAGAGAAGAGGAGACTGAGAGGGGACTTAATAGCAGCCTTCAACTACCTGAAGTGGGGTTTAGACAAGGATGAAGCTAGACTTTTCTTAGTGGTGACAGATGACAGAACAAGGAGAAACAGTCTCAAGTTGCAACAAGGGAAGTTTAGGTATGATATTAGGAAGAATTTTCTCAGTAAGAGGGTAGTAAAACACCAGAACAGGTTACCCAGAGAGGTGGTGGAAGCTCTATCCTTGGAGGTTTTCAATACATGGCTAGATAAATCTTTGGCTGGGGTGATCTAGTTGGGGATGGTCCTGCTTTGGGAAGGGAGTTGGACTAGATGACCCCCTGAGGTCCCTTCCAACCCTAGCTTTCTATGATTCTATGAAGTGGTTCAGAGGGTTCTCACAATCATCTTTTCTGTGGTAGACAGCAAGGAAATTCCTCTGTAATTTCAAACTTGAAGTTTGTCATGACCATAGTGTCCCTAAGCTTATCTGGGATTTCCTCATCATTCCAGATCCTTAAGATGTGTTGTGTTTCTTATGCTGCCCTTCCTTCTAAACATTTTCCATGGGTATTCAAGACAGCTCTTCTAGTTTATTGTCTTCTTGTGTTTGGCCACCAGAATCAGATTTTTCTAGTATCAGGCACAAAACATGGCCCAGTCTGTAGGCTTGGCAAAGCCTTGCACAATGCACAGTTTCTATAGGCACCAAAAGCTGTTCCACAGTCTGTATTTCCTTGCAGTCAAATGAAGTTCTTCAGGTAACCCTGCTTCTTGCACATTATCTTCTGATCTACTGATTCTTTTCTAAGCCAATTTAAATATCTGCAAGTCTATTAATTCTTCTAGGAACCTGGAGGGACACAGTAGCATAAATGTATATTTCGATGCCCTCAATAAGTGTGTCAAGTTGTGTGCCACATTGCCATATGTGTAGCTATCAGTTGTTTGTTTTTTAAATGGAATTTTGTTGCAACTAGGTAGATTTTCTGTGATTTCAGACAGCTAGGAGCAGCACCACAGACATACAGACTGCAGATAGATATAACAATTGAAACACTTCCAAGTAAAATGTCAGTCAGAGGCACACGGATGGCTCCTATGGTGTTCCTCTGGCTGAAACATTTCAAAACGTTGCAGCCTTTTCTAGTGCCAGAGGCTGCACTAAAAGAGGCCACAGCAGATTGCAGCTCTGGTTTCTGTTTCTCCCTCTTCCCTCCCTTCACAGGGACAGAAGGTAGAGGGGAGAGGAGAGTGGAAAGTGTTGGAACAGCAGAATTTTTCAAAGGGCATTTATGCTTGTTCAGCTGACCCTTTGAAATCCCTCAGTTGTTAAGTCTGTCCACACACACAGTAGATGTATGATGTCTTTAGTCTGTTATAATCATTTTTTTTTTGCTTTCATCTGCTTTCCTGATGTCCAGTGGAGTGTTTCCAGCAAGCATATACAGGCTGTTTGCATTTATTGGTTTTGGACATCCTCAAATGCAACAGTACCCGTCAGTCAGCATAAGCTTCAGCTTTGTTGTATGAATTAGACATATGTACAGTATTATGTTGCTGAAAAGCAAAATGCAAGTTCAGTGGCTCTTAGTGTTGTTTGGTTGCCTCCTCCCTTTGGCTTTGAAAGCTCCCAAAGTACATTGTTCTGGGCTTTAGCCTTGCTTTTTGTCTTCTCCATGTATGCCTTGAAGGAGAGTGTGCAGTTGGTGTCAGACCAAGATAAACAGAAATCCAACAGTGGACAAGTGGTACTCCATTCCAGGCAATGCTAAGTTGTTTCTCTTGGCCTAATGACTCCATAGATGAAAGACCTGCATGTGTTTTAGCTGAGTTAGTCTACAGCTGGCTCTTCATGTAATGGACTGAGAGCCCAAGCAGCATTGATATATTAACATTGTTTCAATCTGGGCAAAATCCTTGGCTTGGACAATGATGCCTAAGTCAGGTTTTCTAATGAAAGAAAGCTTTGTATGCAAGGACAGATGGAAAGATACTCAGAGGGCACTGACAAACATACAGGTCTTTGCTCTATCTAATGGCACTTTGCATAAAGTGCCATGAGTTAAAGCAATCCCCCTGACCCAACAGATGTTCACCTGTTGTGTCAGGAGGTGGGGATTGAGCTTGCCTGCCTGCCTGTCCCACCATCAGGGCTGGGCTGATGGAAGCCCTGCCCCACATTCCCAGCTCCGGTGCTGTCTGCAGGAAGGGAGGGTGGAAGGAGGAGAGAGATGAAGAGCAGGAGCTGCAGGCTTAGACTAACCTGTGAAGACTGAATCAATTAAGCCTTGAGCTTTTTAACTGTCTGTAAACAAGACAAAAATGCCTTAAAAATGTATATCATATCTCTCTGACAGTTTTGGGACAGTATGTAAAATTTTCTGTGTTCAAATGAAACTACAGGGGATTTGGGGTCAGCAGACTATAGTTACTCCATATAGAATTTGGCTTGTGCACCTTTGGTAACCTTTTTAGTTTTACTAAAATCCCTAAGGGATACTGTAGAAAAGTAGAGGCATTAACATTTTTGGCAGGCATGCCACAAGGTAATCCCAGTACTCTCCCCTGCTGCCACTTTGATTCCCTCTTCTTCCTATGCCTCATCTGCTGCTATGCTTTCTGCTCCTTGCCCTGTGTTCCTGCCCAATCTGCTGCTTCCTGCCTTATCTGCTGCTTTTCTCCTTGCTCCCTCCTGCCTTCCCTTCTCACATGCCATACAGAGAGGCTGCCAATGGTGTTGACTTTGGTTGAGCATTTATTGAGATGTAGGAATGTCATTTATTACAACTGCTTCTTTGAGTGTAACTTGGATATCTCTTTTCAAAGGGCTGATGAGATATATCCCTAATCAGTTTATGAGAAATCATGACCTCATAGCCATAGCAAAAGATGTGACACAGAGATCAACTGAATTTTTAAAATATTTTCCCATATGAATGTTTCCACCATTTATAGTGCACCTTTAGTAGAGATGAGTTAGGGTCCCAGGAGAAGCTTGGAGAAATTAAAGAAAAAGTAAAAAAAAGCCCTAACAACTTAGTACTTTGCTATAGTAAAGATGGGAGTGGCATCAGTGCAAGCATGGTGCTCAGAGATATTGTTTTATTGTCCTGAGATGTGACCTGTGATTTTTGTTGTTGTTTTATAGGACTCTTACAGCAGTCTTAATACTAAAAAGCCTGATAGCTATTTTTAATTGGATCCAATGTGGGAAAAATATGTTAGTTTCAACAAGACGCACATTTTTTTTTTCAAAAGGGATTAGGCTTTTGCAGAAAGTGTGTGGTGTTACATGCTTTTCAGAAGGAACCAGAACAAAAATCTGGTTCCATGATTCAACATTTATATCTTAAATTGAACTGAAATTATGTGTTTCTCTGAATCTCATAAGAGACAAGAGCAGTCAAGAGATTCTTTTGCAGCTCTACAGAGATAATATTCCTTAAAGAATTAGCCCTAGAGTTTAATGTATTCTTTAAATAAAGGACACTTACAGTTTTTATATTCTGTAAACTTATGGTAGGAAATTGATAGTCATAAACTTTTTAATACTTTTCTAGTATTTGGCCTAAAAACAGATCCTAGCACTGGGCATCTCTCAACCTTGGGAAAATTTAGATGTACATTTTTATTTTCACAGATGGAATTCTCTCTGATAGGTTAGTCTTTGACTCTTCTCATAGCACATTATAATGTTAAAGGGCTAAGGTCCCTTCTGCTATAGTTGGCCCCTATGTTGCACAGCTGAGGCACGGCACATGGAAGTGGAATATTGTCTTAAGGCAAACCTAAAGTTTGTAGGTGTAACAGGGAGCCTTTGGTCCCAGTTACTGGGAGAAACTTAAAGAGAGAAACTTTACAATGTCAGTGATGTACCACGCATTTTGCAGACATGTAAAAAGACTTGCTCCAAGGGACTGACAAACTATGTACACAATATAATAAATGCAGGGACCTGGAAGTTATATGAACGAGCCATAGCAACAGTGGTAAATGACACTTGGATTCCACTAATTTATTTTTAGCTGGTGGCTGTTAATGTTTCTCTTGGTTGAAGATATGTTTTAAAGATTGTGGGATGTAAAGTGTGGCTTTTTCTTGAGTTGAGACTTCATAAAGGACAGGGGAAGGCATGGTTGACTGATGCAAGAGATTCAAAGTGCACTGGGTGAATGGCAGAAAACACAGATTTGGGGGGGTGAGAATGAGATACAAACGTTTGGAGGCTTCTGGTGGCTCAAGAGGAAAGTAGGGGAGTAGAAGAAAAGCGGTTGAGCACAGTAGCATAGCTAAGGGGTGCCAAGCAGGGTACCAGCTCTGGGTGCCAGACTGAGGTGCGAGGAGGATTCTCTGTGATGATGGTTCAGCTGCCACCGGCAGTGTAGCCATTGAGGCTGACCCACATACCATGTTGTCCATAGATGCTGACTTTTATTTTTGCTGAAGGGGGAAGAGGGCTAAGATGATGGACATATGGAAAGTTTTACACATTTCAGGTGACAGCTGTCTTCCTAAGAGGGGCCAGGGTCCTGGGGCCCCCATGTAATTGGTACCTCTGATGTCACCCAGGGTGCAGAAGGGGCCAAGTACTCATCTAACCATATATCAGTAAGACCCAGATTTTGATAGGTTTTGAAGTTCTGAGGGGTCACATAGTAGCAGTAGTTTAACTGAAGGGGCAACTGGAACACAAGCCCCAGGGGCCACATTTGTGAGGAGGCACAAAAGTAGGCACTACTGCAGCAGCAGTTGATCAGCATGGTGACAGCCAGCACCGCCCTGGGCATTGCAGCTGCTCAGTGCATGAAGCTGTGCTGCTCTATCTCTGGGTGAGTCCCAGCTGTGGCAGATAACATTGTGCCTGCCTCCCACCCCTGTTCTCTTGTGCTTAGCATAACCCCCTCCCATGCCATGCCCAAACTGCTTTTGCCCATTCCACAGAAAGAGCTAGCTATGCCTCTGCACCACAGGACCTGGTTTCTTTTCCCTCTTCTGTAACAGACACTCTGCAGTATTAGGACAAATCATAACTTCTGCACTTCCATTTCTCAAAAATGGAGATAATATTTGGCTCCTGCATGTGGGTGTTTAAGACTACATTGATCTTAGTAAAGTGCTATGTAAGTGATATATTATTAATATTTACCATTCTTAGGTGGGAGGTAGTATAGAAGTACTAGGCATTTCCACTATTATCTTGAGAATATGGCAAACCTTTTAGTTGTAGTTATTAACATATTGTTGTAAACAAGATTTATGTAAGCTTTTAATCTTCATGAAAGGAGTGTTTTCTTCTAACCTTTAACTGTATAAAAAGTTGATTGGAAAAATATGCTTCTTTTGTGGCAATACAATCTAGATTTCGCAAAAGGTCTTTTTGATATTTGTACAGTAATATTGCCCTTCGTAAACTGCTTACCATATTTAGTGTTGCTACCTTGCTATACAGGCAGAAGTGAGGAAGAATTTATACTGTCAGCTGGCAAGAATAAACCTTAAAGCTCTTTCATGATCTATTAATTTTCTGATCAGAAGCAGAACCTCAGTATCTTGGCACAATATGGGAGGGCTTACAGTGGTTCATTTTGTAAAAGCAAAATACAATACAACAGAGACTGTATTTTTCCTCAAGAAATATTCTGGTTTACATGGAATTTTTTTATGACAAATAAGGAAGCCGTACTGATTCAGTTGTCCTGAAGAAGCTAATGGCCTTCTTAATTAGCTGGTTAAAAGCAGTAGCTGGGTTTATGGTCAACAAACCACCAAAAAATAGTTGCACTAAAAATTGCTTTCAGGACGTTCATAAAAAGACATTCAAAAAGTTAAGCAAAAGAGAAGAACCAGTGTCCTTCTTATCTGTTTATTTTTGTATCATTGTATACTGCTTCTTTATACTCCTTTTAAACTTCATGAGGATAATATTTTATTCAGTTCTGTTTAGTTTCATTTAGGGCATAGACAGGAAGTGACAATTTTCTCCTGATCTGGCCATAGAAAGTGGGGGTGCTGAATACACATGGTGCTGAGGCCTAATTCAAATGCTCCAGCAGGCTGTTAATCAACTAGATGACTAATTAGAACACATTGGAGCAGGCGTCATGCATGTGTATAGGTGCCCAGTTTTTCCTTAGAGTGGAAGAAGGATGAGTGAGGGAACAAACTCTGTGTGACAGATGTTAGTCAAATCACATAATTAACAATGGAAAAAAATTAGATACTACAGCAACGGAGGATCCAGAGGACTATAGACCAGTCTGCCTCACCTCAGTCCCTGGAAAAATCATGGACCGGGTCCTCAAGGAATCTATTTCTAAGCACTTGGAGGAGAAGACGGTGATTAAGAACAGTCAACAGTTTCACCAGGGGCAGCCAGATTGCCTTCTATGATGAGATGTCTGGCACTCTGGATATGGGGAAACCAGTACATGTGGTATACCTTGATTTTAGCATGGCTTTTGATAGCCTCCCACAAAGTTCTCACAGGTAAGCTATGGAAGTATGGGTTGGGTGAATGCACTGTAAGGTAGATAGAAAAGTAGCTGGAGCATTGGGCTCAAAGGGTAGTAATCAATGGCTTGATGTCTAATTGGCAGCGGGTATCAAGTGGAGTGTCCCAGGGGTGGTCCTGGGGCCAGTTTTATTCAATCTCTTTATTAATGACCTGGAAGATGGCATAAAGAGCACTTTCAACAAGTCTGCAGATGACACCAAGGTGGGGGAATAGTAGATACACTGGAGGATAGGGCTAGGATTCAGGCGGACTGGGATAATTTGTAAGACTGGGTCAAAAGGAGTCTCATGAAGTTCAACAAGGACAAGTACCAAGTCCTGCACTTAGGATGGAAGAATCCCATGCACCACTACAGGCTGGGGGCTTGTTGCAAAGAAGTCTAATGGCATACTGGGCTGCATTGGTAGGAGTGTTGCCCCAAGGATAAGGAAAGTGATTATTCCCCTCTATTCAGCATTGGTGAGGCTACATCTGGAATACGGTGTTCAGTTTTGGGGCCCCCACTACAGCAAGGATGTGGAGAAATTGGAGAGAGTCCAGCAGAGGTAATGAAAAAGGTTAGGAGGATGGTGGACATGAGTCCCGAAAGGAGGCTGAGGGAACTGGGGTTATTTAGTTTGCAGAAGAGAAGACTGAGAGGGGATTTAATAGCAGCCTTCAGCTACCTGAAGGGCGATTTGAAAGAGGATGGAGCTGGACTGTTCTTAGTGGTGTCAGATGACAGAACAAGGAGTGATGGTCTCAAGTTGCAACAAGGGAGGTTTAGGGTAGATATTAGGAAGAATTTTCTCACTAGGAGGATAGTAAAGCACTGGAATAGATTGCCCAGAGAGGTGGTAGAATCTCCATCCTTGGTGGTTTTGATGACCTGGCTAGACAAAGCCTTGGCTGGGATGATCTAGTTGGGCATGGTCCTGCTTTGAGCAAGGGGTTGGACTAGATGACCTCCTGAGTTCCCTTCCAACCTAATTGTCTGTGATTCTATTACTGTGAGAACCAATATAGACTAGATTAGACCTACCTTTGAAGAAGACAGTTTCATTAATATTTGGAAAAAGTTGTCTTGTATCCTTTGTAAGCATTCATTTTTATGCAAAAAAAGGTGAGAGCTTTTGACAAAAGAGATTGTATCTGAATGAGACAATATAGGAAGGGCTGTAGCTAGCGAAAATTAAAATGAGATTTTTTTGTGCCTTCATTTGGTTGTTTTTCTAGGCTTTAGCAACAGAGCTACTATTAATATTCTTAGTATGTTTATGAAAATTCCATTTGCTGTTGATTGTGAACTGAAGTCTATTTGATATCTATTGTGTAATGACTATTTTGTTTGTTAAGCAACTCATCTGTGCACCGAGCCAAAAAAACTAAAAACCAAAAAGACCAACCCCCCACAAAAAACCCCCAAACAAAACCAAAACAAAAAACAAAACAAAAACCCCAAACTCCCAATGCAGTGAGTTTGGAGCTTGCTAAATTTTGTACAGCTTTTGAAGGTCTGGATATGTGGGAAAGATTTCACTGCTCTGGGATTTTTCACTACTAGCTACTTGTCTGATGACAAAAGAGTCTTGGGGTATAGCCATATGTGTGTCTGTAGTCCTGCATCTTTATATGTACATCTTCTTGATCCAGTGCCAATCAGTATAATTGCTTTGAAAGACAATAAAAATCTTTGTTAGTTAAGGTTGTTGAAGAAACTCAGACCTGGCTCTGGTGCCCAGCACCCTGGCCTATCCACCCCCCACACACCACTGGAGGCAGGACCTGCACCAGCAGGATGCATGGTTGGCTGGCTAGGATTGGGCTGTGGATAGGAGGGGAACAGTGTCAGGGAGTGAGACGGGTGGAATTGGCTGGGATCACAGGACAGGATCTTGGGGCTGTGGCAGCACAGGGCTGAGGCCTGAGGTAGAGCTGTGATCCATTCTCCACATGCCCCTGCCCACACAACTGGCACTCATTGCAGGGGCATGCTGTGGAGACCCCAGGATCATGGGGCCCAGGGCACAGCTGCAGCTCACTCCCAGCACACTCTTGCCTGCAGAACTGGCACCTGTCTCAGGGGCATATCAGAGTCACTTAGGGAGTTTTGGTGGACTGTTCAGGCAGTGAGCGGGAGGTGGGGGGGAAGGAGGTGCTGACCTGGCCCATGACAGCTCAACACAACTTCCAAAGTGGGCTTGGGCCCAAATAATTGCCCACCCCTGGAATAGCATGATCTTTGGAGAAGGGAGTAGTATTTTTATCTGCTGCTGAGTGGCCAAGAGACAAAACCGCAGCCGTCTTAGCAAGCATTAGGGAGAAACTGTGTTCAGTTCTGTTGGCCACATTTGAACAGGATGTCAGATAATAGGAAGAAGTTCACAAAGGACCTGCAAAAATGGTTATATGTTTTGGAAAACTACCTTTTTCGTGACTAATTTAAGAAAATTGATTCAGTTTCCATATGACAGGGTCAAGAGGTGCCTTGATCCCAATCTAGAAATCCTACATGGGGAGAATTTGTTGTTAGGAGAAGGCCATTAATGTAACAGAAAAAAGCATACTATCCAGTAACTGAAAGCTGAAGATTAATAAATTTGAGCTAAAAAATAATGTGTAGCAGGCATACCTTTTGGAGCTTGGGTTGAGTCCCTGGCTTGGGATTCTGCTGTTTTGATTGGTGAATGGTCTCCACCAATCAGGAGGCAGCCAAAGGAGTGAAGCCATGCCCTTTTCCTGAGGGGAGGGAGAAAAGAGCTCCATGGACTTAATTGTAGACTGCAACACTGTCGGGTCCAGAAGACTTCAGGGGTGGAACCCTGAAGAGTATATAAAGAGCAGTGTGCTCAGCACAAGAGGAGACACAATGGGGGAGCTGAAGATGGAAGATTGGAGTGAGAAAAGCTGGGTACAAGCTGTCCCAAAAGGGAATAGCCCCAAGCTCCTGAAGATCCCTGGGAGAGTGTGAGGCCATTGGTCTCAAGACAGTGAGCATTTCAGCAAATGGAGCTTGGGCTCTGGGAGCTGCAAATGGTGGCTTGAGCCTGCAATGGCAAATGGTGGCTTGAGGGGGGACCTGGTAGCTGCCTACAAACTCATCAGGGGAGATCAACAACAAATAGATAGAGCCCTTTTCTCCCCAGTACCACCTGGGGTGATGAGGAATAATGGTAATAAGCTGATGGAGAATAGGTTTAGGTTAGAGATCAGAAGGCAATATTTCACAGTTAGGGTGGCTAAAATCTGGAACCAAGTTCCCAGGGAAGTGGTCCTCGCCCCTACCTTGGGCAAATTCAAGAGGAGGTTGGATGATCACCTGTCTGGGGTCTTGTGAACCCAGCATTCATTCCTGC
>JAGPOW010000261.1:246780190-246794821 GCA_030014935.1 Caiman crocodilus
TTTTTTTTGGAAAGTTGACAGACGCAGGCCAGCATGATAAACTATTGGCATTGACTCCATCAGTTCTCAGAGCTGAATTTCCAAACTGCGGTGCTGAAATATAAATCTGTCTCTCCAGGGAGCCATATGTTGCATCTTGATTTTAGGAAGACTGATACAGAAACTAGTGTTTGTCTCTTGTTAGGAACAGTGAGAAGTGCAAGATGGGGAATTATTGGCTGAAAAGTTAGGAAATATGGGGTGGAGTATTGAACTGTTGTCTGACCTATTATTTAGGATAGGTTCAACACAGAGGATTTCAGAAGACTAACCTTGGGGCAACAGGAGAAAGAGACAAGTATTTTTCTTTAAGAATGATTAAAGTTATTTTATGAAGACATGGAGTCAGGGTACGGCTAGTATATGACTTCCATAACTTTCAGTACCTGGTATTTTATTAGCCTTGAGTAGAAGAACTTCCACTTGCATAGCATCTGATAGTTGAGAAGAGCTAGGTACATTGCACATGTTCTGTGCCCTTGGCCTCCTCCCTGTTACTAAATCTAGTTCAATACACCCTCTAATATTCATAGACTGAGGGATCTGGGGTCCTTGAACACTACATCACCTTATGTAGCTCACAAAAAACTGGACTTACTGGATGCAGAGGAACTATATGTGTCTAGATTGTTAGTTTCAGGAGCCAAAAGTAGGACACTTTTTAATTGGAGTGGAAATTAATGTGTTATTTCTTTTCTACTGAAGCGGCCTGAAAAAAAGGCAGTCTGAATTCAAGTTGTATGAATAGTTGACTCTTCAATTTGATGACTGTAAGCAAGTCACTCACCCGGCTTCCTTACTGAGGCCAGGCAGCCCTGTGGTCAGGTCTACAAACTGTTGATTCCACTTGGGCAACCTTGTCCCCACAATAGAAGAAACACAAGACAAGCATATGCCAACCACAAACAAGCAAAATCCAAAAGCTGTGGTCTTTCTTCGGACCCTGGGAGGCATTACACCAGCTTAGTCCTTTCACCTCCCCTCTTTCTTTTTTCCACTGTGGTCCTGGAGCTTTTAAGCTTCCTTTTGGCTCTATCCTAATTCTAATCCCAGGCAGACTCTCTTAACTGCTGACTCTTTGCAGCTGGGTCTCAGGCTGAGTACCTCCTTACAATGACCCTGAAAAACTGAGATTAATTGTTGAAAAATTAATTGTTGATCTTCTTTACTAAAACAAAAATACACTGTTGTGGATTGAGCAAAATATTTCATTCAAACTGGAATATTTTATTTTGATTCCAGGTATTTTTAACCAACTACTAGTTTTCACAGCCCAGACAGATTTTGCAATGAGGAGAAAACTACCTGCAAAAATAAGATGGAGAGAGGTACAGGATGTAATTATTACAAGGTAACATATAACCAGTGCAGTAGAACAAATGTTATACCACATGACTTGGTGATGGTGGCTTAAAGGTTAATGCTTCTTGGATACACATTACACTAGGGGAAGGTATACAAATTACCCATGATAAATAAGGAACCAATAAATAAATACATTGATACTCCAACTAATAAACCATCAAGAACTTATTTACACAGTCCATAACTTGTATGCTGTTATATGTCCACTGAGGACACTGCGTGCACTGCCCCTGGCTGAGTGTCTCAGGGAACAGGACTGCATCTGTGTCCCTGGCACAGGATCTGTTGGCAGTCCCTGGTGCTGGGGTCCCTTGACAAGCTCCAGGGGTCTCCGTGCAGCAGTGGCTCTTCCCCTGCCATCCCTGCAGGAGAGCCAATTCCTGCCCAGACCCCTTCCCTGGCACAGCAGGGAGCCGTTTCTGAGCTGTAGGTTGTAACAGCTTCCCCTGCCCAGCACAGCCTTACAGCATCCAGCAAATGCACCCCTCCCTGGGCCCTGCCTGCCCCTCAGCTTCTGGTGGCTGGAGTGGTCCCTGCCCCTCTAGCCCAGGGCCTCCCCAGCACCCTGAGCCTGCCCCTCCCTGCAGTCTTCTCACTCACAGGGGAAAAACCAGGGTAGTCTCAAGCAGTCTCCCCCCGGCCCTGCGTCCCTGTCTCCTGCTATACTCACCCAGTCACACAGTGGCTTGCAGGAGGGTGTTCGTTCCCAGGCTCCGAGTCTCCTCGCAGGCAGTTCCTCTCTTGTCTTGCCCTGAACGGACTCGGTGCAGCCCCTGCTGCTACTTTTGCAGGGCTTTGCCAGAGGCTCTCCGAGGGGTGGCCATGGGGAGATCCTTTCTCTGATCACAAGGCTGTCTCTCACCCCCTCTTCCTCTCCTTTGTTTTCCACCCCCGGGAAACTGCTCCCCTCTTTTAACCAAGCCTCTCAGCCAGTCCCAGGCTAGGGTTCTTTCCAGGCTTTTGCTAACGTCTCTCATTCAAACCCTGCTGGGTTTACATCACTCCTCCTGCTTCCAAGAGGGCTAGCTCCAAAACAGTTTTACTTGCTCTCAGGGCAAATGGTGTTCCTACTGGGACAAACTCTATCTCTTCACACTCTGTCCCTCTGCAGGGCAGCCCTTCCGATTCCTTCAGGTGGGATTTTTAATGCTGCTACATGGATAAAGATAGAAAACTAGAAATGAACTGTTTGAGACAAAGGTGTATAGATGGGGACATGACCTCAGCAGGTACCCCCAGTGTCTGAGGGTGTAGACACAAGAATGCTTGGAACCATATTCAAATGGAAATGTTCTGAAATGGGCAGTGGCTGGCATGATCTCATCATGGGTAGTTCCTTGATATGAGGATGAAAGTCTTTCTTTAAACAGGAGAGTAGTAGGGGAATCTATAGATGACTGAGCAGGCTGATCTGAGATCTGCATGTTCGATTGCAGATGTGGCAAATAGTTCTGGGAGGAAGGAGTAGATCCTGGGGATGTCAGGTCACATCTTTTTCTGTTTGTCTCTCTCATCTACCCACCTCCTACAGTACAGTAAGGTAAGTTTGCTCAAAATGATCAAATGATAGATGCCTTGTTGTACATCACAATGCCACTGGGAATGATTCAACATTGAATCTCCCAGATATTGATATTAATATCCCATTTATTCAGGTTACCTTCAATGTGCCATTGAATATCTTCTGCCCACTGCTAGAGTGGTGACTACTGGGTGCTTTGGAAGCATAGGACCTGTTTTGGGAGTTGGTGTCAGGCATCCTTAGAACATGTCCTCTTCAACAGAGTTGGTGCTGTATAAACATGCCTTCAAGGCTGGTGGAATTTGATTGAGCCAGAACACTGGCATTCATTCTTCTGTCCTTCCAATTGATATTATTCCAAAGATATCACTAATGGCAATGTTCCAAACTTTCAAGTGTTTCCAAAATGTCATCCAAGTTTCACACCCATATAACAGGTTAGGGGTGACAACAGCCTGGTAAACAAAGGGTTTGGTTTGAGTCCTCAAGACATGATCATCAAAGACACAATTTTAGAGATCTACAAAGGTAGCTTTTGTGAAATGTTGAATATTATTTTCTATGTTTAATTTTTAGGAAAGGTCGTTACCCATGTAGGAGAAATGCTCAACATTCTCTTAAGTTTTGCCCTTTAATCATATTATGTGGAGGAGCAGCTAATTGGTTTGGGATGGTTTGGTAAAAGATCTTGGTTTTCATGAAGTTGACAGTGGGTATGTCTACAGGTGCTATTAACGTGCTGGAAGCTTACTGCGCAGTAAAATAGTATGCAGAAAGCTTTCCCCAGCACCTTTGATTGACTGGTTCAGGGACAAATTCTTGGAGTAGAAAATGCATTTTAATGTGTCTGGGGAGGACACCTGGCAGCTAAAGCAGTATCAGTGCATGCTGACAGAAGATGCTAGCCAGCTGAAGATCTGAACAAAGCTGTTTTGTTGGTGGTCTGAAAACCATTATTCCTGGGAATTACAGGGTGTGAGTTCCTTTTGTTCTCTGGTATCTCTGTTCAGACTCCATAGGCATGTCCAGATGTTATTGGATGTTTGGTTCCCCTGGGGTAAGTAGCAGTGCCACTGCTTGTTCCCCAGGAACATGGAGCTGCAGCTTGCGCTGCTGCTTCTTGTCCCTGGGGAATGCCTGTGCCATGCATGCTTTGGCGTGCAGCAAGTTGCCCCAGGTGGCCTCAGCAGCCTTACCTGGGGTCCTGGGGGCCTCCTGGAGCTGCAGCATTGGTAATCCTGCTGGGTGGGTCCTGGACGGCAGCCACAGTATGGCTCTGAGAGGCCTGGCTCTGGTTTTCAACAGTGCATGCTGCCTGAGTGTGCACTGCTTTGGGGGTTTTTTCCGCATTTTTTATTTGACCCCTGGTTATCCAGGGGTCAAAAAAAAAAGCATGAAAAAAAAATAGAGCAGCGCATGCTTGGGTAACATGCCCTTGCAGCACGGAAAACTCCAACCTATGTGGTATGTGGCACTGCAAATGTGTTGTCAGCACCACATACCGCATGACCGTGCTCATCTGGATGTGCCCCATGTGTGTATCAATAAATCAGATGGTGTGTGTGTGTGTGTTCTCCTCCCCTTATTTTTTTCCTCAAATCTTTGTCTGCTTGTAGTCAGAGACAATGATAAGTTGGCTACAGAACCAATATTTCAGTTTAGCAGTTACTTGTTATGGTCAAAGGAGGCCTTTGTCAATAGTTCTTAATGGCCTTGTGTTTAATTTATTTGTTTGGAAGGAAAGAAGAGAGATGCAAAATGAATTCTGTTGAGGTTTGAGACCCAACACAAAAGGAATGCTAGACTGGCTGTTTTGCATATACTTTTGATTTGCACTCAGCTGGCTGAAGTCCCAAAAAAATCTCGTGATATTTTTAAAAAGCTGGCAGGTGCTGAAAGATCTCAGCAATGGTCTTTACTTATATTCCATAATAAATACATGGTCAAGCCTTCATCTTTATAATAAAGGAATTTGTCTATTTCTCAACAATCTTTAAAATGCATTAAGAAAATACTAAGGCTTTATGATTCTAAGGTTACCATATTTCCAGGTGCAAAAAAGAGGACACCTGTCATGTCGGGGGTGGGGTGGGGGGAAGGGAAATATGACAATGAGGGTGCAATGCCATGCTGGTGCCCTGCCCTTGTCCATTCTGCTGCCCTTCACTACGAAGCCCAGCCCCACCCCTGGCCCTGCTGCTGTCCCTCAGTCCTGACCCACTGATCCCAGCCCTGCCAATCTCCCTCATTCCCAAACCACAGTACCCTGTCTCCCTGAGCCATTATGGTGCCCCTCACTCCTAACATGTAGTCCCCCCCAGCCTTGCTGGTGCCCCTCACTCCTGACCCACAGTCCCCTGGCACTGCCTGTTCCCCCTCACTGCCTACCCACAATTCCATGCCCCCCCATGACTCACAGCTCCCTGCCCTCCTAGCCCTGCTGGAGGGGCCCCAGCTGTCTGCATCCTGACTAGGCTGGAGCACAGTGGCTCCGATTCATGCAGGCAGTAGCAGAGTGTGTCCAGCCCCAGTGCAGGCTGGAGGGAAGAAGAGGGGAGACTTGTGGCACCCTGTGCCCTGGGATGGGGCTGCAGTGGCAAGCCAGGTAGCATAGCTGTGGCCTCCCTCTCCCCTCTCTCTTCTGCCTCCCCCTCCACCCTGGGTGACATTTCCTGGCTGCTCCACCCCTGCAAGCACAGGCGCCAGCCCCTGTGTGCACTATCAGCCTGGCCACAGAGTTCCCTGATGCCTGCAGAGGGCGCCCCCTACCCCTTTCCCCTGCTGGAGGGGCAGGCAACCACCCTGCTCCCCCTGCTTTGTCACAGCCCTAGCGCCCACCTCCCCTGCCATGACTAAATGTCCTCTGTGCTCTCCTGGTGGAAGTAAGGGCAGGGTGATCATAGGCAGCAGGGAACACCACGTCGGTCTGCACAGGCCTCCACAGCTGCAGGCAGTGTGTCTGTTCCCTGCTGCCTCAACTCACCCTCCCCCTGCTCCCACCAGCAGACACTTGATCAGCTTTAAAAAACCTACCTGGACAGAGATCAGAGGGCTCAAAAAGAGGAGAAGTCCAGGAAAACCTGGACATATGGAAACCCTAGATTAAGCTGAGATTTTTCACCTTTTGGCCTGGCACACCTACAATGGCTAAGCTAAAGTTGCAGTATGCTGCTTGTGATGTTATGTGGTGCTAGGATGGGGGAAGAGAGGACAACTGATTACTTCTTCATGTCCCTGCTTTCTAAGCATTGTTAGACATGCTATGTATAGATCAGGATTAATTAATGCCATATAGTATGTACATGACACAGAATGAAAAACCACTTTTATTATGACTGCTGTAGAAATAGGTTATGGTTCAGTTGAAGGCAATTAAACTATGGAAATTTAATGTAGGAGGAAAAGCAAATATGAATTCTAATGAACTGAACTTACATAATGCTACTTGGTATAGGAAGAATATGTAAAATATATGTGACACTGGTTGCCTTTTTAACATTTTCATTTAGCCAGAAAATGATTTCCCAGATATCTCATTTTTTACCTATGCTTAATGAAGGAGCTAAGTGTGGTGTTGGGTATATAGTATATGGTGCATCTACACATACTATTAAATGTGCAGCAATAAACTCCAGCATGATATGCAAACTTATGCCAATTTGAATGCATGTCCAGAGCAGCCCTGGCTGGTAGGGAGCCTGGGGGCTCAGCGTGCCAGCCCAGAGTGCTCCAACCTGGCTCAATATGCTGTGGAGGGGCTGGCTGGGGCATGATGGTGCTTCAGTACAGAGCTAGTCAGTAGGCAGCCCCCACATTGAAGCACCCTGATGCTCCAACCAGCCCTGTCAGCACCTACACAGCAAAGACCTCTGCTGCAGGATAGTACTTGTATTTACTATTACTAACCTGTAGCAGAGTTAATTAGTTTCTTGCAGCCTAATAGCACTGTATGTATAGATGCCAGGACATTTACTGTGGAGCTAATTATGCAACTGTGCTCCCACTGTGTAGTATGTATCATGTGTATTATGATCTATGGTATCTTACTGATTGCTCAGAAGATTATTTCTTTTTATTTTTTCGTTTATGCTGAAGATGAACTATTCTACTCATCTTTCAGTAACTTATTTATATTTTACAGTGCATAAGAGGTAACAAAGATATGGTTTTCATATCTTCTTGAGATGTTTAATTTGTTGAGGTAACAAAGATATGGTTTTCATCTTCTTGAGATGTTTAATTTGTTGTGATTAAATGAGAATAGCCTTCTGAATCACCAAGTGAATCTGGCCTGTTTTAAAACCTGCACTATTTCTATAGCTTTTCAAAATGCTACCACCCAGTTTGAGCCTTGGTATTTTGGATGTTTAAATGAGACAAGTTCAGAGGAGAGGGAGATGAATAAGAAAGTAGACACAGGAAAGTACAAAGAATCTAGTACAAAAGAGAGCATGACTTTGAAACTGGGAAATGTTGAGCAGCGGGAGACAAACTTTTTGGCAGGTGTGCCACAAGATAAGCCCAGATGCTTCCTGAGTGCTACTCTGATTTCCTTC
This sequence comes from Caiman crocodilus, assembly GCA_030014935.1. NCBI lineage: Eukaryota > Metazoa > Chordata > Crocodylia > Alligatoridae > Caiman > Caiman crocodilus. The sequence continues at coordinate 246,787,673 of JAGPOW010000261.1, forward strand.
CCCTATTGGATCTGTTGCTCTGCTTTCTGCTCCTTGCCCTGTGCTCCCTGCCAAATGTGTTGCTTTATTTTCTGCTGCCTGTCCTGGGCTGTCTTTGGGTTCTCTGTTCCCTCTCCAATCTATTGTATGCCATATATGCTGCCTGTGCCACTTGTGGCGCTTGTGCTGCAGATTGTTCACCCTTGCATTAGAGAAAGAGAGAAAGGGGGAGAGAGATGAAAAGCAAAAGACCACTGCTGCATGCTACCCTTTCACAGTCATTATATTTAATGTTTCTTTTTAGCATGTTACTTTTTCAGGAATGACACTCTCTTTCATTAAAAGGGTAGTAGCTGTTTCTGATGCAATACATTTATAGCAGAATGTACTGGTTCAATCTTTGCTGGAGAACATTTTATGTTTAGAGATTACTTTTATGTAATTATACCACTCCCTATGCAAGCTGCAGTCCTGTCTGGGTTGGAAAAAACTCTTAATCTTTGAAAAATAAGCAAGATATTGAATGTTTAGAGAGGAAATAAAAAGTTGGTCGGGGGAAGGGAGGAAGTGTTACTGAAATAAACACCAATCTTTAAAATGTGTGCAAAGGTATAATACTGTATGACAAAAAGTTAGGGTTACATGTATTTATTAGCTGATGAATACATTATGTGGTAATATAATCTAACCGAATTGTGAAGGCTTCAGTAAAATGGGGTCTCCTGTAGCTCATTTCATTATCACTGACAGTGAACCAAGAAACTACTCAAATATGTAACAAATCAGAATAATTATAGTCTGCACCAATAAACTAGGAATCTGACCAACAGAAACAGACTATAGACAATTAAAACAGTTTATTACATTCTGTAATTCACACAAATTGCTTTTCTTATTTATTAAAGTAGCAGAATTTCAGCATTGCATTGTGGAATAAATCCAACAACAAATCAATCACTGAATAATTTATGATGGTGCTAGCATGCCTATATTAAAAAGCATTTCAGATATAGCTTAGAAACAAGAAATGAGTGTATCCATCTTACTTTTACAGTGTAAATGATGCTTTCAGCTTGTAGGGAGATAAAATTTGTGACAAGGCAGGAAAATCAGATTTTTACAGGCTAGAATGATAGGAGAGATTGTTTTATGATTGTTAGCCAACAGACTGGATTCACCCCTTGTAAGCATCATATGTAACAGGGTATTCAACCTGGAAAAGGTCAACCAGTGGGCTTACTGTTCTGCACCAATGGTTCCATCAGGAGATGAATGCCTAGAAATGTGACTGATATCTGTAGCAATCCTGCTGGCTGAGGCTGTCTAGAAAATCTGGTGAGTTAGTACATCTTGGGTGCATCTACGTGTGCAATTAATGTGCCTGAATTTTTTTTGCAGAAAAAATTCAGGCCCATTAAAATGCTCCAAGGTGCACGTCTATACATGCATCCCTTTAAGGAGTAAATTGCACCTGACAGGAGCAGCCCAGGGTAGGATGCTCCTGCCCTGCTCTGCTCCACTGCAGCAGCAGAGGGGAGCTCCAGGCTCTGCATGGTACCAGACCCAGGGCTGGCAGAGTGGGTATGAGGACCCTCACAATCTCCATGTGGTTGGCAGGCAATGTCCTGCAGAGCTGGGACAGCTCTCCCCACTCCCTGTGGACACTTGCTGGCTAGGCTTACCAGGAACAATTTGTTCCTACACATGTGCTACTGTGTAGCAGTTAATGTGATGTTAATCTAGTACCTGTATTTGTTGGTACTAGCAAAATGTGCATTAGCCTAATTTACTGCACAGTAAGTCCTGCACATTTGTAGATGCTGATGCTTAACTGCTCCTTAGATTAGTCTAATGAGCAGTAAAGCATCTTAGGTAGATGCACCCCTTGTCTGACTTTTTCTTCTGGTGGCACTAGTTGCCTTTTGGCTTCTCAAACAAGAGGACTGCAGGGAGCTTGCATGCCTGTGCTTCTAATCCTCCCCTTCTGCCAAATCTGTTGAATTCACTGATTCTAGTCAAGTCGTCCTGAGATCACCTAAATATGTTTTTATTTGCTGGACAGCTTTTTAAATTTTTTTCTAACTTGGGACAAAAATAAATCTCAAAACATTAGAATATCCATTCCTTGGGAAAATCAGAGTTTGGATGAGTTCTATTCACGGGACTAACTCTGAAAAGATGAGATTATAAATTGTCCTATTTAATGCATAAAAATGATTCAAAGAGCTCTGTTTCATTTCTCACATTACTAACTACCCTCCATTCTTCATATTATTTGGCAACTCAACAAAGGAGCCAAAAACCATCTAGGCCATGGAAAGTGAATTCCTTGTCTTCCCCTTTAAAGAAAAATCCCTCCTGTATCTAGAACTGAATCATGTGAACAGAAAATGTACGTGTTTGCCTTGCTGCTGCCCTACAGGTTAATAGAGGGCTGTTAAACTCCAAGCTGCTCACCAGTAAAAAATCCTCAAGTTTGATTTACATGTTTAAAATACATATGTCAATTTAAATAGTTTGCTCAAAGCATACCTGCACCAGCAAAAAATGTTAGAACTATATTACTGTTCCAAACTAAATACCAGTAAGTGTCATGTACAGTATTGTAACTATGGATAGGTGCTTCATAGGTAAGTCTTAAAGTTAACTTTCTATTACAGTAAGCCCAATTCTTACACTCAGTTTCCTCCAAAAGTTAGTGATGTCCCTAAAATGTGCATGCTACATTTTAAGTCATGGGAGAGGATCACCTCCCTGAGAAGTTTGGAAAGAGTAGTGGAAAGTCAGAAAGAATAATAATGATCACATTTGTTAGGGGAAAAAAACAAAAAAACCACATAGAGAGCCTGGGAGGCAAAGTTGCCTTAGGGTAATATCTTTTATTGGACCAGCTATGTAGTTGCAATAAAGTTAGACAAACTCTTGAATACAAGACCATCACAGCTATATCACCACTCCTACAGTACTGCAGATTGGCTCAGGATATTCCCAAAATGGTTTGGTTTACCAAATTTCAGATTTTATTTCTTTTACTTGGCTCAGCTGAGAAGAATTGGAAAGGTATATCACAGGATGATCACAGGCACAGGAAGTTGGAAGGGGGCAGAACTCATCTGTAATTCACATACCCTTTTCCATGTGTTGGTTGGGACTAGCATGTCTACAATGTGTTCTGCTTTAATTTATGACATTCTTGAGCATTAATGAAAATGTATATAGGGGTGTGTTTTTAGCCAATGTTCCCTCTAAGGCAGGCTTGTCCAACGTATGGCCCATGGGCCACCATGTGGCCTGCCAAGCCATTTTCTATGGCCCGTGGTGCTGCAACAGGAAACAAAAATAAACACTGTTTACTTTTGTTCCCACCCCTTGTCCCTCCCGCAGCCCCTCGGCAGCTTCCTAATGGCTGCTGAAGGGCTGGGGAAGGGACAAGGTTACTACATGCACCACGTCAGCTTGACGTTGCCGACACAGTGTGGCTCCTCTCCTCCCCCTTCATTTCACTGTGTCCCATCCTAGCCCTGCTCCTCCCTTTCTCATCTGCATGCTGGCCCCACCCTGTGCCCGTCCCACTGGCTGTGCAGGCTGGAGCAGGTTGCAGTGCAGCAGGCGGGCGGGTGCAGGGGGTGTGGATGCCGGCACGGAGGGATGCTGTGGCCAAGCCCTCAGGAGATGCTGCTGCTGCTGTTGCTGTGTCTGTGGCTGTCAGGGCAGGAAACTGGCACCACTCCCACCTCCCTGCATCCCCCCGTGCCTGCAGACATCACGCTGGGGGTGGTGAGTCACAAACCCTGGGGAGAGAGGGAGCCCTGCCTGTCAGGCTCAGGCTGTCCTGGGGGAGAGGGAGCAGGGGGATGTCCCTGCACATCCTGCACCCCCCTGTAGGGTCCTGAAATGTTCCCCTGGATGCTGAGCCCAGGTGCTCAGGTGTGGAAGCATCCTCGAGGCCACTCAGGTGGCAGGGTCAGGCAGTGCCCCTTGACCCCTGCCCCCCCTCAAGCTGTGGCCGGACTGGACAGCCCATGCGAGTGCCCACTCCTGCCAGCCCACTGGGTGATAAAAAGTTCATGATCCGGCCCTACATTTAAAAAGGTTGGACACCCTTGCTCCAAGGAGTAGTGGTCCATGAGCGTGCCACTTCGGTGCAGCGTGGGACACTTACTGAAGGTAAGCTCCTCACTACTTACCTGGGGCAGGCAGTGGTGTCTGGGGCCTGGAGGCTAGGGACTTTGGGGTTGGGAGCTAGGGGGCTTCTGGGTCTGGGGCTTGGGCAGGCTCTGTCGGCTCCAGGACACTGCTCCACTCCCCTGCTTCACCTTGGGGAGTGAGGAGGCACGTGGCATCAGGGCTGAGGAGTGGAGCACTTCCCCAGAGCCAGCGGAGCCTGCGCCAGCCCCCAGTCCTAGCCTCTACTCCTGCCTTGCCTCACCTCATGGAGGAGCCTCTGCCTGCCCCAAGTGAGGTTCTGCCAGCTCCGAGGAACTGATCTGTGGGCTCTGCTGGCTCTGGGGAAGTTCTCTATTCCACAGTCCTGATGCCACGTGCCTCCTCACTCCCTGAGGCTAAGTGGAGGAATGGAGCAGTTCCCTGGAGCCTGTGGAGCCCGCACCAGGCTCCACCTCCGTCTCCACCTTGCCTCTCGAAGGAACTTACCATCATGTAAATGTCCCATGCTTCAGTCCAGCTCCTATCCCTGTGAGTGTGCGGACTAAAAAAGTTTTTGCGCTGCCAGCCTTTTACTTGTGCACGGCTGCGCACACGCGCACCTGAGAGGGAACCTTGCTTTCAGTCTCTCTTTCTTTCCTTTTTTTTTCAAATGCTTAATAGCGTTCAATGCTTTTTGGCTCAGAGAAGCAAAATCTGAGCTATTTTAATTCCAATCATAAACATAAACATCCACTTTAGTCTTGACAGTTCAACATTTGTATTCTGCTGCTTGCTTAAGTTTTCAGAAGCCAGCTGTCTTTCTGATACATATACCACCATTTCAGAACTTGCAGACTTACGCAGTTTGGACTGCAATTCAAGATTAAAAGCACATGTTCTCACCCTTTTTAGTTTAAAGTAGGGATGTCAATTAATTGCAGCTAACACAGATGATTAATGAATTAATTTGTTTTTGCATTCCTATTTTTAATGCATGTTAATCACTGCTGGTGGTGGGGGAAAAGTGGCCTCTCCCCCTCTCTATTTTGTGCCTGCCTATGCATGCTGGCTAAGTTATAGCAGTGTTATGGAGTCTTCTAGAGCTAGGTGTCCATTATAATGATACAAATCATTATACTAAAAAAGATCGACTGAAACAGGATATACTTATTTATGCTACTGAACTGAAGATATTACCTGGAGACATACATGGCTACTATGCAGCAGACCCAAATGAACAACCCAAAATACCTGACAGCCATCCAATAAAAGAAAAAGTGGAATCAGCTATCACAACAGGAGCCACCTTGCAGGTAGTATATCAGCAGTGCATGGGAGAATCAAGACAGCAGGATCCAGAACAACAAAATCATTAACATACCACAATGCTCCCTGCCCACTCTGAAATACCTGAACTTTCCTAAAGCCTGAACTTCTGCCCAGAAAAACAACTTGCCGAGATACTAATATGTGGATAATTAGAATTCTGCAGGCTTCACCTGAAAGAATATGTCTACAGATGGAACAAAACCATCCCTGACAACCTTCCTGACATAACAGGTAAAATAAACAACCAAAATGATTGGGCTAAACATCTCCCAACAGATGGAACCAGACATTAGACTACTACATCAACTGTTTTGGGGTGAAACCTAATTGAATTTTTCAGCAAAAGCCAGGACCACTACAACCTCTCTTCCCTAGAGAAAAGAAATCATGCAGTCCCTAAGATCCAGCAATGAAGTAGTTGCTTGTTGGCCTCCTTGATATAATCTTGACAATTAAGGATGACTATAACTCCACCTCCACCTGTTTGATTACTCCCTAACCCCAATAGTTATAGGAGGAACCCACAGTAGTATTTGCTCTGGAACTGGAAAATATTATTTAATACTTTCTATACCAACTTCAGAAAAAATATTTTCTACCTATGCCAGAAACTTTCTATATGCGCACAAAGATTCACAAATGGGGTAACTGGTAGACTTATCATAACCAACTGTAGTACCCTCACTGAAGAGTTATTAGAATTCATAGAAACTATTCTGAAATCACTTGTCACTCAAAGAGAAATATTTTTATAAGACACTGACTTCCTCAAGAAAATCTAGAACATCACACCGTCCTTGAGAAGGCCATAATTGCAAACAGGGATGTTACCAGCCTGTACGCTGACATCCCATATCATGAAGGTACTGCTGCCTGCCTGAAATACCTACACTCATATTTGCAACATGCTGCACAAATTATCCACATCATCCTCCCTCACAACCACTTTCAACAGTGGGTACAATAATAGGCATAAAGATGGCCCCTAATTATGTCAAATTTTGTCCTGAGCCATCTGGAGGTGGAATTTGCATTGTCAAACCTGCATGGTACCTGTGCTACATGGATGATGCGTTCACCATCTAGACTGAACACCTGGATTCACTTACCGATTTTCACCACAGGTTTAACAATTATTAACCCTCGATCAAGTTCTCTGGTATATTCTGATGCTAACATCAACTTGCTAGATACCACAGTCAATATCCAGGATGGCACCCTACAAATCACCATATACAAAAAACCCATAGACTACCACACCTATGTCATGAAACCAGCAATCATCCCAAGTACACCAAAACCCTGTGATCTACAGTCAGGCCCTAAGAGACCACTGCATCTGCTCTGAGGAAGATACGACACCAACTTACCAGTCTGCTTTTATACAAGGACATTGTGGTAGAGAAATAGATCATTATTCTTTGAAAGAGCCACCCAAATACCTCACACTATTCTACAAAATAAAAAGATCCCTTCTCTCCTGACCACATGCTGACCATGGTGGCTGTCGCACCTCTGGAGCCTTAATTCCGACAGGCTCCTAGGGCGAGAACGAACGCACTCTAACTAATTTCTTTTTCCCGCACTAGGCTTTGGTTTCCCTTTTATTGGCTGCTAGACAGATCAGATATCGCGAGATTGCTGAGATAAGGTTGTATTTACTCACGTGGTCGTTAGTAGCAATTTATTGGTTCG
>JAGPOW010000261.1:246807977-246822726 GCA_030014935.1 Caiman crocodilus
TTTTTTTTGGAACCAATTAAGAGCGCTAAGCAGGGGTTTGGCAAGACAGCTGTATAGTCTGGTGTTGAGTGCATTCCTAGCTAATAGCATCTCTGAGAACTGCCTTTTTAAAAATGCTTTTGAATCTTGATCTCTCATCCATCATCTCATCCTTCTCCAACATCTTTTTACCCAGAGTTGAGGCTCCCATGACTTGTACCATGTGGCTTCTCCAGCTGAGCAAACTTTTCCTTTCTGTTTTTCTTTTCCCCTTCTTCCTGCTCACTTCCTCCAGGTCTCCTTGTTTCAAGCTATGTCTCTTCTATAAGTTGTCTTTGCTTAATGCTGATGGGCATGCTATGTGCCTCTGCTGTTAAGGGAGTCTCATGTCCCTGGGAAGTAGGATAGCTTGCTCTCTTCCCAGACTAGGAAGGAGTGTGAAGTCAGACTGTATGTTTACCTGCTGGGTAACTTGACAGTGATCTCTAAGATTTGCCAGACTCAGCTAAGCACAGATGCAGCAATGGTACCAACTCCCTTGGTTGGCAATTGTTAACACCAGGGACAGATAAATTCTCCTCCATTTTTTGCTAGACCCTAGAACCTCTAAGTCTATAAAAGATCTGAGGGAGGGTTCTTTAAGGAGATCTTTTTCACTCTCCTCAATTTTCCTATCCTCTTTCCTTCTGCTCCAAGTATTCACAGCTCTCTGTGGATCCCAATGTAGCTTGGAACCATCTTAGTACTGAAGTCCTGGCACTAGAAGAGCCACCATAAAGCACCAGGAAAAATTGACTTTTATTAGTAAATGTTTAGGATTTTGAATACAAAAAAGATGACAAAGCTGGTAGGGACATACATATTGCCCGAGCAAGGGACTAATATTAGAGGGATGGGGGTGAGGAAGGGAACGCAACTAGGTTACAGAAAATACAATGTTAGGCAACTAAGCCCAGGAGTGGGGGGAGTGGGAAGGGGAGAAAGGGAGGGAGGGAGTTCACAACGCTGAGAGAGAAAGAAGATAGATGCACACAAACCTGTTACACTGCTCCACAATGGTGGAGGAAATGGTTCGAAGAAAGTGTCTCAGTCCATATAGAGTCTCATTGTGGGACCTCATAAGGCAGATGGCTAGATTTTGCAAATGCCTGTGAAGTGCCCATCTGTGGGCATTTTATTGTCATGCAGTTGCCACCAAGCAAAGTAGCTCTTTCCATCGAGAGAGGATAAAACACTATTTAATAGGGGTAAAGAAGGGGGGAAATCCCTTTTCTTGGAATAATGTACAAGACTCTGTGTGTGGGAAGGGGTGTGATGGGGCAGGTGGCTACTACTGTTCTGGTTCTGGCCCTGATCTGGGGTTGGGGCTGGAGCCACAGTTGCTACCTGCCCTCTTGCTGCCTCTTCTCTGCTGTCTCCCATCCCCCTGCAGCCTTGGCCCTTCCTGCTGCCTCTTTCCTCTTTCTCCCCACTTCCTCCCACAGCCTCTGCTCCCTACCTGGCCCTTTCCCTCCCATCCTTACTGCCTTCTCTGTTAGGCTCCATCCCCACTCCAGCTTGGGGCACCGAGCATGTGTTTACTCTGGGCCTAAAGCAGAAGCAGCTCAGGCCAGGCCCTGGAGCTGGGGCTGGAGCTACCACACTGCTGCTGCTACAGGGCCAGGCTGGGGCTGGAGCAGGGATGGAGCCTGATGAAATTGGAGCTGGAGCAAGGGTAAGAGGTGGTGGTGGGGGAGAGACCAGTAGAAGGGGAACCTGAGACTGCAGGGAAAGGCAGGAACAGGGGGGAGTAGAGGTTGGGGAGGACAGGTGGCAAAAGGCAAGGTGTGGGGGTGAGGGAAAGGGGTCAAGTCCCACCACCTGCCCCCCTCCTATTGCTCCCCCCCACCTCCTACTGTCTTGGGTGCTAGGACCTAGCTGCTGCTCCCATGTTTTCTCTCACTGGCATGGGTAAAGTATCCACTGCTGCTGATTTTTCTCTGACAGCAAGGGGAAGTGACTGCTGCCAAAGCTCCACACCTTTAAGTTGGAACAAATGGCTCTGCAGCCCAGATGCAGCCTGTGGGCCACAGGTTGCGGACCTAGGCCGTAACAGCACGGGATCCATTACCAACATAACATCTAATATAAAGTCTTTTTGAAGGCACATGTAGTGGGTATCATCTATTCCCGTAAAATATCATTGCAGTTTTCCTTTATCTAGATGACTGGCTGAGGAAGAGCAGTTCAGGTAGCAGAGAACCTCCAAAATGTCCTTTTGTTCCATACATTAGGACTGAAGGTGAAGGCCTAGAAATCAAATCTGGTCCCAGTTCAGAGACCAGATTTTTCTGGAAAGTACTCCAATCTCTGTTTAGCTTTCTGCAAGATCTTACCTTCTGAAGGACTTTGGACCTTATTGTGTTAGGTAGAAGCTAATGCAACAACTGAATTCAGGACTTGACTGTCCATCCAGAATCACAATGTGTTTGTACATACTTGATTCTGGATGGCAGGCTACACCCTAGATACATGCAGATGTAGTTATAGATTCTCTCTTAGCCTGGAAGATATCTCTTGGATATTGTGGCAACAGTTCCTCCCCTGGCTGGTTTCTCCCTGGCATAGTGGACCAGTGATTGATATGATAAAAATCTCTCAGTTAGGAGTGGGTGACTTGTGGGTGCTAGGAGTGGAATCCCTCAACCCAGTTTGGGAGCCAAAATTCTCTCCCATGAGGACAATTAGGTATCTAAGAAGGAGATTCGAAACAGTGACCATGCTGAGCTGGCAGATATCCGAGGCACCTAGCAGAAAACTAAAGCAGGAGGTTGGGAGGAAAGTGCGGGGGGGGACACAGTGTTTGAAATTTGGCCTTTTTTCTATCTTGGCACAGCTTACTATGCAGCCTGAAGTTAGGTGCTTATGTGACACTGGACTCATAGCTTAAAGCCACTCTTTGTACCTAGTATGTCACTGGGGATGGAAAGCAAGAGGGAGAGACTGTGGTGCTTGCCTAAGAGTGAAGCAGTTAAAAGCAGTCACCCGGGGAGTGAGAGACCTGAGTATAACTCATATATCCCACTGTAATCTCCTGTGTCTCTCACTGGATGTCATGCATGTGACTTCCTCTAGAGTCTGGCCGTGGATTTTCAGAATGGATGGGCCAGTCACCAAGTGACTTTGGGGTGCTTCACCAGGAACCTCTCCTGCCATATCTTTGATGATTAGTTTGTTTTACTCAGGAGGATGATGTCTGGTCCCGCCGCCCCTGATGCTTCCCCTTGGTTGCTCCCTCTGCTCCTCTTTCGTGGAGCTCTACCTCCCCTACACCTTGCCTACCGCCAACCATGATGTAACCACTCATGTCATCAAGGATGGTGTTCAGGATTTTCACCACACTTGAGCCCACCAGGTCTGACGGCTGCAGTCAAGTGGTGCTTTTCCCGCAAGCATCTCCAGTGGCCTGCTCTCTTCACTTATGTGGCATTTGTGCTTGGCACTGTCCTATTCCCCAGTGCTTTGCCCCTCTTCTGGGCGCAGGTTTGCCTGTCCATGAGCTGCAGCTGACCTGTGGTGTCTCTGGGTCCCACCAAGCTCCAGTCTTTGGCAGAGGTTGATGCTGCCCACAATGACTCTGTGGACAGCTACTCCAGTTTTTGCTGTCTGTGAATTTCTGAAGCAACCCCTTCCTGAGGTGCCCACCAGGATTCCTCCCTTGGACTGCTTGTGGGCTCTTGCCCCTCCAGCTCTGCTGGAGACTCTACTTCTGGTCCCCGCGATTAGTACTCCCCTGGGCCTTTTAGCCCAGCTCTGGGCATCCAGCCGGCCAATCAGCCTGGTCCTGCCTATATAAAACACATACAAGCCGATGCGGGAGCCATTCCTGGCTCCCTCCAGCTTGTCTGCTTTTTTTCCTTTGATCTTTATCCGTGGTGTCTCCACCCATAGCAGTTTCACTTTTGCCGGCTCCGTCCCTCCGTGCAGCGTTCCACCACCTTTCAGCTTTTTCAGGTAAGTCTTTTCCACACCCACATCTCATATATCCCACATGAGAATGCTCATGGCTACAGGTAAGCTAGGTTCGACCTACCTTCCACCTCACCATTAAGCTGTGCCACTGAGCAAAAAGAAATAAAAGATTCATTAGGCCAGAAGGAGAGCAAGAAGAAAGATGACTCCTTGGCCCAATTGTGAGGGATCTCCCCAGCTCCACACCTTTCTCTCAGTGCTGCTTATGCACTTCATCCAATGATTCTCTATGCAATATACTTAAGGAGTCCTTGGAACCAGGGACCACACCAGTACTTGTGGTATAAATTTTAGTTAAGGCTGTTGGTTACACTGAGGAACACAACACCACAGTGTGGGGGCTGTTCTTTAAGTAATGAATGTTGCTAACACATACCATATGTTGAATCAGAGCTGCAGATTTTGTAAGCTTATAGACAATATTTCAAGTTGTTTGTGGAATGTCATTCATGTTTTCTTGCATTCATTTTACTAATATGGTGTGTGTGGTTTTTTATGTACAGATAGATTCAGGCTATATTTAGCCTCATTGTTCTTATGTTTATAGGCATTGTGATATTGGATATAAAGGTATTTCTTATGTTACAATTGGGCCATGATTACATAACATGATAATGATATTTAGGTGATACTCCTTAAATGAGTTTTGCGTCTCGGAGAGGGTGAGAGAAGTCATCTAAATGGGTGAGAGAAGTAATCCTGAGAATTAGCATTTGAAATGCAAGAGACTTGGTGCTGGCATGACAGCATTCCCAGCCTGGCTTACTACCAGACTCTGACCTCCTCACCCTTGCTTCTGGGCTCTCTGGGTCCTGCCCCCTCATGGTTGTCTCACCTGCTATGACAAGATTCATAGACTAGGGCTGGAGGGGATCTCAGAAGTCAGCTGGGATCACAGGAGCCCAGCAAGATAAACGTCCAATTGACTCTTAAAGGAGTCCAGAGTAGGTGCTTGCACCACATCTGGCGGCAGTCTGTTCCAGGCCTTCGGGGCTCGGACTGTAAAGAAGTTCTTCCTTATGTGCAGCCAGAAACGGTCTTGGAGAAATTTGTGACCATTTGACCTTGTCATCCCATGGGGTGTTCTGGTGAACAGGTCCTGATGTACACCCCTTATATACTTATAGGCAGCCACCAACTCCCCCCGAGCCTGTGCTTTTCCAGGCTGAAGAGTCCCGTAGCTCTCAGACTCTCATCATAAGGCCTGTTTTCCTGCCTTCTGATCATGCGCGTGGCTTTCCTCTGGATTCTCTCAAGCTTCTCCACATCCTTTTTGAATTGTGAAGCCCAGAACTGGATGCAGTACTCCAGCTGCGGCCTCACCATGGCCAAGTACAGCAGGAGGATGACATTCTGGGATTTGCTAGAGAAGCATCTATGGATGCAAGCCAGAGTTTTGCTTGCTTTGCCAGCTGCAACATCACACTGGTGGCTCATATTCATCTTATGGTCAATCATGACCCCCAAGTCTCTTCTAGCCATGGTGCCAGCAAGTGTAACACTGCCAAGCCAATAAGCATGCATTTTTCCCTTGCATTTTTCAGTGTTGAAGGCCATCAGGTTTTCGTCTGCCCATTTTCTGAGCCTGTCAAGGTTGGCTTGGATTACCATTCTGTCCTCGGTTGTGGACACTTTACCCCAAAATTTGGTGTCATTAGTTAACTTGGCCAGCCTGCTTCTGACACCAGTGTCCACATCATAAATGAAGATGTTGAAAAGGTAAGATGTTATAGGTTCACAGGGAGGCTGCCCTAAGAGACTGATGTACGTTTTGGAATAGGTCCATGTCTGAACTCAGACCCTTGTGGGCCTTAGTTCACTTTTAATCTGGTTGGGTCCTGCAGCCTGGGGTACTTGGTGGGCTTCCAGCAGGCAGGCTTGGGGAACAGTTGGATTGGGCTGGGTGCTGCCTCTGAGCTAGGGCAGCATCTGTTTTGCTAGCAGCCCACCCAGGCAGCCCCAGGGGGCACTGCCACTGCGGAGGGAAGGACTGAGGCTCCTGAAGCTCAGGGGCCACTTGGCTCACCCGCACCTTGCTTCCTGGCCATGGAAGACATGAGCAGGCTTCATGTCGGGGGGAGAGGAAAAGGAACGGGTGCCTCATTGTAACAGTGACAGAAGCCCCTAAATTGAAATGATGGGTTTTTAATCGTCACAATTAAAAACCTATCGTTTTAATTTAGCAGACCAAATCCCCATCAAGTGTCCCATATGACTAGACTATCCTTTCTGTGCCAAGTCATGGCCTTTTGAGCATCTCTCTGGGTCACCTTACCATCTACTGCTATCCCTGGCCTGCCAATCACAACTTATAGCTGGGGCAGCTGGCCACCTTATTTAAGATCTCCTTTTTCCATTAGGTCTGTTCAAGGGGCTGGGCTAGCTGGTAGGCCCTGGGCTGCCTCCCCCTCTCAGTAACAGGGTAGTGGCCCTGTTACAGCGTCTGATGTGGGTATGATTAATGGCTTGTCATGAGCCAGGCACTTCCAGACAATGAAGAATTTAGATTTTTTAGGAAGAGGCCTGTGGTAAAAATGATGCCGGGCTGTTCAGGGAAGGACATTTCTTACAGTAGGGCTATTAAGTGAGTGATGGTATCCTTAAAATATTAGGTCAGTAATCTTTATTTCTGAACCAGTATAAATAATTATAGTCATAATTATATGGCCATAGTTAGATCAGGAACAATTTCTGGTTTTGTGGCTAGATACTTACTGGGGAGGCAGGAAGTTATATGCATTGTATGAGCTTCCCAAATATCCAATGGATAATTTGTGTAAATAGTTAGATAAGAAACCATACTTCAGCCTTACAACAAGAACAAGTGTTTGAGCTGTGTTACACCTCACCCTGTGAGCTGCATAAGTGTTGACTGAAGTTAAATAATGTTTACTTATTTATTAATGCATAAATGTTGACTTGAGTTTGGAGCAATGACATGTTCAGGCCAGCACGAATCTGGAGGCCTGAAAGGTACAAATCCCTCCTCCCCACTAGCTTCAGTCTCCCCTTGTCCCTGGAGCTCCCCTGGTTCTCCCCTGCCCCTTGGGGTTCCCTCTCACCTCCTTGTCCCCCCTTATTTGTAGCTGCTTGTGCTCTCTGTTCTGGGGAGCAGGCAGGGAAGGGTTAACCTGCCTGCCTGGCTATCACTGCTATTGCTGCTGCTGGGTTGCAGCTCTTTTCTAGCAATGGTGGAATGGGGCAGTCAGGTTAACCCTTCCTTGACTGCTCCCCTGGGACAAACATCACAAGCAACTCCAAGTAAGGGTTGGAGGTGGGTATCTGGGGTGTTGGGGAAGGTGGGGCGTGGGGAGGGCAGTAGGCCCAATCTGGGTAGGTGGGGTGTTTATACTAAGGTGTAGCCTAGCATGGCAACACCTTATTGTAACTTGAAATGAGAATCTAGCCCTGCAGTGGTGTAACTTTGAGCTGCCTAAGAGTGCTTAAAATTAGTGTCAGGTGTTAATGTTTGGACAATTAAGGTATTAAGAGCTCTAGGAACTGCCTTAAATTACAGTAACAAGGCCCTTTGTCTCCAGTTTTCCTGGGCATAGGGAATGACTTCAGGTACTTAGCCAGTGGGCTGAGTATATTAGTTCAGTGGTTCTCAACCTTTTTGTACTGGGACCTATTTGTAAACATTGATGGCCAGTCCCCACCCAGTGCCCCTCACTCCTGACCCACTGCCCCAGGCCTCAACCCCCACAGAGCTTGGGACAGTGGGGGGATCCCAAGCAGCCCCTTGTATGCTGGAACTCTGCCAGCCTGCAAGGCAAAAGCCAGAGTTTCCCATGTTTTTCTCCTTCAAAGGAGAATCAATTTTTAAAGTTTGTTGATGGATTTTTAAAGTTTGTGACCCTTTCACACAGTTTTCAAAACCACTTTTGGGTTGCAACCCATACGTTAAGAAACACTGTAGCTGACCTGAGAAGTTGCAGGGAGCCCTAACAGGAAGGTCAGAGCCAGCAGCTCCTTTCTAACCTGTTAGATGGAGAAGTGAAAGTTGCATACTTTGAGCCTAGGGTTAAGACACAGGGATGAGATAAAATTATTGTTCTGGTATTTTCTTCTATCTGTTTATTCTTCTCTATCTGTATTTCAGTGCATGGTTACTGACTACTTATGGTTGCTTTTGTTTTCACATTAATCATTTTGTTATATGTTGTATCTTACAGTGGTAGGTGAGATTTCAGAGCATTTCACCATCCAGGCAATCTTCTGTGGCAGGGGAGATCTAAAATTTCTGAGCAAGTCACTAGACAAGGGTGCAACTCTTCTAGTTGGCAAAATCCACTTTGCTAGGAGCAGGTAAGAGCTACAGGAGGCAGGTAAAGCTGACACACCAGAGACCAGGGAGATGACCCTTTGAAAATCTCAGCTTGTTCTCAGAGGTCAAGCAGTAGGCAGCATAAAAGGATTTGAGAGTGAAAATCCTTGAAATGTGTCTCAAAGAATCACGAACTGACTAAATCAGGTGTCATGGTGTGTCACAGCAGACTAGTATTTTCAAAGGAGCCAAGTACTCAACTCCAATTTTTTATTTTATTTTTTTTAATAGAGATGGGAGCTTAATTTCATGGATTTCATAGATTTGGGGTCCCTTCCAGCCCAAGAGGATCATCGAGTCCAAGCCCCTGCCCCAAGGGCAGGAAGTCAGCAGGGATCATAGGACCCCAGCAAGATAAGCATCCAAATGTGTCTTGAAGGTGTTCAAAGTGGGTGCTTGAACCACATCTGGTGGTAGTCTATTCCAAACTTTGGGGGCTCGGACAGTAAAGAAATTCTTCCTTATGTCCAGCCTGAATCAGTCACAGCGGAGTTTGTGACTGTTTGATCTTGTCATCCCTCGGGGTGCTCTGGTGAACAGACATTCCCCCAGATCCTGATGAGCACCCCTGAAAACTGATAGGTGGCCACCAGATCACCCCTGAGCCTGCGATTTTCTAGGCTGAAGAGTCCTATGGCTCTCAGCCTTTCATCATAAGGTCTGTTTTCCTGACCTCTGATCATACACGTGGCTCTCCTCTGCACCCTCTCAAGCTTCTCCACATCCTTTTTGCATTGTGGAACCCAAAACTGGATGCAGTGCTCCAGCTGCGGCCTCACCAAGGCCTAGTACAAGGGGAGAATGACATCCCGGGATTTGCTTGAGAAGCATCTATGGATGCAAGCCAGCATTTTGCTTGCTTTACTAGCCGCAGCATCACACTAAAGGCTTGTGTTCATCTTGTGGTCAATCATGACCACGAAGTCCCTTTCATCTGTAGTGCTAACCAGTGTAGCACTGTCGAGCCGATAAGCATGCTGCAGGTTTTTCCTCCCAAAGTGGAGAATCTTGCATTTTTCAATTTTGAACACCATCAGGTTCTCATCCGCCCACTTTATTAGCCTGTCAAGATCTGCCTGGATCACTCTCCTGTCCTCAGGTGTGGATGCATTATCCCAGAGTTTGGTGTCATCGGCAAACTAGGCCAGCCCACTTCTGACATCAATGTCCATATCATTGATGAAGATGTTAAACAGTTGATGTTAAACAATTCTCTTGGGCCTCTTTGAAAATTCCAGTCTTAATATGATAGTAGAATAGATTCATGGTCTTTTGCTTTTCCAGGCAAGATGCAAACTGAAATAACATGTAAGGGATGATAAGAATATTATAACAGAATTCATCAATATTTCTGTCCTAATTAAAGGAAATAGGACGTCTGCAAACTGGGCATCCATATCTTGAAAATAAGTCCTGAATCAATCATTTTAGAAAAGAATGATTTGTACACATAAAATTTGGCTTTTGGCAGTGCATCAGATAGCTATTAAGCAGAAAGCTAACTTGGCCCCAGTAATTGAAGCCTGTCTAACTGATAGTAAAGTTATAAACAGCAGTTGAAAACTGCTTTCTGAAATATGGTAGTCAAGACGAATTTGAGTCATGCTGTCCACCAGCATGCAATAATTCTGATTCTTGGAAGGTCTTGTTCAGGAAAATTTATTCCAAGAAATAATATTGTTACCCTTTGTTCCAGGTTGTTGATTTGTTTCACTGAAGTATGTGAATTAACATTATAAAAATATTTAATTTCTCTCTGTATAAACCAAGGGTTCAGTAGTATTTCCAAAAAAAATCTTGAACAGCCAGTTGAATATTTATTCAAATTTAATAGGATGTATTTTTGAAGTACTATATCTTTTTCTGGACATTTGTAACCATGTATTTATTACCAAGAACTGTAATACTTGGTAATAAAATAATTGGGCTTATATATGGACTGGGAGCAAGGTATCTTGAGTCCTCCTTTTTGAACTTTCTTCTCTTTCCTATGTGGTATTGGGTGCATTACGTGAATCCTAACTATCAGCTTTCATAAATAATGCAACGTATTTACTGTCTGTGTGGCATGGATAAAATTGGAAATCCCAATATAAATCCTAAGTGTTCTTTATCTGATTTTAGTTTGTATTAGTGATAGAAAAATCTGAACCATCTAGTATTATAGTCTTTTGTCTATTACTATTTACTGCTCCCATCTTTTGGACTGAGCTACAGTTAAGAAGTTGCTGACAATACATGGGGAGAAAGATGCAGCTTAACAAAGTGTTTTCCAAATCCAAAATGAGCTTTGCTTGAAGATTTAGATCTTATGTTCCAGCTAATTTACCCTTCTTCATATTTATTTCTGTAAGCATGTAGTGCAGATCAAAGTTTAACATGAGTTTGGGAAACTAATCTTATTAGAAGTAAAATAAAACCTTTCTGTTGTACCATTTTGGGGTATCTATGTTCAAATATTACAGAGATATTGATACCAATGTTGCAGATATTAAAAGGAATGGAAAATCATAAATAATCCCTCCCAACCTTTAAAATGTCACTTAATATGGCTTTTCTATATAGAAAAAGTCCAATATTACTTGCTAACAGAGCTTGAAAAAGCAGACTTTCCACTGGAAAGGAGGTATGTATTAGCTCTTTCTTCTACTGTGAGGAATTAGTAATTTCCACTGCAGAAGATTTATAAAAATGGAAAAAGTTACTCTGTTGGCTTTGTTTTTGATCTATAAAATGGCAGAGGACCAGTTATAAACTTGTTAAATTTAGGGCTGTGTGAAGCTTCAGTCTGTGATTCAATTCAGTGGGGATTTGGCCTGATTTGATGGCTGAATCTCCAAATTGAATCAGAGGACCCTTTAATCTCCCTGAATCAATTTGGAGAGATTTGGCTATTCAGACAGACACAGCTTTAAATGTTTTTTCTACATACCTCAAGGTACCAGGTGGCTCGTGAATGCTGCAGTGTGCACAGGGGGCTTCCCAGTGCACTTGGCAGCAGACCTGGAGGTGGAGCAGAAGCATTTCTGGTTCACTTCTGGGTCCACCAGAGAGTGTACTGGGGGGCCCCTCACACTTCCTGGCTTGGCGACTGGTGCCTCCTGGGTCTGGGGGTCCACCTGGGGTTCCCCCACAGCCAAATGTTGAGCTGGGGGTGGTGGGGGGGGCGGCTTCTGTGCTCCTGTGGGACACTCCATCTGCCCCAGCATTGCAGCATTCATGAGCCACACCTGGTACCTCAAGGTATGTAGAATAAACATTTAAAGCTGTGTCTGTCTGAATCACTGATTCTCCAAATCAGAATTGAATCTTTAGAACTGGATTCAGGTGAATCAAATTGGGGACAGTGATCTGAAACAACTAATTGAATCACTGTCCCCAATTTGGGCCGAATCTGAATCTGAATTGAACAGGACCCATTTTGCATACCCTTGGTTAAATTCAGGTGTTGGTCCTAGCTATATACATAGACACATGATAAATGGGCCATGGTTAGGAAAATAAAGCTGGAAACTCTCCTAAACCCGTCAATGTGTGATTTTGTATCCCCAGTTATATTGACATGTTTGAGAGTATGGGAAACACCAAACTGCAGGCAAGTAAAACCATGGGGCTTGAGAGAGATGCGGTATGGTTGGCCTATATGGACGCTTGTACACGTGACACCTTTAACATGTACACATGACGAAAATGGCACTTTTTGTGGCTTAATGACATCACAGTGTACACATTCAAGACTTTTAGTGGTTTTAAATGACTTTGCATTGTTACAAACTAAACCACAGCCGGATGTAGTCTAGTTTGCAACTTTGTAAATTGTAACGATGCAGCTGTCAGTTTGCTCCCCAGCTATGGGAGAGGTGGGCAGACTGCAGAAAAAAAGGATCAAGCCCCTCATCACTTCTGCCTTCAGCAGGTGCCTGCTGAAGGCAGAAGCAGTGAGGGGTCTTATCTTTTTTTGTGGATGCTGGGTTTCCTGCAGCATGCCTCCTGGTGCCGGTGCTGGGAGGCTCAGCTATCACAATCTCCCAGCCTCCCAGCTTTGTGCACCCCCAGGGCTGAGGGAGCATGGCATCTGTGTTTCCCAGCCTTTGGGATGCATTGGGCACCCCTGTGGCTGGGATCCCCTCAGCTGAGGGGACTCCCAGGTACAGGAGCTTGCTTCTTGCTAGTACAGAGAACAATGAGATCTAATGCATGATCTCACTGTTGTGCCTCCTGCCTTACATGTGTGGCATGGCAGGAGGCACAATTGTGTGGATCACACATTAGATCCCATCATGCCTTTACCTATACATGTAGAGGGGCCCAACATGTCCCCTTGTCTGCCAAAAGGGTTGACTTTGCTGTCTCTGCAATGCTGTCACTCTCTGTCAGCATGGCCACCTTGATCATTATTCTTAGTGTGACAGTATGACATGCTAACACTAGGCTGGAAGTATTTTCTTCCACAAAATTAAAGTACTATCTCTGCTTAGGACTTTATGGAAAATATTGAATTTAATTATACAAATATAAAAATAGTATTCAGATAACTTTTGGGGAGAGATCTTATATTTCTGAAGAAAAGCAACTAAGAAGCAATCGCATGGAATAATCAGATTAGTGATCTATTTGTAGGGGGAAATCATCTGCTTTGAATAAAGTGTTATGTATTTACTGACTTCCAAGGTTGGAAATGCATTTTCACTCCTTCCATATATTTTCTATATGAAGAGATTTAACACTTGCTGCAAAGTGCTTTCAGGGGGCCGATCATGCAAAAAAACCTAACTTCTGTCTGTGTCCTTTGTGTCCCCAGCTTTGAGACATTTCTGTGTTACCACTTCACTTGTATCACAGGAGGTGACAAG
Organism: Caiman crocodilus; assembly: GCA_030014935.1. NCBI lineage: Eukaryota > Metazoa > Chordata > Crocodylia > Alligatoridae > Caiman > Caiman crocodilus. The sequence goes on from JAGPOW010000261.1 coordinate 246,821,148, forward strand.
TTGCTGTTTCATTTTAAATACATTCTTTGCAGCATTAACTTTAGTTATTGGTTTTGGTGCAAACATATAAATGAGTTAGTACTTTGATCTCTTACAGTACATAGTTTTTTTCATCCATATTGCAGTTTTGCAAATGTTACATACAATTTTTTAAGAGTTCTTAAAGAAAAATTGTTACTGTTCCAAATTTCCCAGTCATATAAATCAGCACAAAAATAAATCTTTTCATTCTATTTAAGAATTTCAGATGAAACTTAATAAGGACAAGTGCAAAGTCCTGCACTTCAGACAGAATAATTGCATATACAAATACAGAGTGGGGAATGACTGGCTAGGTTACGGTACTGCAGAGAAGGACCTGAAGGTTATGATAGGCCATCATGAACAATTCGTGCTCCCAGCAGCTGCGGGGGCATGGCAGTGGTGAGTAGGGAGCTCCTGCAGATGCCACTGGCACTGTCAGCGGCAAGAGGAAGGGGTGGTGAGTGCTGACCAATGATTGGCGACCACCCACAGCCGCCATTGTTGGTGGCCAGTGGGAGTCGTGGACCACCTGCAGATGTTGGCAGTGGGGTGGCAAATGGCCTTTTTGTACAGGGTGCACCACCACACTCAAGGGGTGCATGTGCATCCACATGTACCCCCTACAAATTGCCCCTGTCATAAGCTGAACACAGCCAGCGGTGTGCTCCTGGGGAAAAAAGCCAACAACCCACTGCATTGAATTAACAACAGTGTAATTCACAAACCAAGGGAAGTGATTCTTCTGCTGTATGAAGCACTAGTGAGACCTCACCTGGAGTACTGTGTCCATATTTGGGCCACACACTTCAAGAAGGATGTTGATAGTTTGGAAAGAATCCAGTACTGAGCAACAAAAAATGAGTAGGGGCCTAGGAGGCAGGACTTATAAGGAGAGGCTGAAAGAACTAGCATTATTTAGTTTGGAGAAGAGAAGACTAAGGGAGGATTTGATAATATTCTTCAAATCCATGAAGGTCGCTGTAGCAGGGCACTAAGATGTGCCTGCTCCTTAAGGCTGAAGAAGCCTGGCCAAGGAGCTGTGCAGACCAAACAGAGCTCCCCAGCTGTACATTGCCAGGGTAATTGGCCATACCTGCTGACATCACCTGATTGGCAGGGTTCTGAGCTATATAAGCCCAGGCTGTAGCTAGTAGATATACACTCTGTCCATGACAACTGTTGGGGAAGGAGCTCTGGGCTGCTGAAGCTACTTGAGACCTGGTGCTGACTACCTACCTCCCCACTTTGCTACTGCCTGCTCTGCTGTTTAGGTGCTACATGCCTACAGAGAGTCTCCCAGATACCTAGATTGGGGCATGTTACTCTGAGTGGAAGTTTGTTCCCTTAAAGGTGCATAGGGCTGTTATTGTTAGTATTTAAGTTATAGCCTAGGGACTTGTGTTAGTGTTCATGTTTATCCCTGAGGATTGGGATGAGGCTGGAAGGGGAGTTTTGAAGGCTTCATTAGTGCCTGGAGAGAGAGGGCATATGATTTGGTAAAGCCCAGTGTCAAGTACCATAAGCCCAGGGTGCCAGAGGGGCTCAGCTAAGGGGG
>JAGPOW010000261.1:246826579-246843860 GCA_030014935.1 Caiman crocodilus
CCCTCTGCTTCCTAGCTGGAACAGTGAGGGCTAGCTCACTGGCCGCCTCACTGCCTCCCGCCCTCCCCAGGCAAACCCCTGCTGAGGGCTGAGGTTAAAATTCCCTTCCCCAGAGTATGGAGCTGCCCTGTCCTGTCCTACTGTGCTCTGCTTACTTAGTGCTGTCTACGATAGTGAACTTCAAATTACAGAGGCACCTGGAAGCAGGAAGGGGAAGTGATAAACAACCTTTCAGAGTTCTACTGCTGTGATTCTGGACTGCAAACCCCAGAGACCTCAGGGGCAGCAGGAAGAGAACAGATAGCCCATGCTGGGTGTATGCCATAGAGCCATGCTATAGTGCTTCCTGGCTTCTGGCTTGAGCCACTGCAGACATGTGGCTGCATTACCTGAATCAAAAGTGAATGTCTGTTCACTTGCTTATGGGTTCAATCTTTACAGCTTAGACTGACCTGCAAAGACTGAATCAATTCAGCCTTGGGCTTTTTGACTGTCTATACTTAGCCCTAGTGTTGCTTCCATATACGATTCTGAAGTGACAATACGAAGTGGGAAGTAACAGTATGATGGGATATAAGTAACATAGAAAGGTCTGGTTTTTAAAAAACTATTTAAAACATCTGTGTTTTGATGTGTAATACAAAAGGATGGTAGTTGAATGAAGTGTAAAGAATAGCTAGGTGTTGATGATGCGCAAGGTAGCAAATTTGATTTTGAGCAGTTTGGCAGAACCCAAGATGTGAAAAATAAGGCATTGTTGGCAAGCTGGAATCCCCCAAAGGCTGATGCCTCTTGCCCTCGAGTTAGCTTAAAATAGGAATAGCAGTAACCTTTTTGTTGTCTGCTTTTGCTTTCTCGTGATTTCCACTAATTTAGGGGGATTTTTGTTACACATTATAACAAGAAGGATAAATGGGTTCCTTCTGATTTTAAAATCATTTCCATTTGAAAATGTTGAATACCTTCTAGTCACAATTTACTTTCAAGATCACTATAACTGAAAGAGGATAATTACCTTTGATTCTGTTTGTTTGTGGCAGCATTGTTTGTAGAGTCAGATGAATTGTTCTTGTGAGGAACTGTTGCACATCCTATCACACATGTTACTACAGAGTTCCCTTATGTACCATTTTGGAGATGGGTAAGGGAGAGAGGAGCTCATTCTACAGACCCTGCATAATTGTTGACCAGTATTTGATGTTTTCTTCCCTTTGGGACATTCTAGACGATTGATTCTTAATTTGGGTGTCATGGCAACCTGGATGATTTGAGATCCTTTGAAGGGTGTCATGGAGTGCCACACAATATTAGCAGTGTTACATGGTGTCCTTTTGTAATCTTTGAGGGATCTTATTTTTTCCTGTAGTCAAAAAACAAGTGGAAAATAAAAACTGGTATTTTCTGAGCGGTGCCTTGCATCTAAAAAGACTGTGAATCACTGTTATAGTTGGACCTTCTACATGTGCTAGGGAACATCCCTCTCCTAAGCTTAGTAAAGTCTTGTGAGGCCTGATAGCATATCGGGATCTGGCAGAAATTGGGCACAGCAAGTCACAAGTTCACTCACTAGATATAAACACAGAGCTTAGTGGAGTGGGACAGTGAGGGATATGGCGTTTCCTCTTCTCTACCTGCATCCTGACATGCAGCCAGAGAGAAGCATGAAGTAGGACTCCTCCTCCAGTTCCTAGCTCCTGTCCTATGACCTGGGAGCACCTGACAGCAAGTACTCATATGCCTTTCTCTAGCATTTTGGAAGGTTCTGTCCCACGAAGGATTAAAAGCAATAAGAACCTTTTGGCAGTTTAGGGAAGAAGCTAGCAGATACTAGGGACTGAGAAGCATCTCTTCATTTTCTCATTTGTGACAAAAGACCAGAAGTCAGGCCATGAGGGAAGAGACACCCTATTTTATTTGCAAGAATAAAGAGAAGGGTAGAATCAATTTTTACTGTCTACAAGCCAAGAGAAGGATTGAAAAGAATGATTGAGTGGGGCTGAAGGGAAGTTACGCTCTTCTTGCCCTTGTACTCCAGGGCTTATGTCATCAGAAACTGGTTTAAACCTGTAACAGAACAGAAGCTTAGTGCACATAAACCAGTTTCAGCCATTTTGAAACTGGTTTAAGATAAACCTGGTTGAACGTAACATCAGACTTAACTGATTTGGTTCAAACTGGTTTATGAGACTTCTGTCCCAGACCCCTTCCTGGTTCAAATTAAATCATAGTCTCCCAGCATTTTGCTGGGCTGGGCTGTCTGCTTCAATAGACCAAGGAAAACCCTGACGAGAATCAGCGGGGGAGGTTAAACTTTCCTTCCCCCAAGTACAGAGCTGCCCTGCCCTGCCCTGCTAAAAGTTTACTGCTGATTATGACTCTGGACTACAAATCCCAGAGGCACCTGGAAACAGGAAGAGGAAGTGATGAGCACCCCTGTAGAGTCCTGTTGCCGTGAGTCTGGACTGCAGCTCCTAGAGACCTCAGGGGTAGTGAATGCACAGCCCATGCTGGCTATGTGCCAGATAGCATGCTCTAGTGCTCCTTGGTTTCTGGCCTGAGCTACTGCAGGTATGTGACTACACTTCACAAATCAAAAGTGAATGTCTGTCCAGTTGTTTCTTGGTTTAATCTCTGCATCTTAGACTAACCTGAAAAGGCTGAATCAATTTGGCCATGGGCTTTTTGACTGTCTGTACTTTGCCCAAAACCCAGCCTGAAGGAGAAACCAATTGGAAGCTTCTCAGTTTTCACAGGACCTATGCCAAAGAAACGGCACATTTTGGAGAGCAGTGAAGAATAGTGGGAATGCCCAGCTGGCCCCTGCAGGAGTCAGAGAATGTAAGAAGCTGTGGGGAGCAGGGGGAACAGAAGTCTCAATTCCCTGAATCCCAAGAAGCAGATGATGCCTGGAGTGTGGACAAAGAATAGGTGAATTACTTAGAAGGACCTTTTCCTGAGGTCCCAAGCAGTTTAGCTGCAGGAATACCTGCATTTCAGCTGCTACCTGGGCTATTCAAATAAAAGGAAGAGCAGGGGCAATGGGTGAAACCTCACTTAGCTGCTGGTGTTAATTTTCTCTAGACCCCAACCACACATTCCAGAGGTAAAGAGCCACACTGGTATCTGAAGGGGAGAAGAAAAATCTTTGCAAATTTGTTTTAAGGTTGCTACTAGGCTCTCCAAGTGTACCTTCAGGGTGAACTATTTTCCTTTGTGCATGATCCACAAGTAGGACCATGTAGGGCATCCGTTTCTGGTATTTGCCCCCTTTATTGCCTTCCCCCCAACCCCAACCTAGAAGGATGTAAAGATGCAAGGAACTTATCAGCTCTGCTTACCGATGCATTAGGGCACACATCAGTGAGATGTGCTATTATTGCCTCAGGAGGAATTTCTCTGAAGGGTGAAATATTGTAAGTAAGATTCAGAGTTGGAGAATGGCCAAGACCCTGCTTCCTGTGCTAAGACATTCAAGGGTCATGCACAAGAGAGGCTATATTTTTAAAGGTGAGAGCTCTTGCTCCCAGTCTGGAATACGTCCTTTTTCAGGTGAGCAATATGAAGAAAAACGGGGTTAAACCCATTTATAAAAGTTTTCTTCTCATGGTTTCTTTGAGAGTCTGTCTCTCTTAAAAAAAGATTTAGCACATTTAAAAAAAAAGTTTAGGGGAAGGGGAAAACCCTCTCAACACCATGGTATATTTGATTCTTTAAGACTGTCTGAAAACTTTATCAAGTGAGATGCTGCCGTATGGTGCCTGTTGCACACCTAGGACATGCTTTTAGCCAAAAAGTAATTTACATGGGTATGGTTCTAATGGTAAGTTGGAAAACACAAAAAGAGCAGATGGGTTTAATTTATAAAAGGGAGAAGCACATGTAGAGCATAGAGATTTGAATATATTTTTTATCTGAAACTCCCTAAGTAGGTAATCTTCTGAACCCTACAGAAAGGTAAAATGAATTATTTTAACTGAGTTTACAGTTTTGAGAGAGCTTTCATATTATTCTGTTTCAAATTGCTATTCATAGCATGTAACTTCTTGTGGGGAATGTTCTTAATTGTTTCTGTGAGCATTTATGGTCACTAAATAATAATAATTATTTTTTAAAATTAAGCCTCCTCCCCCCACCCGACACCATCCTTTACCGAAGCAATAGATTATAATTCACACATGTCTCTCTTTTAGGGCGGGGGAAGCTAAATTGATGTGAAATGATTGTTGCATGTTGTTTTATTAACCTCTCCATTAGTCTCTTGCTCAGGGTGCTGAAAATACTGATTACACCTCAGGTTTATATAACACTAGGAAGGTCTCTAAAGCTAGAAAATGCTTGATTTTTTTTTTTATTTATTTTTTGTTTGTTTTTAAGATTGCTCCTTATGTACATAAGCAGTATGATCCCTAATTATGTTATCGTGCACTAGTTTTTCACAAGGCCCTTTGTCTAATTCAGGGTATAGAAAAAGGGCAGGATTACATCTGGATAGATATCCTAAACCTAGCATGTCTTAACATTCATGTATTTGACTTGACAAATGATAGAGCCTTCCTTTAACATAGGTTTTAGTATGGAATTAAGTTGTATGCTTGTCTTTTAGAGACTCAGCATGGTGGAGCAGCAGTCATGGCTGGAGTTTCTTGGTGTTCCTTTAATACAAATAACAAAAATGTTTTTCAAGGGAACTGAGCCCAAGGTTCCAAAATGCCAATTTCAAGAAGCCACTAGGCTCATGGTGGTGAAGGCTTGTTTGAGGATGGAAAAGTTGCATGTAGCTTTGGATTCATTAAGCCCATCTATCTCCAGCAGAAGCAGACATTTATTAATCTATAGATTAAATTTTGCTCTTGGCAAGAGACAGTAATTGGATTGGTCATAACTTTGTGCTCACTGATGATTAACTATGTAGATTAACAAAACAAAAGCAAAATTCAACATTTGGCTCAGGAGTAAGGTAACACTAAGAACTTTCTATCTCTGAAATAGTCCTTTTTCTCCTTATGCCAACATCACCAGCAAACTTTAGGGTTCAAATAAAGGGTAAGCACAGTGAAGAATGATGAGACATCTTTGTACTTTCTGACACTACACTAGCAGAGTGTGTATTATTTAACATCTTTCATGTTTTGTTTCTGTTGCTCTCAGTATGTGGCTTTGTTGCATGCAAGAGGATAGATCCTGGCAATTTACTTCAGGGTAGTGCATCTCAAGGAATAACCACAGGCTGAAAATCTTTTTACAATAGAACTTTAATATTTGTATCTGAAGAAGCACAAAGATCAAACAATGTTCAGTACAATATTATTCTCATGTTTATGTTATAGTTCTAGAGAAAAGAATGGCTAGAAATGCACCTCAACAAAAAACCAAGGTAAAGCTCGTTGTCATCTGCCATGTGATTCTGTTTGTTTGGATAGCATCTGTGTTGCCCAAAGTGCAGTCTGAAGGCCAGATGCAGCCCACAGCTACTGTCACTGCAGTACAAAAGAGTACAAAACTGTTCAGCTGGAGGTTTCTAAGTTGTTCATAAACTGAATGTTCTTGTTTGAGTTTGAAGAAGTAAAAGTGAGTAACATTGTGCACATTTTATTTTTCTTTTAAGTCATTAAAATTAGCTGTAGCACTCACGTGAGGCCTCACAAGTTGCCATTTTGACTATTTGCATCATGATTTTATGGCATTTCTGATATTTCCTGTGTACTAAATAATAACTTTTGCTTCCCTTTAATCCCTCTTCCAAGCTCACTTCTGTTCCTTTTGCTAATGCATCTCAGTGTGATCCTTTTTAGGGCCATTGAGAACTCCTGATAATTAGGAGGAGGGAAAAAAAAAGTTTAACCAACAAAGTACATACTATAAAAAGAGTATATGCCTCATTTAACTTGTAAAACCAGACTCTTCCACCAGGTTTGTCTCTTCCATTTTACTGATGTTTTATTTCTTCCCTGTCCACTATTTTCTGTTATCATTTATTGTTCCTCTAGTGGTAAGGATTTGTCTTTTTCTATGCATGATAGCACAATACAGATCTGTGGTAATATGGGATGATTGATACAGACATCTAAAAATAGCTGCATCTTAATAGCTCCAGTTTGCTAACAACAGTTTTTTTCACTTTTTTTTTTTTTAATTCAAGGTTTTAAATCTAATTCTAATCACTTGACAAAGAAGCCCCAAGTATTCACAGAATAAATGTGCCATTATAATATTTCAGTCCTCTGTGGCACAAAAATCTCTTCTTGTAGTTGAGAGGTTTGCCCAGACAGGCCATAAATATATTACCGTAATCACTATAAACATTATCCACTCTTATTTTTTTGGCAGTCGGTGAGAAAAGTTCCTGCTGAGAGAAGCTGAGCAAATGTAGTGAACCACACTAATTGTCAAGATTTATGATTTCTCTTACTTAGTGGGATCCTTGCTTGTTGTCTGTTACAATTGAAGCCAAAATAATTAGGCTCCGCTCTGCATGCATGTGTATGTTCCTTACTTTTAACAAAAGATCAGTGTGTGGATGCCTTTCCAAATTGCATAGAATTGTAATCCTCCACTATGACTTTGGTTAAATCTTGGACCACTATAGACCTTCAACACTAATTTAATGATCAGAAGAATTAAAGCATTTCTGGTTTTGTCAAACTGACTTGTGTAACAGTGCAGAACTTTGTCAAACAACAATATTCTCTTATAGTGGGAGCAGGTAGCCATCCCAGCCTACATTAAGGTGCAAAAACATCTTCTGTCCTATAGCTTACCCACCCTTACATGTCTAAAATATTCATGTTTTGGTTAAAATTCTTCATGCTGAGTCTTTCCCTGAAGGCTAATGTTTTAGTGAAGTTTGTAGCTGATATCTTTTAGATGTTTGAATTGTAGGTAGGTGTTTAAACATTTTCCTCAATGGAAGGAAAAAAGGTTCAAGCTTTAACATGACTCAAACAGAAAAGCTCAATTGCAAATATTCTCCTAGATACAGTACTTATTTAGACAAGATTAAGAACTTTTTTTTAATGCAGCTGAGTTATGAGCCTTTAAATGTTTTTCATGCCCCCAGGTGTATGTACCAAGTGGGCAATTATATGACCCTGAGGGCCACAGGCAATTTTGTGGATAGGGGGTGGGGGAGGTTGCTGACCCAGCCTGTAGCAGCTCACCAAAACTCCCTGTGGGGCTTTGGGTGGGTGGGGGGCAGTATTCGGGAGCAGGACAAGCATGATCCACTCCCTGCATATCTTGCCCTATGGTGGGGGGTAGTTTGTGCATGTGTGTGGGGTCGGGGGCTGCCTAGGATCCAGCCAGGGAGAGGAAAATGGGGGGTTACATGCAGCAGAGCTCAACTGTTCTTCAGCTGCTCTTGTGGCACTCGGCATGGGGCCAAGCCCTGCTCAGGGCAGCCCATGCCATACTCCTGGCCACACCCACTGGCCCTGGGCCTGGCTGCTGCACAGCTTCTGGTGGGGCTGGTTCCAGTGTGGCTGCAACCAGCAGGATGCTGCTCTGCTCCTTTGCCTCCAGTGGGAGCTGCGTGACTGAAGCTTCCCCTTGGTCTGTCCATCCAGAATGGCACAGCAAGGGCAGGAGTGGGAGGATGAGTCCCACTGGAGGTCAGGGGATCAAGTGGCTGCTCATCATGCCAGCCAGGTGGAGCAGGCGGAAGGCACCTGGGAGTTGGAGCTGGAGTTCCTTGTGCTAGGGCTGGGGCAGGAGCTGCCCAGCTGAAGCTCCATTCCCCCTGCCTGACTGGAGCAGTGCAGCAGGGCAGGAGTGGAAGGAGGATCTACAGCTGGAGGCAAGGGGAGCAGAACAACCCCACTCTGCTGGCCTGGGCCCTGAGCAGTGCATGCAGCTTCTGGTGGGGTTGTTCCCATGTGACTGCAGCTGACTGGGTGCTGCTGTGCTCCCCAGCACATCAGCAGCTCCTCCTCCCACTTCTGCCCTTGCTGCACTATTCTAGGTGGGTGGGGGAAGCTTCAGCCTAGCGGCTTCTGCTGGAGGTGAGGAGAGCCGAGCGGCAGCTGCAGCCACAGTAGAACAACCCCCTTAGAAGCTACACTGTGGCCTGGGTCAGTGGGTGCTGGCAGAAGTACAGCAGGGGGTGCTCTGATAGAAGTGGGTGAGTCTTGGCACCATGAAGAATGCCAAAGGAGCAGCTGCGGGCCAGATCCAGTCAGTTGGTGGACTGGACCTGGCTTGCAGGTCACATTTTGCCCACCTCTGGTGTACGTAGTGGAAATTCCATTCACGTTCAAACATCATTTTTACCAGTAGATATTCCTGTGCATGGATGCATAACTAGCTACCTACCACTTGGATCTAAATCTGCTTGGAATTCTTGGGCCAGGTGCCAGAAGCTCACCTTTATCTTGCTGCTTGCAGGGGGAAAGCTAACATTATTAAATACTGTTGTCTTCCACTGACTGGCTTTAATAATACTTGGGTCTCATACAGCACTGCAAGAAATTTATTTTGTGATGAGGAGTAGACTAATAATGCCATAATGACCTTTGGAGGTCCCTTCCAGCCCTACTTGTCTATGATTTTATGATTCATTTTACTAATGATGCATTGGACTAAAACACTGACCTACTTGTACAGCGTTTTGGTCTCTAGAAATAAGAAAGTATGTTCTTTTGTTTTTATACATCAGAAAAGTGATATACAGAAGAAAAGTGATGTTCTTGGGAAGCACTGCTGTCTAGTGTGTCAGACATTGTCCACAGAAGGCAGGAAAAAAGACTCAGTCTTACAGAAAATGATTGAATAATTTTTTAAGCTAGCAACTTTCTCTTCTGGTCTCTTCTGGTCTCTCTTTATTTAGACTGAAAGCTCCTTAGTCCTAGAAATGTCATGTTACTCTATTACAGCACTGAATACATAGCAAATACTACATACTGGTAACAGTTCTGCTCTTGATAATGTCTGGTGACCTTGTACAAGTTATTTAAACTCTGCGTCCCACTCTAGCTGTTTGTAAAATGGTGATTAATGCTTATTTATCTGCCTCCAATGTGTATTTACTTGTATATAAATTACTTGTATTTACAAGTACTATCCTGCTGTGGTGTAAATTGGTTTACCTCAGCCTAATAGAGGCATGTGCGTAAATGAGTGATGCTCACTGCTCAGCTGGTTAGTCTACTGCACAGTAAGTGTCTCATGTAGACTTGCGGCTTGAGTGCTATTTTTTTTCTTTTTATTAGAGGCATCTGTCACCTTGGAGAACCAGATGGCAGGTGTCACAGAAGAAGAATATCCATTACTTTATCCCAGCTCTGTTCCTTTCTATAGAAACAGTATGGTTTTTAGAATATGTAAGCTAAACAGGTAAAGGAAAATTGTGATGGTGGTAGGGAATGTTTGTTGAAATCACTCCCTAATGAGAAGCAGATCTGAAAACAAAATGAGAGCAATGGTTTGTAGTACAGCACTGTAGGTCTTGGACTTTAGAGATGAATTGGGTCATACAACAGCTATGTTTTATTCTTTGTATTTCCTTTTCCTTGCATTTGCTCCTTAAAAATGTCTTTTCAGTTTGAGCACAAAGACACAATACTCATTACTGGGTAGTATGCTTGATGCATAGGACTGTGAGCTCCAATTTACTCTAACTCATAAGTAAAACAAAAATGTACATTTCTTTTCCTCTGTGAAATGGGTAAAAAATTGCAGAAGCCCTCTGTCATTTTACTATCACAATACCCAATTATTTAATTTTATTGCATTTTTACTTCAAATGGCCACAGTGTCCCTTATGGTTTGAAAGGACCAATTGTATAATATTTTTCTGCAATATTCCCTAAGGGACCAGCGCTGTTCTCACAGAAGTGAGTAATAAACCTCCACTGATTTGGAGAGAACAGGACTGGGCTCCAAATGCTCAGGGAAAAGTGGTTAAAAGTAGACTGAAATGACAGTAGCTTTTCCTACAAAAACAAAAGGAGTGATGCTCACCTACACTACCCCTCTCTTTATTTACCAGAGGAGGAGGGGATCTGTCCCCTTTCCTCTGAACAGGGCCCTGAGAAGGGAACACCCTTAGTCACTTAACAGCCACCACTTGGAGCTAGTGTTGCTGAGCCAGTCTTGAACAGAACATTGTTTTTGGCTAGGTGTAAAATGGAAAAGATAAGAGTCCTGAGGAAGAAAAATGAGATCTCTGGACATTCAAAAGAGATTTCCTGCCTAATCATCTGCTCTGAAAGCATGATAATTTACAAAAAAAATCACATTGCTTCCCAAAAGCTCTTACATTTGGGAAGAGTTTAAATAGATGTGTGTGGGAGGAGGTTAGTAAGGGCCAAATTTCTTGCCCAGTTCCTCCTGTCTGGTCAATAGAAGTAGAGGTCCTGTGGAAGAAGGACCTGTCTCCTGCCTTGCTAGGTACAAGCTTCCTTCTTTATCCTGTGTACTGCCAGTTCAAGCAGCAACTCATCCTGCTGAAATGGGAGGGGGCACATTCAAGTCTCTCCAGCAAAAGTGAAGAGGACCATAAAGTTTCAGATTCTTCTTCTTTTTTTTTTTTTTTTTTGTAATGGGGATGGGTACTTTACAGGAAAACTGGCAAGCAGTTGTGTCTTATTAATATGTAATAAAAAAAGACAATCACAATTTTTAAGTCATCTTTACCACTCTTATTGCTTTTACAAGTAATTTCAATTCACATGCCCCTACTATTCTGAAGAGTAATGACAGTGAAGGACGTCTGTGTGAGTGTATGTGTGGTTTTGTTTTGGATTTTTTTTTCAAATTTTCATTCTTCCTGTTATTTCTTCTGTGCTGCAAAAGAGAAAAATCGTGTTGTGAATATGAGTGTTGTGAAACTGACTGTGTGTATGGGAGAAGAAACGCTAAGAAACTGCCCTCTAATGATGTACTCAACTAGCAAGTGACAGAAGTGTGACTAGGGACAGTCTATCACCCACTGAGGGCACAGTTAAACAAATAATCTTGGTGGAGATAGAGTTTGTAGTAACTTCAAGGCCCCATCCATATAACAGTAGAACAAGAGCCAGAGGCTCTTCTAACCTGCCGTATAGGCAGGAACAGAAGTCTTTATCAAATGGATGTGTCCAAGGCTTTAGACTGGCTATAAAACATGGATTGAGTCCCACATGTGTTGGAAATTGGAACTGCTGTGCAGTGTAGTCAAAGAACAATGTCAGAAGACCTGGTTCTAACACCTAGTTGTATTGGTAGTGCATATGAGAACCTAGATGCACCTAGACCACATGTCTGTTTGTCACATTGGTGCTAACACCATCTTGTGATTGTTTCAGGGTTTTCTTATTTTGTTTTTTCTCTCTGTGAACTGAATTATTTTATAAAAACACGTTACTTAAACACTGAGGCCTGCCACTAAATCCATACAATATTTCTTGACAGACTACTTATTCTTACTTTTAGATTTCCATGGCAAAGTTTATGTGCATATCTGTGTCTAAGGGATGACAAGGTCAAATGGTCACAAAGTCCTCCAAGACCATTTCAGGCTGGACATAAGGAAGAACTTCTTTACTGTCTGAGCCCCCAAGGCCTGGAACAGACTGCCGCTCGAGGTGGTGCAAGCACCTACTCTGGACTCCTTTAAGAGACATTCAGATGTTTATCTTTCTGGGATCCTGTGACCTCAGCTGACTTCCTGCCCCTGGGGCAGGGGGCTGGACTCAATGATCTCCCGAGGTCCCTTCCAGCCCTAGTGTCTATGAAATCTATTAATTAGAAAGCTAAATGTGTGCATATAGTCCCGTCTTCATCCCAAATCACATATATGAGTGGGGGCCAACATTTTTGGTAGGAGGGCTGCAAATTAGCTCCATGCCCTCCCCAAATGTCACTCATCCCTTTCCCTTGCCTGATCTGCTCTTCTGCTTTCTGCTTCCTTCCCTGTGCTCCTAGCCTGATTTGCTCCTTTGCTTTCTGCTCCCTGCTCTACCTGCTGCTGTGCTGCCCATCTTTCCCCCTGGGTTTGCCATGTGTTACCCAGAAAGGCAACTTGTATCACTTGCAGCACCCATGCCACATGTTGGCCACCCCGATGTATCTTACACAGTGTGACCAGATACAGACACTCAGAAAGCCCAGGGCAGAATTGATCCAAGTTACATGGCTTTCTGTAAGCAGCATAGTTTAGATTAGTACCAAACAAAACACACATTGGCCCTTTGGGGGAATGCAAATTTTTTAACAGGTTCCACCATTCTTTAAACCAGTCTGTGTGCTGAGCTTCTGTTCTGTTATGATATAGACTGGCTTCTGATCACTTATACTGGTAAAAGTGTAATATCTGTACCTGGCCAGTGAGGCCAAAATACATCAATGAACAGTGCTAGAGGGCATTAGGAATGTTGGCAAAGGATACAGAAGCAAATGCATACAAAAACTGCTCTGTCATCTTTAACCTCTACACAAATTGGACATGATGTTGATTTTAAAAGTCTCAGTGAAGGTTTCCATTGAATAAATGGCATGGTATTCTTAAAATTAGAGAGATGAAGAGATGAGTTAGCTATTTTCTGATGCATTAGAGCAAACTGAAGCCCCTTTATTTCTGATTGACGGTGGCCACACACCTGTGTCGAGTACTTTAACCAATATGCAACTTGACATCTCTAATAATTTTTCCTGAATGCCCCTGTGCAGACAAGCCTGTTGTTTGACTCATTTACATGAAAAAATATTTGGAAATGGAAATATAATTTTCAAAAATCTAAAATTCTAGAATTGTGCATAGTCAACTGATCAAATGGAAAATTGAGCATACATTTCTTTTCCTGTTGTCCAGCTGTCCTGTTAACAGCAAAAGAGATTGACATGATAGCTTGTAGCTTTTAAGGATCCTAATAATTTCCCAAACTGGATTCCCAGCTGCTAAGTGTCTGCTAGTACGCAATTTGTCCGCAGTAACAATAACTCATATTCTACAAGTACAAATTATTTTTATGGGTCCTTTGCTGAAACCTGTTCCAGGTATTTTTAATTTATTCAAAAGGTTCCTTTTGCTCTTTTATATGATAGACACAGTAATTGTACTCTGCTGCTTGATTGTAATGTAGATATATATTCCAGTTCTTTGTAGGGGGGAAAAAAAAGGTGGTTTCTAACAGGGATTAATACTTTGGTGTGAGGTGTGAGTTCACTAGCTAAGCTTTGTTCATAACAATATTGAATGAAGAGAAGTAGCTGAGTATTGTGTGCTTGTACCTGCACAGCATTGCCTAGTATCAGAACATTCTGACATGTAATTTCTCTGAGATGATTTGTTACTGAAACCTTTTAAAATACTCTCCTTAGATGCTACTGTTGATCTGAAACAAGCTTTTGATATAACTTAAAAAGAATGTGGTACTGTAAAGAAATAAAACTCCCTGCCTTTAATCGCTTGGGGTATTTTTTTTCTTGTCCCTGTATTGTCACTTTCTGATATGGCTTAGCAAATTGAGCATAAAGGTCAAAAAGAAACTAGGTGTTTGTTTTGCATTTATAATTGCTCTAACTTATCAACAAACAGTGTGTACATGTGCTGTTCTCTGCTGTCAGTGGAACATTACATTTCAGACTTGCCAACACCACCAGGTTAGATGTGCAAAGATATTGGTAAAATGAGATGTTTCTTACTGTACTTTTAAACATACATAGATTGTGAGGCCAGAAGGGACCTTGGAAGATCATCAGGTCCAGCCCCCTGCATGAGGCAGGAAAGATACCTGGGGTCAGGTGACACCAGCGAGGTGACCATCCAGTCTCCTCTTGAAGATTTCCAGGGTAGGTGATTGCATCACCTCTGGAGGGAGCTTATTCCACAGACTGGACACCCTTTCCATAATATAGTGGAGAGTTTTTCTTATTTTCCTAAGCAAACTCTTCCCTGTCACTCATTCCATTTGAGTATTTTGCATCAAATTCAGATAATTTATACAGAGTAAAAACATATTTTGAATGATTCCAGCTTATTAAAGTAACTTGAGAGCTCCTGAGAAGGAACATGCACAAGATGCCAGATTAAGCCCTATGTAATATTGTGTCCCATATGACTGTGCAAAGATGTTTGCCTCACTCTGCCTTTTCATAGGATTAGAGTCCACAGGTGTTATGGCAATAAGTAGTATTTAGATCAAACTTTAGATAAGTATTTAGGTAAACTGTCCTGAACTATTGCAAATTTGGTGTAGTTTTATGGGCAGTTGAAACTCAGTTAAATTATTTGTAGAATATTTTATTTTTTCAGGTTGGATATTACAAACAAACAAGCCCCAACAGTGAGCCTTTTGGCTTGGATAGGCTCTCCTTTTGAACTCTGGGAGCAGTGCTGCTATATAGTCAGGGAATTGCCTAGGGAATTAAACATATTGCCAGGTGATCTTCAGTTCTGTTCTTATCTCTGCCACTGACTAACTAACCTTTGTATTTTGGGCAAATGTAACACTTTCAGCCTGTTACTATACAACAGGCACATGAAGGTTGCCCTCATGCATACTCTTTCCTTTCTCAGAATCTCTTCTTTCCCTTGCTCTTCCTTTCCACCTGGATAATTTTTCTTACTCTTCTAAGCAAACTCTTCCCTACCACTCAATTCCCTGGGCCAAACGTGGTTTGTTTTAGTCACTCTTACTGCTTTCCAAGTTTATGCCTTTCCTGCTTCTTCCAGGTGTCTCTGTTCTTTCCTGCATGACTGCTTCCCCAAGCTGCTAAGGAAGGTTCAGAAGTGTATTTCTTGAGGTCCTCAATATCTCTAGAAGGTTGCCCTCCTGAAACCAGCATTAGTGAGAGTACAAAGAGAGAGACATGGGGCATGTCCAGGCGTGTGGACGTTTGGTTTCTTGGGGACAAGTAGCGGCAGCACACCTTGCACCACTGCTACTTGTCTCCCACGAATGCCCATGTCAAGTACACTTTGCCATGCCATGCCATGCCACAGATAGAGTAGGGGAGGCCAGGACCAGCACTGGGCTGGCCCCAGCAGCCTTACCTGGGGCTGTAGCCATAGTGATTCTGCCAGGTGGAGCCTGGCTGGCAGCCACAGCATGACTCAGGGCAGCTTGGCTCTACTTTCCAGCAGCATGTGCGGGCTGAGTGTGCAATGCACCATTTTTTTTTCCCGCAGTTTTTTTGATCCCTGGCCTTTCTGGGATGTTAATTAGAATCCTCTATAAATGCCCCAGAGATGCTTTCTTCCGAGTCTTTTGTCCATATCCCTTCTCACAATATAAAAATAAACAGCTCAAGGAGTCCACAGTGTAGTGGCTGGCAAAGAGCTTTTGCATATGCCTGTGTAATCAGTGTGCTTTATTTGAACAGGGATGGGAGAGGCTTTGGCTACACTTAAAACACTGGGGATGAAGAAAAAAAAAACCCCTTAGAAAATGCTTACTGAAACATTCCTTATTCAGCTGTTTCCTTTTCTCCCAGGTCTGGAGTTGGCTGTAGGCTGTGCAAGAGCTAAATTAAGATATCATAAAGATTATTTGTATTACAGTTCCATTTGGATCCCACCTAGATCAAGTTCCCACTGTACCAGACATTTATAAACATGTAGTAGAGCTTGAATTACTTACCGTTTAAATAGACAAAATGGACAAAAGGTGGAGGGAAGTCATGCAGTGATTCGCTAAGCTGGGAATGAAAATTGGACCTAGGAACTGAATTACAGTTCTCTTGACTTAGTCCAATGCTTTACCCACCAAGCTGCATTTTGTAGCACAGGATTAGCACTGTCTTCTTTACTATAAGATAAACAAGGACATTTTTGGGGGTGTGATATCTTTTATTAGACCAATTGCAAGTCTAGGAGAGATTTTAGACAAGCTTTCAAAACCAAAGAACTCTGTTTCAGGTCTGAGAGAGAAGCAGCTGTTTGAGCTGATGAGCAGAACAATATCATGTGAAAATCCATATGTAAATAAAAAACAGTCTGTGTAAGGGAGTAAAGCTGTAAAATGAGTAAAGAAACATTTTCAGGATTAGCTGAAAAATGAGAAAAATACAACAGGCAGGATGACCTGAAAAGTGGAAGAACAAGACCATTCAAGACAAAGATGGCTATGGAGTGCAGATATATTAGCAGACAGATAATAATGAGCCATAATGTCAATGTTTCATAGATTTCAAAGACATTTGGCCTGAAAGGGACCCTGGAGGATCATCAAGTCTAGCCCCGTGCCCCAGGGGCAGGAAGTCAGCAGGGATCATAGGATCCCAGCAAGATAAGCATCCAAAAACGTCTTGAAGGCATTCAAAGTGTGTGCTTGAACTGCTTGCGAAAGTCTGTTCCAAACCTTGGGGGCTCGAGCAGTGAAGAAGTTCTTTTTTCTGTCCAGCCTGAATCGGTCGTGGTGAAGTTTGTGACCATTCGATTTTTGTCATCCCTTGGGGCGCTCTGCTGAAGAGACGTTCCCTCAGATCCTGATGAACAACCCTGATAAACTTATAGTAGGCCACCAGATCACCCCTGAGCCTGCTCTTTTCCAGGCTGAAGAGTCCCATGGCTCTCAGCCTCTAATCATAAGGTCTGTTTTCCTGACCTCTGATCATGAGCATGGCTCTCCTCTGCACCCTCTCAAGTTTCTCCACATCCTTTTTGAATTGTGGAACCCAAAACTGGACACAGTACTCCAGCTGCGGCCTCCCCAAGGCTGAGTACAACGGGAGAAGGATGTCCCGGGATTTGCTTGAGAAGCATCTATAGATGCGAGCCAGTGTTTTGCTTGCTTTACTAGCCGCAGCATCACACTGAAGGCTTGTGTTCATCTTGTGGTCAGCCATGACCCCCAGGTCCCTTTCATCTGTAGTGCTATCCAGCGTAGCACTGTCGAGCCTATAAGCATGCTGCAAGTTTTTCCTCCCAAAGTGGAGAATCTTGCATTTTTCAGTGTTAAACACCATCAGGTTCTCATCCACCCATTTCATGAGGTTGTCAAGATCCTCCTGTCCTCATGTGTGGATGCTTTATCCCAGAGTTTGGTGTTGTCAGCAAACCTGGCCAGTCCACTTCTGACACCAATGTCCACACCATTCATGAAGATGTTAAATAGTATAGGCCCTAGGACAGAGCCTTGAGGGACCCCACTGGTCACAGCATACCAAGATGATTGGTTCCCATTGACCACCACCCTCTGGGTCCTACCGCAGAGCCAATTCCCCAGCCAGCGGATTGTGGTGAGGTCGAGGCCACAGTTAGCCAGTTTAGCCAAGAGGTGATTGTGGGATAGCAGATGGAAGACTTTTAAAAAGTCAAGATATACAATGTCGATCTCTTCCCCCTTGTCCAGGTGATAAGTCACCT
>JAGPOW010000261.1:246843960-246914934 GCA_030014935.1 Caiman crocodilus
AGGGAGGAAAAATGTCCAGCACACCTACAGCCTAGGGAATGACCTGCTGGGTGGCACGGAAGTGAAAAGGGATCTTGGAGTCCTAGTGGACTCCAAGATTAACATGAGTTGGCAGTGTGACGAAGCCATCAGAAAAGCCAATGGCACTTTATCGTGCATCAGCAGATGCATTATGAATAGATCTAAGGAGGTGATACTTCCCCTCTATCGGGCACTGGTCAGACTGCAGCTGGAGTACGGCATGCAGTTTTGGGCGCGACACTTCAGGAGGGATGTGGATAACCTGGAGAGGGTCCAGAGAAGGGCCACTCGTATGTTTAAGGGCTTGCAGACCAAGCCCTACGAGGAGAGACTAGACAACCTCGACCTTTTCAGCCTTGGCAAGAGAAGGTTGAGAGATGACCTTGTGGCTGCCTATAAGTTCATCACGGGGGCACAGAAAGGAATTGGTGAGGTTTTATTCACCAAGGCGCCCCCGGGGGGTTACAAGAAATAATGGCCACAAGCTAGAAAAGAGCAGATTTAGATTGGACATTAGGAAGAACTTCTTCACAGTTAGAGTGGCCAAGGTCTGGAATGGGCTCGATGATCTATTGAGGTCCCTTCCGACCCTAACATGTATGAATCTATGACGCAAAGTACTCATTTAGCAAGTTTGCTTTTCCCTGGGTGTCAGTTGTCAGTTGCCCCATCTGGTTTAGCAGGGGTCCTATGCCCTTGCTTTTCCACCAGCTCCCCACATATCTAAAAAAAGGACTTTTTATTTTCCTTGTTATTGTAACTAGCTGGAGTTCCATTGTAGCCTTGGCTTTCCTGATTTGCCCTCTGCAGGTCCGGACCAGAGCAGAATATTCCTCCTTGGTGGCAGTTCCAGTCCTTCATCCTTTGTAGGTCTTCCTTTTAAGATGCCGGATGGCCACAAGTTCCCTGGACAGCCAAGGGGGCTGCTGGGCCCTTTTGCTGCCTTTCCTCCAAGATGGGATGGATTTTGCTTCCGCGTCCAGCTTTGCTCCCTTGAGGAGCAACCACTCATCCTGAACTCCCCCTCTCCATTGGGTTGTGGCCTTTTAGGGCCTCTCTGACAAGCCTCCTTAGCTTGTCAAAGTCAGCTTTCCTGAAATAGAGGACTTTTGTATTACTGACTGACTTGCCAGCTTTACGGCAGATAGTGAAGGTGATCATCTCATGGTCACTGTCACTCAGCTTCCCTTCGATAGTTAAGTCGCTGACTAGGTCATCCCCAGTTGCTAGTATGAGGTCAAGCAGCACTTTACCTCTTGTCAGCATGTAGACTTCCTGTGTCAGATGGAGGTCATCCACACACGATAGAAAGCTTTGTGACTACTCAGATTTGACCAAGCGCTCCTCCCACAAGATGTTTGGGTAGTTAAAGTCTCCCATGATAATCATACACTGGGATCGTGTGGCCTCAGCCAATTCCTTGGTGAACTCCTGGTCAAGGTCTTGACTGTAGGTAGGGGGTCTGTTGTAGATCCCCACCATGGTATCCCCTGTGCCGTGTTCCCCATGGATTTTAACCCAGAGGGTCTCAAGTCGTCCACCATGGGTGCCAATGTTGGCTTGCAGGGATGAGTAGCTTTCCTTGACATAGAGGGCCCCTGCCCCTTTTGTCCACTTAATCCCTTCTGTGCAGGGTATAGCTGTATATGTCCATGGTCCAGTCATGGGTAGAGTCCTACCAGGTCTCCATTATCCCAGTGACATCATAGTTATTTGCATTTAGCAGAAGAACAAGTTCCTCCTGTTTATTTCCCAGGCTCCTGGGATTTGTGTATAGACATGCGAGTGTCCCCTTGGGGACCCTTGTCCTGCCTACATTTTGTTCCAGGGTTGGGGCTGGGGTGGGATCCCTTATTGTGCCTTGACCTGCTGGCTTTGCAAGGGCCGCTTTGTGGGCTAGCAGTGGCAGTAGTCCCCACATCCCCCCAGAGGGCTTAGTTTAAAGCCCGGTGGAGCAAGTCAGCCAGTCTGACTGAGAAGAGCCTCCTCCCCAATGGAGAGAGGTGGAGGCTGTCCCTTCTCAGCAGCTTGCTGCCTCACTCTCCAAAGAGCGGACCGTGATAATGGAAGCCAAAGCCTTCCCGACGACACCAGTGCCGCAGTTTTTGGTTGATGACCTGGATCCTCCTTTTCCTTCTCAGCCCGTAGCCTGAGACTGGGAGGATTGAAGAAAATACCACCTATGCCCCCAGACCCTTTAGCCCTGCACCCAAATCCTTGTAGCACCCCATGACCTGGCTGGGAGCACTCTGAGCCATGTCATTGGTGCCCACATGGATGAGGAGCATGGGATTGTGGCTAGTGGGCTGGAGGAGCTTAGAGATCTTCTTTGCAATGTCTTGGATGCGGGCTTCTGGGAAGCAGCAAACCTCCTGGGCTAAGGGGTTGGGGTGGCAGATTATCCCCTCAGTTCCCCTCAGGATGGGTGTTGTGCTTAGCCCATAGTTTTTGGCAAAGACTGCTGGCAAGTTCTGGGTCCTGGGTGGCAGAGGGCATTGGCAGTGGCTGGTTGTCACTGGTGGTGATCCTAAGCTGGCAGCAGTAGTGTTTCCTCATCAAGTTGGTGCCTGGGGCTGATTCATCATACCCCTCTTTTACTTACACCACTGGTTTTTGGAAGTTATAAATTGTTATTCCCAGGCCTGTCTTTTTAAGCTGTTCAGTAAATTTCCCTTGAGCCATGAGCATTATGGAGCCAGAAGGCGAGGGGTGATTCTCTGAAAAATGTTCCCTTATCCATGTTTGTGTCTGTGTTCTTTCATCTTTTTCCTATGTTCATTTATTCTGGAACGTAGTTTTTGTCTAGTTTCACCCATATATTTTCCATGAGGACATCTGGTGAAATGCATGACACACATCACATTCTGGGATAGAAATGTGTAGGATTCATGGATTCTGATAATTTCATTGGAGGGGGGCAGGGATTATTGTGGTAGCAGTGGTGGTGAGGCAACAGGTCTTGCATTTCACAAGGTAGAGTTGTGTCCCATTCGGTGTATGTTAATCATCAAGGAGTTTGCTTCTGAGTTGGGTGGAGTTGGGGGGTTGTTTAAAAGCCAAGGTGGGGCAGGTGGGGGGGGAAGAGGGAGAGAGAGAGAAAAGTGTGAAATATTTCTCTTAAGGTCCGATTCTCTTGGAATATATGCTGTAATTGTTTGATGGGCCTTCTTATCAATTACATTGCAGGCTAAAGTAGGTGACAACCAGGGGTTTGTGGTCAGGGGAGGGTTTATTTTTATGTTGTATTAGGTTGTTGCAGGGTATTTGGGCCTATACCTCTGCTAGAGTATAGTAGGAAGTTTGCAGGGTGGCAAGGTAGGTGTTGCAAGTATGTTCCTTGGAGAAGATGTGGTTGGTATCCTAGGGCCTGACTGTAGACTATAGCTTTCTTTGTTTGGGATAACTGATAGTTTTGTAGATACAAATACATAGAAAAAACCTGCAGACCACTATAATAGTAGGATGCCATCCTACTAACTGAAAATCTGCAGAAGAATACTTTGGGTCTAAATATGTCTAAAATCTTTCCCAACCATGTGATTGGTCCAATAAAGTGCAATCATCCAAAATATCTTTGCCACTCGCATGTTTCCTGGACTGTCATGGCTAGCAAATCATCCCTAACACTCTTTCTCTCAGACTTGGGACGTCCTAAATGATTTTATTTTTGCCAGCTTTCTTTGCCCTATTCCCAAGATCTGTGATATTAATTTTTCATGTGGTACAACTTTCAGATTTGTACCCAGAATATGAAGATTGTCATATGTCAGGAGAAAAATTCGTATGATGAAACTGATTGATGTCTAAGGGTAGGGACAGACATTACACATCATCTGGTTTAAGTGATCAGAAACTGGTTAAACCTGTAACAGAACAGATGTTCGGTGCAAATAAACCAGCATGAAAATGGCTGAAACTGGTTTGAGATGAACCTGGTTGAATCTAGTATCAGACTTAACTGATTTGGGCCAAACCTGTTTTATGCAATGTTTGTCCCAGACCCCTTGTTGGTTTAAGTTAGATTAGACACCCCCAGCATCCCTGCATGCTCTCTGGGCTGGGCAGGGCTCTCTGCTTCACAGCAGAGCTGGCTCCTTTTCTCTGCTCCCTGGCTGGAGGTTGGCACAGACTGCAGGTGTCCCTTCTCCCCTTCTTGACTCCTCTGCCTTACAGACACCTCTTAGCATTAGCTAGCAGACCAAATACTGGCTGCCATCTGTACCGTGGCAGACTGGAAAAAGGGGGAATCAACAGGTAGTTGGTAATGTGTCTCTGTTTTCTTAATGAAGTGATAAACACTGAGTTTGGGGTGATAAACACTTATCAGTTTCTGACTGGGTTGGTCAGAAGTGGGGTGGGAACTCCTCCCTAATCAAAGCATCCTGCCAGGGCCGGGCCATGGTCCCCCCCCCCCCAGTTCAGCCCTGGACTAGGGAAGGGAGGGCTGCTCTAGTGCCCCCAGCTTCTAGCCTGAGCCACTGCAGGCATGTGCATGCATGTTTGGGATGTCTGTGTAGTTACAAAGTGATTTAGCCTAGCCACGTTAGACTAACCTGCAAAGATTGATTGCATTCAGGCTTAGGCTTTTTGAATGTCTGTCCCTAGCCTCTAAGGACATGGCAAAATTCTTTTGCATGAATGTGTCAGACCACCAATTCAACAGTAACAGCTCTTGGTTGCTTTTAATGGTTCACTGTCAGTTTTTTTGATGCTATCCAGGCTTGTACTTCTCCCTGGTAAACTGAATTTTCAGATTAAAAACATTATCTTTTGGTTGCATCTTGTGTAGCAACTAGGATAGAATTTCTGGTACTACTCAGATTACATGTGTGTGTGTTTATATTGCAAAATTATCTCATTTTCTTGGCTTCTTCCCCAGGTACTTTAATGTATTAAAGTATTCTAATTCCCTTCTTCTAATTCCTTCTCTGATGCATAGCACTATGGTGCCTGCACCCATATGTAAGTCTGTTGAAAGAACATCAATCACTTAGCAACTCCAACCTTGTTTAAGCTCTTATATGAGAAGTCAGAACTTTGTATTGTGGGAGACCTTCTATCAGACTCTGATTTTTATGTATAGGTTTCCCTTGCCAACCATAGGTTTTCCAGCCATAGTTTTGAGTATCCATGCTTCAGAGAAGGGGAGGGGAATACAGTTGGAAAATTACCCCCCACGGCTCTCTTGGCCTTGCTGGTGCCCCCCACACCAGCCCCTGCTCCTCCAGCCCTGTGGGGTTTGCCAACCACAGGAACTTGCAGGAACCTAACCCTTGTGATTGACAAGGGAAACCTGTATGTGAAAGTAAATCTGGAGTAACTACCAGGGAGTTATAACCATGTGATCTTAGAACCAGGGCTGGTCTCTCAGAAGGCCAAATTGTCTGTTTGTTTGTTTTCTGATTATAAATTAGTGCAGCTCCATTAAAGGCAGTGAAACTGCACCAGAATCTGGTATATGTTTAGAATCAGCCTGAGACTGTCTTGATTTTTGCATCAGGTAAGCAAAGCATCATCCTTAACTTCACTCAGACAGAAATGCAGTGCAAATCATATACATAAATTTACACACTTTAACTTCAGCATAGCTTGAACAAACCATATGATGGCCAATATGGATTGTCTGTCAAGAGACACGTGAACCATATTGACTGGAACAGCTGAGTTCCCTGAAACTTAAACTAGATGTTTATGCACTTTTTTTCTCTTATTATTTATTTATTTTTTTTGTGATAAAGGCAAAGGTTTATTCATCCTCCTGTATCCTTGTGTGACCTGTGACCCATTTCCTAGTAACTCAGTTCCCATACTGTCATTTACACAGAAATACTGAAGCTTTATTTACAGTTCAGTTTTCCAGATTCAGCTAAATTACATTTTCATGCAACAAACTATAGGTTACTTGTCTAGAATTTGTTCTTCTCTCAGTGTGGAGAGACTCCCAATTTCTGCATTGACTAGCATTGTTCTTCTCTGTAACCTTCATGTAGCATGTATCTTCACATGTCTGATGATAGGATGGGCAGCCCTTTCTCCTTTAGTCTCCACTGAGATTTAAGATAAATTTTCACTGTATCTAAAATGCTACTTTTCAATTTACATGAAATTGTAGTCTCGCAGACCTAAATTTGCAGTAGAAATCAAGGAATAAATGTACCATTTTTTTTCCATTGGGCAAGGAGGAAAAGAAGAAAAAAGGAGATATTCGTTGAACATTATTTCTCAAAGTCACCCATGTTTCCAATTGAGGGTCCTAAATAGAGTAGAAAACTTCAATATTTTTCTTAATGGAGGTGGTGTGTGTGTATTAAGTTCCTAATGATGTTTTAGGAGCTTTCCCAATTTCCATCTATAACAACTTTTAAATAATACTTGGGGATTTTTTGGTAGATAACTATTTTGGAAATCACTGACTACCTTCTCTTCACCTTGTTACCTGGGTGGCTTCCAGAAATATGCTTAGTGATGCAACTAATATACAGTATAACCTCCTAAATCTGGCATGATGAGGACTGAGCATCTGCCAGAAATTTGAAATTCTGGTGTTCTGAGACTGAAGTGGTGGCCAGTCGTGGAGTGGGGGTAGGGGGTAGCGGCAGCCAGTCCTGGAGCAGCAGTGTTGAGTGGGGTGGTGGATGGTAGCAGCAGCCATCGCGTGTAAGTTTCACCTTCCGCATGGGGGGGAGCGGCAGCTGGTCCTGAAGCAGCGGCTGCATGTGGAGTAGTGGCGCAGGGTGGTGGATAGCGGCAGCAGCAACATTCCCCCTCCATGTCTGGGGGAACAGAGAGGGAAGCTTAAAAAGTGCCAGATTTTCGAGAATTCTGGATTTTTGATATCCAGATTTGTGAGGACTCTCTCCCTCTCTCTCAAATCACAACTCTCTAGTTAAGATGTCTAATTTTTAAATAAATAGATCATACAGTCAACATTGCAGTGCTACTGATAATTCTTTTTCTTCCAACAACAAATATAAATATTTATATACAAATAGTAGTTTCATAGTAACTAGGGTCAGAAGGGGCCTAGAGCAGAAATATTTGCCCCCTAGGCATTAAGGTTACTTTATTGAAATCTAGGTCGCTGTTACTCCTGTTGTCTTGGTTACTAGATGTGTTGGGCACAAATTCTGAAATGATTCTAGTAATTTAATTATTTTGCAGCAATAAAATAATCTTCTAGCTGATCCTTAATGACGTTGTGAGCTACAATGATTTTTACCTCAAGGGAAAGAGAAGTTCTGACCTAATAGTGCTCAGCACCATAGTTAAAGTATTATAAAAACTTGGGTTTTTTCCTCTGTCTTACCAAATAACTCTATGCTCCTTACCCACTTGCTGAAAGCCTGCAAGCTGTTTGTGATGCGAATTTAAGCATGTGAGCTGTTGGTGATCCAAAATAACATGGATAATACAGCTTTAAAATGACATTAGGTTTAAGTGGTTAGGGAGGGGGGAATCTAAGATGTGTTTACATTTATTTGCAAACACAAAAAAGACAAAACAAAGTATGTCACTGATTAAGATAGCCTTAGGCATAAAATACCACCTATCTACTGTAATCTGAGCAAGAAGAAATGGAGTGTAAACTGGAGTGTTACTAGAGATAAGCCTGCTACAGCTCCTTGCCTTCTTAGCTATTATTACTTCCTGCATCCTCAATTATTGTTCTTGTGGTGTAATGTATAGATCATCAGCATATATGAAGCTCCTCATGTTACTCTGTATGGGTTGGTTATTGGCGTATATGTTAAAAAGGATTGGTGCTAGCATGCTACCCGGCGGGGGGCTGTTTTGTTGTTGTTTCCAGCGGCTCTCTTGCTCAGTTCCACATAAAAAAAATCTTTCCCCAATAAGATGAGCTGCACTAGGTGGTAGTCATTCATCATATCATAGACTTTGGTAAGCAGGTTTCAGTGGCTGACTATGGCATATGCTGGTGATAGGTCTACAAACAAAGTGCCTGTTATCTATATGCTGGGTGATGTTTAGTATTTGGCCAGTGCAGGACTTGCCTGATCTAAATCTGATTTGCTCTAGAATTAGATGTTGTTTGATACGAGTTGAAAGACAATTGAGAATAAGGCTTATAAAGGTAGCACCGAAGTCACACTGGCCTAAAGTTCTCTGTGTCAGAGGCATCCTTCCTTGTCTTTGATAGAGCAATTACATGGTCTTGTCATCATATACTTGGATATTCTAAGGGTTGGTGAGCAATTGTTAAAGACGTAATACCCATAACTTGGTTGCAGAGCCAAAGTTCTTGATTTGCTCCATGGCTATGTTACTGAGTCCAACTGTTTTGCTCTTCAGGTAACCTATCCTGATGTCAAGAGCATTCATTGTGTATGGTATGCTAAATTGATTATCCTCCAGCTCAGTTTGCTGTCTAATCCATACTTTAGGCTGTTTGTTTGATGCTTTACTGTTGAATGGAAGCTGGTGATCCACCTGGTTGGCTGTGATGTTGTGGTATTACTGTACTTTCCTTGGATTGTTACTCAGCTTATGAACTATGCTCTCCTGCTAGTGTGGGTCATATCTATTCCTTTGCCGTTGTCAAGAATAGATTAATGCGTACTAAGCAACCTCTCAGATTACTACAATAAGAAGCAGCTTTGCACCGACCCAACCAAGATGCAGGTCCCAGCTTTCTTCATAGAGAAGCCAAGTAGAAATTAAACATCATCTGGGATGGAATCCCACTGACTAATCATCCAAACCTTGTGTATTTGGGGGTTACATTGGACCAAACGCTTACCTTCAAAGCACATGTAGAGAAGCTGAAAAGGAAAGTCAGTTCCTGCAACAACATACTTTGAAAGTTAGTTACCTCCAAGTGGGGAGCAAACCACTGCTATTGCCTTGTTATTCCACTGCAGAGTATGCATGTCCAGCATGGGAGTGATCAGTTCATGCCAAGAAAGTAGACCCAGTTCTAAATGACAGCTGTCATGAAATAACAGGATGTCTAAAGCCAACACTAAAATGTAGCCTGCATTTACTGACTGGCACTGTATCACCTGATACCAGAAGAAAGGTAGCAAGCCAAAAAGAAATATCAAGGCAGATGGAAGACCCCAGGAATCCACTCTGTCGTGACACAGAAGTAACTAAACAGCTTAAAACATGAAAGTGTTTTGTGACCAGTATTGTGCCATTGGATACAACAGATGTTGGGTCACAACTAAAGTTATGGAAGGAAAGATTATTCACAGTCAGGTGCATTGAAATGAACCTGAGAACCAGAAGGGCTGATCTAGACTGGACAATGTGGTGATTCCTGAATTAAACTGCGCATGCAAAATGGAAGATCAAAAACAAACATGATTAAAAGGGGCTACTCAAATACATGATGCCCCCTGCTATGGGTAGGAAAGACTGCTAGGGTCAAATAACCGCAACAAGGTGTAGATCCAGTCTCCTTTTGAAGATCTCAAGGGTAGCTGCCTGCACCACCCCTACTGGGAGGCTATTTCAGAGCCCAGTTGCATAAACCGTGAAGGAGTTTTTCCTTACTTCAGTCCGAAACTTTCTTCTAGGAGCTTATGACCGTTGTTATGACCGTTGCTCCTGGTTTTCCCCTGGGGTGCTTTGGTGAATAGTTGTTTGCCTAGCCCCTGATGCTCTTCCCTTGATATATTTGTAAGCTACCAGCAAATCCCCCTGAATTTTCTCTTTTTTAGGCTAAACAGTCCCGTATCTGTCTTCCTTTCCTTGTATGGATTGCTCTTCAGGCCTCTAAACATGTGAGTGGCTCTTCTCTGGACTCTTTCAAGATTCTCCACATCCTTCTTGGAGTGCAGCACCCAGAACTGGATGCAGTATTCCAGCTGCAACCTCACCGATGCTCAGTAGAGTGGGAAAATAACTTCCTTAGTTTTGCTTGAGATACATTGGTTGATGCATACCAGCGTATTGTTTGCTCTGCTAACTGTAGCATCTGGTGCTACAGTAGCATTCATTATTTGCTTTGTTAACTGGTGCTAGCTAGTATAACATCATCAAGCCTGTAAGTTTGTTGTGGATTTTTCTTCTCCAGATGGAGCACTTTTTACTAATCAGTGTTGAACAGCATCTGGTTCTGGTCCACGCATCTAACTAATCTGTCTGGGTCATCAGTTTACCCTGATGAGTGACCGCACTTCCCCACAGATTTGTTATCAGTGAACTTTGCTAGTGTACTTTTCACCCCCCACATCTAGATCATTGATGAAGATGTTGAAAAACACTGGTTCAAGTACCAAACCCTGGACGGACCCCTACTGACTACCTTCCACCAGGTCGACACAGATCCATCCATTAATACTTGCTAGGTCTGACCCCACAGCTACCTTCCCACGCATTGACTGTTGAATTGTTGAGCCCATAGCCCCCCAGTTTTACTTTGAGAGTCTTATGGGACACCAAGTCAAGGACTTTCCTAAAGTCCAAGTAAATGACATTGACTTCATCTCCCTGATCCAAGTGGTCAGTAACCTGGTCATAGAAGGAGATGAGGTTAGTCAGACATGACCTACCTGCAACAAAACTGTGTTGGCTGTCCTTTGGAATATTCCTTCTACTAGCTTATCGCATGTGGACTCCCTGAGAAATTTTTCGAGGATTTTTTCTGGGATTGAGGCAAAGCTGATTGGCCTGCAGTTCTCTGGGTCCTCTCTCCTCCTCTTCTTGCATATCGGCACAACACTGGCCCTCTTCCAGTCTTCTGGGACCTCTCAAAGAGGTTTGCCAGTGGTCCTGCGATGACTCCAGCTAGTTTGTTCAGTATTCTCAGATTGAGTTCATCCAGTCATGCTGACGTATAAATATCTAGCTGTTTTTTCACCTGTCCTTGAAGAAATTTGTACAAAGGAGGATATCACTGCAACAACAGAAAGAGCCATTGCTTGTGTACAATTTCGGCTTATAAACATCTAGTTTTACTTTAAGGACACAAGGAGGAAAATTATTATTCTCAGATGATCTCTTGTCAGTGCTTTCCAAAAGAAAAAACACTATATTTGAAGTAATAGCTAGTGTGTGAATAATTAAGTAAGTGTAATGATATTGTCACCATGTAGGTTTTTAAAAATAATTTCTTAAGCACAGAGAAATTTCAGTTCTAACCACATTCAAAAGAACAGAAGTAGCAAAAAGGGCACAATACCAGTGTGGTTGAGATGCTATAGGTTCAAGTTCAGAGTCATGCTGAAGGCTGCTCCTGGTTGATCTAATTTTAACAGTATAAGTGATTGCTTAGGCTGGGAATCAAAAGGCATCAGGATGCAATGCAGGCTATATTACTTCTTTGTGTGCTGCTGGCTGCACAAACTGGTTCATCTTAACTATGCTAGTCCGATAGGCTACTGGGCTTGCATGAACTATTGACCCTGATTTAGGAAATTTCTCATATGCTGGAAAGGAACAATGGTAGACTGTCATCTCAGAGAATAGCCCCAGGTATATTGAGAAATAGCCTTATAAGCTGTGCTATGTAGCACTGGAACATTGATATTCACTTATATATCTGACTGTCATGGAAGTCCCCTGTGGCTCAGTGGTAGACCGCCTCCCTGCCACACAGGTGACCCAGGTTTAATTCCCAGACACCTATACAATTACAACCCTGGAGGCACCAAACATCTAGACTTAGTGGCTGCATCCAGACAAGTGAGCACGTGCCTGTTGTGGTGTCTCAAAGCGGTTGGGGATGCCACAAATAAAAAGGTATTCCCTGTGCTACATATTTGTAGTGTGGATTCTAAATCTGATAACCTGGAAATCCTGGTATTAAAAAAAAACAAAAACTCAGGAAAGAAGTGGCACAGGGCATGCTCCTGGAGTGGAGCTTGGAGGTAACTTGAGTCTGGGTCCTTCAAGGAGACACTGGCATCTGGTCAAGAAGTGTAGGAGGCTCTGCGGAAGTTCCCATACCACAACCAAGGCCGCCATCTGGGCCTGGCAGTTATGTAGCCTTGGGGCCATGGGTCCAAGGAAGCAGATGCTGTTGTAGATGGCAACAGGTCACAGCCAGGCAGCAGCCCCCACTGACAGTCTGTTGCAGCGTGCAGAAGGTGCAGGCGCCACTCTAGGCTAGGGCTGCTTCAGAACTTCCACTTGGTACAAGGGGCTAGTGTCCCCAGATGCAAACTGACTGCTCTGAAGCTCCTGACCTGCTTGCCAGGGCAGCTTTTTATTCTGCTGGGGCCAGAACAGGTGTTGGCCCCAGCCTCTAGCTCCCCCTGGCTGAAGATTCAGGAGAAGCTGGGCAGGGTCAGTTTGCCTCAAGTGGCACAATTTGCTCCAAACCAATATGCATGTTCAGACATGTGTGCTGAGGCACAAATCTCTGGGACAAATTTGTGCTGCTGCTATTTGAGCTGCTGCAAGCACACATGCCTGCATGTGTGGATGCAGCCAGTCTGGCCTTCTGATTCTGCCTTAGTGGCCTAAAGAGGGAATGGAAATTCTGGGCAGCCTCTACCTTTACAAAAAGCTCCTGTCTAGGCATACGTGCAAGAGGTCTGGATGACCTCTCACATGTACAGCATGCTCTGGAAGGATCGATGGTTGCCAATTCAAACTGTCATTGGTATTTATAATGCACAAATCAGCATATGCTGAAGGAAGAGCAATAGTGAAGGAGAAAGCAATTTAAGATACAAACAAATATTGTGATTTAAAGCTTCAGGGGTCAGTCCTTGACTATAAGATTTAGTGCTTGCATTTTACTTTTATAAATTAAAAACATTTATTCCAAGGTGATATTTCCTGCTTGAAGAAGATCAATGTGAGTGAATAATAACAGCAATTTAGAGACAGAAAAGTGTCAATGGATTGGAAAATCTCTTCTTCAGAAACTTTGTGCACTAGAATGTTGGGTCCTACAATCTGCCACTACAATGATTTTCTTATGTAATCTCTGTGATTATTTACCTCCACATTGCAGTAATGCCCAGAAGTCCCTTATTGCAGTAATGCCCAGAGGCCTTATTCGGAGATCTAGGGTCCATTGAGCTTGTAGATGCATGTAATTGAAAACACAGTCTTTAACTCCCAAGGGTTCTCAGTCTTAGCATATGACAACAGGCTGAATATAATGAAGGCAAAGAGGGAAAGAGAAGATAAGAACAAGGTTTAATATGTATTACTAGCTGCAGACCGCAAAACATTTGTGATTTACATTTTTATTGCAAAAGTATTTCTTTAAATACAGAATTTTTAGTTATCCTTTGACCAAATACTTAACAGAATCTAAACTTCTCACACTCAAAGGCTATATAAAGCTGTCCATGCGTAAAGACAGGCTTAGGAATATAAATACATATTTTGAGAAGTGTGACCTTGTGATATTTTCTAGTCGTAGAATAAGAGCACTTTTGTGCACGTGACTGAAGGCCTTTGTAATTGTGAGGAAATTGCTCCTTTTAGTAGTTTGATTGACTTTTTTTAACAACGTAATTGTGTAACAGTGTACACGTCTGTCAGCATGTTATGATTAAATTTCATAATAGTGTACATGTTTGGTGGCATATTCTAATTTAAATTACTTTTTTACATAGGAAACTAAAATACATCCCATGAATTTTAGCTTACTGTGTAACAAATTACAGCAATATTCCTCAATTGTACAAAGGCCCTATCCAGAGAAGGCAGCAGACAGGGCGCTGGAAGCCCGGGCATGCTTAGGGAAGCTTGGGTTTGATGGGCTTTCAGTGCCCTGTGCACTGTCTCCACTGCTTTCTCTGGCTGCAAGCACACCCCGCCACCCTCCTACTACCTTCCTGGGGCAGCCAGTCTGTTTCTGGGTGGTCCAAGGTGATGGGGATGGTATATGGGGTGCTGGAAGCCCATCAAGCCCTAGCTTACCCAAGCATGCCTGGGCTTCCAGTGTCCCATGCACCATTGGATTTGCCATATGCTGCCTGTGAGCTGGGGCTGTACCTGTGCACCTAGCACGCTACCCAGGTGGCCCTGGGGGGCACTGCCACCACAGAAGGAAGTACCAGGCCCCCCCACAGCTCAGGGGCTGCTCCACCTGGCAGCAGCTGGCCTGGACAAGCTTGGCCAAGGCGGGGAACCTGGTGAGGGGCCTGATTTTTTTATTTCTTTTTTATTCCAGAGCCTACCTGCATCTCCTGCTGCCAGGGAGTGAGCTGCTGGGGGTCACACAGCTCCTGAGCTGTGGGGAACCCTGGTACTTCCCTCTGGGCGAGCTGGTTCCAGGGGGCACTGCCACCGTGGAGGGAAGCACCGGGGCCAGGACCATCCCTGGGGGGGAGGGGTGAATCAGGGTGACCGCCCCAGGCCCTGTGTTTTGGGGGGCCCCACGGACAGTGCCATACAGGCCCTGCTGCAGCCGCTGCATGCCACTGGTCCTGTGCTCTGGCTGCTCCCCCTCAGCTGCTTGCCAGCCCCTCACAGGTTGATATGCCTCAGGCCTCACACACCCTGGGTGAGGGATGGGCCTGACCAGGCCTCCTGCAGCTCAGAGCCTGCTGGCAGCTCACCTCCCGGCTGCTTATTCTGCCTGTCTGGAGCATTCTGCTTGGTTGTTTCAGTAAGCATTATGACTGGCTTCTGAGACAGCCAAGCAGAGTGCTCCAGACAGCCAGAATGACCCAGTTTCTTGCGTTGGCAATTCTCCCCCATAGATTCTCTGGGCTGTGTGGAGGCATTTGAACTCTCTCACAAATGGATTGTGTTTACATGTAATAAACACATATGTACAATATACATTAATTTAATCAACATGATTAGACATTAAACCATAATGTCACTAAACTGGATTAAAAAGGATTGTGCAAGTACACATCTAAATAATAGTGCATAAAATATCAAATACTAGGTTTGATTAAAATTGGTTCTGTTTCAGTTAATTTGAAGTACATATTATAATGTATTTCTTTTATGTGGTGATAATATATAAATTATGTATAGATATGCATACACAACCCATTTTGCTTTTGATCACATATAAAAGCACATACTTATGTATGAATGTGTATGTGCATATACTATATTGCACAGGTATTATTAATACCTCTAAATATCTCTTTGGAGGCCACCAATAATTTAATTGTTATTTAAAATTCTATATCTTGAACCTATCTAGTGTTAGAGAGATGCTGTAGTCATGACAGTCCAGGAAATATGCAAGAGGCAAGGATATTGAGGGAAAGAGTAGTATTTCCTCCCTTCCTCTCCACACTCAGAAACCTTTCTGCCACCATTTTGACCTAGTCTTTTGAACTTCACAATATGGCCTGTGCATCATTGAATCAGCCTTGGCTTCTCTGATCTGTCACAGGCTTCTTACCCATGCTGATACATTATTTTGGCCTTCATTATTGTAGATAAACTAATCAGTCACCTTCTCTGTTATTTGCACTGTGCCAGGTTTGTTTGCACTTGGTGTAGCTAGCACAAAACCTTTTCAGTGCATGGAAATTTCATTTTAAGTATATGCAACCCTTATCACAACCACGTCCAAATTCGGGATCCTGGGGTGTTCAGATAGTCTCAGTCAACCTCCCAGCCCCTCAGGCTGGGGCTACCTCTCCATGGAGTGCTTTCTTGTGCTTTCCACACCACCTGGAGTACATGCAGTCTAACGATTTACAATTTATTATTTGCAAAACAGTCAACATATGAATAAGATTAATAGCAGAACAGGATATCAATAATCTAATTGTCAAAGCCAGGTATTGATGAACTAAAACATTCTACAAACTGAATCAAAGACGCCCTCAGTACAACTCCCCAGCTTAAACTTTGAGATTCCAGTGACTTTCAGAAGGAGCACACACCGTTAACACAAACACCAGCTTTCCTTCACACTGGCAACACAATAACTATGGCTGGTGCTGCTGCTCTAGAAAGTCCTGCTCTCTGCTAGAGCCTGCATGGGGAAGAGAAGCTCTCCTCTGCTCCGGCTGTCTATGGTATCTGTACAGAAACACACACTGTCCCCAAAAGCATCTCTCTCCAATTCCCAGACACGGCCCCTTGTGTTGATAACTGAAACAACCCTGGGTTTATCACCCTCCCAGCCCCAGGCTGGTTCTGTTACCTCTCTCCAGATCAACACCCTGCCCTCCTAGGCAAGTCTACTTCATCACCCTTTTTTCTTCCACATGGGTCCCTCTGCTTCACAGAGAGGAAAAAAAGAAGATTCTCCCCGTCATCAAGGGCAGGTTCACCTCACAGGCAGACTACAGGGTGGTTTCTCCTTGAGCTCTGTGGTCCTGGGTCACCTGCCCTTCTCTGAGCCTGACTGAGTTCCCTCCCCTCTCCTGCCTCAGGAGCCAAGCAAAACCATACATATCCTCTTGAAGGCATCAACTTTCTGCAGACTTTCCCACTGTGCCTTGCAGGGATCCTGAGCCCTGCTGCAAATCCAGCAGCAGCTGGTATGTATATAAAAGTACGTAAGTGACTGTCTGCATACCTCCATAGCCCTTCTTGCTGTACTTGTGCAATCAGTGCAAAGTTCTCTGGGAGGTAGGCAATTACTTTCCCCATGTTCCTGTTCTTTTCTACAGTTTGGAGACTCCGTCATGGTGTATGTTGAATGACTTGCCCAAGGAAGTTGAAGGTTAGGCTGAGAACTGAACCTGTTTCCTGAATTTTAGTCCAGCACTCCATCTGCTACTAAGCCATGCTTCTCACCTGTGGGCGCTGAGGTGCAGAGACATGTATCTGATCACTAGAGCTATGGCTACATTAGGAGCAAGGTATTTTAACATGCACTGAGTTCTTAAACATTAAAATCCTGTGCAGACAAAAGGAGCTAGGGTTTTAACATAGGGTTTATTTCCACATGGTCACAATTAATACAGCAATAATCGTGCCTACAGAAGGATTTTTAAAAGAAAAAAACCCAAACCATGCATTTTTCGATAAAGAATACAGGACCTAGGTAAACACCTTATTGACCACAGATAGCAGGGATACCAGGCTCTCTCTACTCAATTCTCCCTGCCTGTGCACATGCTCATGCCCATCCAACTTTTCAGCCTTTCTCTGCCGTTCAGTAAAACTGTCATTGTGCATGCTTAGAGAAAGGACTGGAGCTTCTGTCACAGATCATGTCTGAGATGCTTTTCAGCTAATTCAGTGGGGGGACCTGCACAGCCAGCTGGACTTTCTCACAGGCATTCTTGTTTTTAAAGCGCTGTTGCTCAAAGCAATTATTTTATTTCATCAGAACTTGGAAAAAACGCACCAACCTTTCACATGTTTTGTAACAAGCTAGGGTGGGGATTATTTTGCTCGAAAATGCATTGAATTTTTGATGCTGTAGTGTATGACCTAAAAGTGCCTGCTGGAGATGATGCCTCTTCATTTTTCAGTAGTGACTTATGACTATTATTAGAATTAGTAGGTAGATAGTATTTAAAATGAATTATGTGGCTTCTTAATGTTACAGCAAATAACAAAAATAAATTAGCAGTTAAATTAGCATATTGATTGGCTGGATGAAGTATGTGTACTCTGGCAATAAATAACTTGAAATATTATTTTTTCAAGGAACTTTGAAGGTCTTTTGTAGCCCATTTTTATAGTAATAAGGGAGGGCTATAGTTTACCATACATTAGCTTTATTAATTTGTTTTTCAAAACATAAGTTTTCAGGGTTAATTGCATCTGATGCCTCATTCTAATCAGCATCTAATAGTCAACTATTACTAAAAAAGAAAGTAAAGCATTATATAATCAGTTTTTCCTTGTGCTTTTTCTGGAGAACAGGTTAGGAGATAATGCACAGTACATCAAGCAGAATTACAGCATGCATTTGAGTTGTACTCTGTAAGGATGTAGCTTTGCTGCTGCTTTTTCTTTTTGTCCATTCTGAACATGTTCACTTTGATCTTTCTTGAGTCTTTCTACTTTTTGGGAACATTGGTTCTCAGTTGCACTGAAGTGTCAAGCTCATTTTCTCAGGTTGAATAGCTGTCTGCAATATGTTTCAATAGGTTTGTCTGGGGTACATTTTGACATGCGTAAAACACATAATACAATATGGCAATCGTAATTCAATGCAGAAATAGCCCACTCTGCCACCATGGGCATATAGATTCCATCCCTGCATGTTTTCTAATATACATTTTCCTCCCCTGCTCCTA
The DNA here is from genome assembly GCA_030014935.1 of Caiman crocodilus. Classification (NCBI taxonomy): domain Eukaryota; kingdom Metazoa; phylum Chordata; order Crocodylia; family Alligatoridae; genus Caiman; species Caiman crocodilus. Next base: position 246,862,089 of record JAGPOW010000261.1, read on the forward strand.
AAATAAAAAAAACACATTTAGGTGTATATCTTAGTGCTCTGTGTGTGTCTGAGAGGGAGAAGGACAAGAATTCAAATAGTGTGAAATTTGCATTTCCTTAGTAGCATTTTTAAAATCCCTCTGAACCTCTTTCTTTTCATGAAAGGAACAGGAACTCAGGACTTCATCTGAGTGAGGAGTTCCAAATCTTTCTCCCATTCTTTTGCTTAGAACAGCTTGCTTCAGGTGTAACAACTTCATTTTTCTTATAGCCAGTGAAGTTGTAATAGCTGCACTTGCATGTGGGGAAGCAGGAAGTTAGGGATGGAAAGAATTTGGTTTGCTGGTGGGAGCCTGGAGACTCCAGCTGCTGTTACAACAGGAGCAGTAAGGGGAATGTACTAGGCAACAGCCTAGGGGCTGCCATTTAACTCCTAGTGGCCTGCAGCAGCCCATCGGCCACCAGTTGGACAGCCCAGGGTTAGATCATTTGAATGGGTGGCAGGTTCTCTACTACAGTGTTCACTCAAGATGTGACCCTGGCAAAATTATTTAACTTCTGATATGTACACCGGCACAAACCAGGAATGATATAAATGTAGCAAAATGGCTCCAATTTAGTATTGGGGTGAAACAAGGTATGTAAAGAGGTTTGAGATCCATGTGGGAGGTATGCCCCAAATTCAAAGTATGGTATCATTTTTTGAGGTCATCCCATCTTCTTTAACTAGTTGTTTGGTTTATTCTCATCTGATGCTCTAGCCTGTGCACTGCAAGGCTGGATTAAGATAAAATATGGCCCTTAAACATGGTATGTTGCTGCTATAGAGTGGGACCCACTTTGAGCAAGCATGGGAGGTTGTCTTCCTTTTAAAGACAGTAGCAACAGGGAAAACAGCATGTGTCAAACACCTGGAGAGGTAGGGTCAACAACATGTGGCTGTGGCAGGCTGAGCCTACCTGCTGAAGCAAACCAATTGCTGGCATAAATACTGTGTGCTTTGTTGTTGACCCTACCTCTCCAGGTGTTTGACACATGCTGTTAATACAAGAATGGTGCAATTCACTTCTTTCAGAGCCTGTATTTGAGGGTGTGTGCAGACTTAGGAAGGTGTCACTGCATTGACATTCAGCTAAATTCTCAAGATCTTTTTCAGCAGCCATGAAAGTTAGATCCTTTAGATCCTTCCTCCACCTCTCCCTTCCCCCACCTTTTGGGGGAGGAGAAGAGTCCCTCTTTTTAAAATGGAATCCAAGATTCTATTGCAATCACCTGAGTCCAGAAGCAGGTGTATGGTATCAATACCTCATTCCAGCTCTAGCCTAAATCTCTTACCTTTTCATTATCTATGAAGAGCATTACCTACTTTAGGCACAAATTCAGCTCCCTCCGTATAAGGGTCTTAAAGAGGCATACTGTCAGAATAATTCTGACCTTTCTTGTAGTACATAATGCAATCTAATATGTCACTCTACTGATCTCAGTGAGTGCATCTACATGTGTGCTTTACTGTGGAATAGATTAAGTAGCTCCTCTGTGAAGCATCACCATCTATATGTGCACTGGTATTAGGGTACAGTGAGCTAATTAATGGCAGAATGATTAAATGCACTGAAATCCACATGTAAATGGTGACCAGGCAGGGGCCAGGCTCCTGGCTACTGCCTAGCCACTTGACTCCACAGGTTCTGTACCTTCATGCCCCAGCCAGCTCTTCTACTTTCCATGACCACCACCCAGAGCCTGAGGCTGACCCCTCCCCCTCCCCCTCCCCCCAACCTGGGCCTGCTCTGCCCCAGGTCAAATTGCTGCTGTTCCAGGTGCATGTGTAGATGCTGCACCTGGGAGCAGATTACTCTACTTCAAACAGCTCCAGAGTTTATTGCTTCACGTTCATTTTACTTGTAGATGTACCCAGTATCTTCTAACTTCTGATAATGGGGCTATAATGTGGGGTGGGAAGAATGAGGCTCTTAAAATTACTGTCAGAATAAAAAAAGGACATAATCCTTTGCAGAGGAAAGAGAGGATGAAATGGGCCAAATGGTACTCTGAAAATGGGCATTTAGCAAGAGGAGCTGTCTTATGAGGTTTGCTTTCATGCTGTTGACTTTCTGTATTGCCCAATTTAGAATCTTAAGGTCAATGAAATGTCTAACTCTTCCTGAGGGCTTAACAGCCAGAGAAGTCTGTAGTCTGCACCAATTATCCACAATTTGAAAACTGTACTGATTTTACCTTTGTATTATGTTTTAGGCTGCCTGTTTGAAGATGACCTTTGCAAACCTTTTGAGATCTGCATAAATGGTAAGTCTGAATGATTTGTTTTGCTGTCCAATCTGAGTTCTTCTGTGTAATTGCATAAGTTAAACTCAATAAGTGGAAATGAAGTTGGAAGTGAAGTATGTCAATTTGTAGCAAGCTGCTATTTAGTGGTAGTTGTTAGGTAGAATTAAATCCTCTTGGCCTTAGCGAGTCTTGTGACAAAAAGAGCCTTTCTTGGTGAGTAGAAATAAAGATGTGTTGAAACATGCTGATTTTAAAAATGTCATAGTACAGAATTGAAAGAGCTGTTCCAGCGTTTTATTTGCTTCCTTTTTTAGAGTACGATGTTAGTGATTGTGTGTGTCTATCTGTTTTTCAAGACAGGCTCTCTTATTATTGTAACAAAATATGGTTTCACAGGAATCTTTCTCTATATGCTAAGAATGTGACCATTTTATTCAGAACACACTGTTTTCCTTTTTACATTTTTATTTGAGCTACCCTACAACTGCAATAAGCATCTTTCGTCTGCTTTCCCTCACTCCTTCCCTGCAGTGAGACAAGAAAACAGATTACAATACTATGAATGGGTGGCTTCAAATAAAAGTCCACTGAAGTGGTAGCATCAACCTCTTCAAGGTTGTTAGTGTCCTGTGTGAAATTGCTTCAGTCATGTTGGGTTGGGGATACACTTTTAAAACATTTCTATTGCTGTAAAAATTTACAATGTGCAAATACATTATTATAGGTTTATTACAAATCATTGTACTCTTTATGAATGAGTGCCATAGAATAAAGGAAGAGACCATTGCTTCAGGAAGTGAGATGTAGTAGTCAGTATTTTTATTTTAACACCATCCAGATTTTAGTTACTCATTTAATCAAGGTACAGAAGCATTGGCTAAGCATTGTGGAGGCTGTTTAAATATGTTGCTGAACCAGGGTCTTTTATACAAGTAGGGTTGAGTATGAAAAACAGAAATATGGGGGGAAAATAATACAAAGGGCATGGGAAAGAATACATTTAATCCTTCAGTAAATGCTCTAGTTGACTTCATTTTTAGTGGGTGCATCTAAATGAAACACTTACTGCAGACTTGCCTAATTAGCTCCACAGTAAAGCATCATTATTTATATGAGCTATTAGGCTGGAGTGAACTAATCAACTCCTCTAAGATAGTACTGCTCAACAAAAGTACTATTCTATAACAGAGTTATTTATTCCACTGCAATGCCTGTGAAGATAGTGACTGGGGCTGGCTGGGGCATGAGAGAGTCAGCAGACAGCCCTGTACTATAGCACCCTTATGTCCTACCCAGCCCCTCTGCAGCATGTTGAGCTGGGCAGGAGCAGCCCTGGGCTGGCAGACTGATTCCCCGTGCCCTTTGCCACCCGGCTGTGGCTGCAGGCACACATGTAAACACTATGTCCAGGAGCAATAAACTCCAGTGCAAAGTGTTTCAAAGTTCATCGCATCTAATTAATTTCACATGTAGATGTGCCCAGTGACTGCTAAAATAACCTGTAAAAGAGCACTGCGTTCCTCAGACTGCTTTTCTGGATATGAAGGAAAGTTGCGCATTTTTTTTTTTTTTTCAACTTATCAAACACTTTTTTTTGTTTTAGCCAGTGTCTAATTGGAGACTTGGAGGTATGTGTGTCTATTGTTTTATCCAGCAAAGACATTTCAATGAGCTCCAAAAGATTTGTGCAACAGAGTTGCAGTTTCAACTGCTTTCACTTCTTTATTAACAAGCAGACTGTACAATAACATTTCACACAAGAATTGTACTAGTAAAGTTCGATTTCCTTTCTAGGCTTCTTTCTGTTTGCAAAGGTGAGATTTTAAAAAGTCCTCAACTTTTTAAAACTTTTATCTTGGAGGCAGGCACTCCTGGTGGAGCTTTCCCCAACACTTTTCCCTCCCTCAGCCTGGGCAGGCGGGTGGGCATGTGTGGGGAGGGGGGGAACAGAGAGCGCATCCCAGAATGCGGTGGCAGAGGGGCGAGGGGCACTGCCCGGCCCCCCACGTCAGCTCGCTCTGTGCCCGCTTCCAGGAGCAAGGCTGGGGGGGCGAGGGCAGCAGTGCCCTTCTGCGTGCCCATGTGTGCTGCCCAGCAGGGGGGAGAAGGAGAGCTTGCACGTGGCAGCCACTGCACTGCAAGGTGCAGTGGCAGCAGTGGCTGCCATGTATGAGCCTCCCTTCCCCTGGCCAAGCACACATGTGAGGCCCACAGAGGGACACTGCTGCCCTCCCTGGTCTGGGCAAGCAACATAGGGCATGGCGGCAGTGCAGTGGTGCTGGTGGTCACCACCATGTGAGCAGAGGTACAGTGTGGAGGCAGCTGCTGCCGGTGGTAGTGGCAGTGTGGTGGGCAGCCACTGCATACCAGCACCACTACACTGCCATCACTGTGCCCTGTGCTGCTTGCCCAGAGCAGGGCCAGGGCAGTGGTGCCTCTGCGAGCTGCACGTGCCCTCCTGGCAGGGGGACCGAGGCTCACACGCAGTGGCTGTCACTGCACGCTGCGTCCTGTGCAGCTGTCGCACCACCAGCTACAGGCAAGTGGTGTGAGGTGTGGTGGCAGCAGTGCAGTAGTGGTGGTGGTTGCCATATGTGCCCCCGCACCCCCGCCCTGGCTGGGCAGCACATGTGTGCCCCTTATCCCCCTGGTCCTGCTCCTGGGAGCGGACACAGAGTGAGCTGAGGTGGGGGACTGGCAGTGCCTCTCGTCCCTCTGCCACTGTGCCCCAGGGCATTTTCTGCTCCCCCTCCTCTCCTTGCCTGGGCTGAGGGAGGAGAAAGTGTTGTGGAAAGCCCCACCAGGAGTGCCTGGCAGCTGGCAGGGACTCCATATCTTCTTCCAACACATCCTTGCTCCCTCAGCCCCCAGCCAGCTTCCCCCCACCCCCTGTAGCGGTAGTGTGGTGGCTGCTGAGTGTAAGCTTCCCCCCTCCCCTGCTGGGTGGCATGTGTGTGGCCCGCAGAGGGGCACTGATGCCTTTGCCCCCCACTCCTCCTGGGAGCAGGTACAGAGATGTGCTCCTCCCCCTGTCCCCCCCCCACACCTACTTGCTGGGGTGTGTGTGTTTGCCTGTGCCTATGTGTGTGGGGCTGGGGGCTGTTGGGAGTAAGGGGCATGAGCAAGATTGGGGAGGCTGTGGGGAGTGGTGAGAGGGGCTAGCAGGGCTGGGGGGGCTTTAATTTTTATCACAGATTTTGGATTTTTAATCAGAGAATGTGATTTATAAATTTTTTTATCAGGGAAAACCAGGATCCCTGCTTATGACTTCCTCTTCCTGCTTCCACGTGCCTCAGGGATTTGTAGTCCACAGTTGCAGTTTGAGTTGGGGAAGGGGTATTTAATACTTCTCCCTGGCCTTAGACCCCAGCCAGAGTTTGCCTGAGGGGAAGTCCCCGCACTGTAAACGGCTGCATCCCCAGCTGGGATTGCCCCCCACCCCCATCAGCCAGCCCTCACTGCTCCAGCTCAGGATCACACGGGTAGGCTGGTTCTGCTTACTGGAGCAGATAGCACAGCCCAGCCCCAGGCTGGAAAGCGTGCGAGGGGACTATGTTTTAACTTGAACCAGGAAGGGGTCTGGGACAGAAGTTTCATAAACCAGTTTGACTCGAATCAGTTAAGTCTGATACTATATTCAACCAGGTTACCTTAACCAGTTTCAGCCATTTTGAAACTGGTTTATGTGCACTGAACTTTTAAGGTTTAAAACAGTTTCTGATCACTTAAACTGGTTTATGTGTAACTTGTGTCCCTAACTGGGGTATGAGTAAAGCTTCTGTGGGAAGTAAGGAAGCCAATGGAAAAGAAACTGATCTTTAAAAACATCAAGGGAATAGGATCAGCATCACTAGCAATAGATAAGTTTATTTTCAAGCTTCTAAAAAGATCTGAGAAACATGGTATGGCCCCTCTCAAGTTACTTTTTTGCATGCCTGTGGCCTCAGAGGTCCACAGATATTTCCAACCTTTGTACTTGTCCTTTATATAGGAGCTCTGGGAGCTGTGGAGTTCAACCTTTTTGCAGGGGGATGGGGGAGCAACTTGTTTAGTTTTCCAACGAAGAAGGTGTTTTAAAAAAAAAATTAGACACTGACTTTTTTTTGCTAGACATTCCCCTACATTCAAGGAAAGGAGGATTAAAATATTTCTGTATTAATAATAGTCTTACTGGATTGCAAATTCTCATACAATTGATTAACTCCTCCTTTTCTTCTATTAGGTGATATGTTTGTTAGGCCTTATGCTGGTTACTTTGCGCTGCAGAAACTGTTATGTTGTGTAATAATCATTGACTTTATGCTGCTGTACCTGAGAATTTTTGGCCTCGGTGCTGAGATCTTTTTTTATGTTTACTTAGTGACTTCTGCAGCATTTGTGCAGTATTAATTTTCTTCCTTAAACTTTTTATCAATTTTTCTGAACTACACTGACTCAGTAAGTGGGCAAAAAGGAGCATATTATTTTATGTTTACTTTAATAGTATGAGAAGTAGCCAAGCAAGAAAACTCGATTTTCCTGGGTTTTATTTACTGAAGCAGATGTTTAAAAAAAAAAAAACAACCCAAAAGACATCTAAATCTTTTTTTGCCATCCAGCAAACCAGTTCATGGTGCTTTCTATAAAATGGAGGAAATTTATACTTCTCCTTTTGTGAAGGGCTTTCAGAGGTGTAGCTGAAAAGTATTAGATGAGAGCAGGGAACTGTTATTTCTAGGCACTACTAGAAATCTGTAAACATTACTTTGCATTCCAAAGGTTGGAGATGGATGGATGCTTCCAGGTGAACTCCTACAATACAGATGAAGACAGATAATCAAACATTTCAAGGCTAAATCAAATTGGAGTAAACAGACATATTAGGTATAAGAAGAGAAGATCAGAAATAGCTGGGGGCGAGAGGTAGTAGAATTAATGTGAATGATAAAGTAGGGAAGGAAGGAATTTTCAGAATCCCTTTCTGACTGAATGCTATAGAAAATCTCATACTGTTTTGCATAACCTGTTTTACTTATCATTTGCAATGGAAAACCTGTCAGCTTGCTGCTGCTGCACAGCTATCAAATTACAGGGCACAAAGCAAATACAGAGTTGCTGATGGAAAATAGTAGCAAATCCAGTCTTGTCCTTTCTTACAAAATCACACTGTACATTGCAGACTGGTGGTAGCACTGGGGAAAATAGCATATAGTGCAGGCAAGGCCATTAGTTTGAAAATAGCTATATCCCCAGCTTTGTGTTTCTCCCTTTGATTAAAGCTGTTGAGCTGCTCATATTGAGAGGGGGTATTATTTCCTTTTAAGTAATCTCCAGATCATTTGCTTCAGTCTCCATATATATCTGCTGCTGTCATATCCTTCTTTGGATGCTACAATATCTTCACTTCCCATCAAGACAGCATTTAAAAACTAGGGTGGTTTTTATTTATGGAAGATACAGTGTTGTTGCAAACCTACTTGCAGCATGAAATCATAACAGGGACTGGGCAGGCAAGATCTGATTGCAGAAAATAACTGTGTGAGGCCAACCAAAAAAGTTAATTAACTATAGTGGCTGGCACTCTGTGTATCATTAAGTTAAGCCTCATTGACAACCACTAAACCTCTCTCAGGAAGACATGGTCTAATGTCTGAAATAGTGTTTGAAGACGCTGTGTCCCTGAAAGCCTGTACAAACAGTTTTGCCCAGCTGAATCAATATTGTTTTATATATGCAAGCTGTACTTGTTAGTAGGAACTTAGATTAGGGCAGTATATTGAAACCTTCCAAGCATGACAGCACAAAGCTATGAACTTATCCAGATCTGGCTGTCTCCAAATAATTTAGAATATTAATACCTTTTTTAACCTTAGGATGTGAGCTTCCTTGAACATTTTTGGATATTAGTAATTGCATGTGTTGCTGACAAGCCATAAATGGTAAACGTGCTACAGATGATAAGGGAATAGAGTAAGGATCCCTGAAGCAATTTCTTGAGTTTAATGCATTATGCTTTGAGGTTGTCTAGATCATTGCCTAATAGGATAGACTTGTGGAGAGAGAAACACCTCAGTATTGTTTAGCTAACGGATGTTTAGTCTGCAGCTATATCTGCATCAACCAGGCATTACAATTAGGAAAAAATCAGAGCTTTTGTAGAAAGGTTTGTAGAAATCTGTTTGTGAACATCCTGAAGCTTCTCAGTAAGCATCACTATTTGTTAAATGCAAATTCATGTTTTAATGGAACTTGCTTCCAATGGCACTGCTATTTGATTTTATCTTAAAATATATAGAATTTTTCTTCTCTAAGGGTGTCAGAATATTTTACAAGCAGAAATGAAGTCTGACACCAGCCAAGAAAGTGTTGGAGGTGTCTCAAGTAAGACTGATGTTGTGATGTCTAACCTGACTTCTAGAAGAAAAGTTTAGAAACCACTTACTTCAGAAGTTCTCCCATAACCACTTGTGGCATACAGAGATCAAACTATGTTCAATGTGAATATCAAAAATTGAATATTCTTTTGAGTACACTGTACACAGGAAATAGACTTTTCAGGAAAGAAGCAACCTTTCAGATCTATTTTTAACTCCGAAAATAGCTTTGGTCTGTGAAAATTAAAGGCTGTGCGACAGTTGTATGTATCCATGTTTTCAAAAGACATAAACACCTCAATTTACTGAAATCAATAGATGTTGGATACATGGATGCCTTTGAGGATCTAGACCATAACACTTTAGACTTTCCAAGCACCTGTGCAGACTTTAAATAATGTTTCCAATATCTTGCATGGTAAATGTATTTTCAGGGGAGATTACATTTAGTGCAAATTTTCAAAAGACATTTTTGGATTTTGGGTACATAACTTTAAGTCCTACCTAGCAGCTTATTTGGAGAGTAACTCTGAGGTGGTTTTCAGTTGTTGGGAAGCTTCTTGTACAATCTCAGTTTTGTCACTTTCCCTTATTAGAGAAGCAATGAGAACATGAAAAAAACAATTTAAATGTAGGATCTGATTACATTGTCAAAAGCTGCACAGATGTATATTAGGACTTGTCTTCACTGTTGAATTACAATGTTTCTTACCTCTTAACAAATGTTCATGAACTATCTTGAGATGCTAAAACAGTCATGACGAAGTACTTTAGTTTTACCATAGTCAAGTCCAGGCAGCAGCATATAGCTGACCTTGTCTAGTTTACCTCAGAGTGGCCACATCTACACATGTGCTTTATTGTGAAGTAGACTAATTAGCTGCAAGGTAAAGCATCACCATCTACATGTGGGATTGTTATTAAGCTGCAGTAAACTAATTTATGCCTGGCTAATTTACTGTGATTAATTGCATGTGGAGATGCTGACCATGGGCCTAAATTGCACCCAGCCAGCTGGGGGCTAGACTTCTGCCTGTCACCTAGCCTCATACCTCTGCCCTTTCAGCACCCTTCTGTCCCAGCCAGCCTCTCTGCTTGATGCTGCCACTCAGAGCTGGGGGCTGACCCCTGGTGTTTCCTACCAGGCTGGGCCTACTCTTCCCTGGCTCAATGCGCTGTAGCCTCAGGAGAACGTGTAGACACTACATTGAGGAGTAGTTTACTCTGACTCAAACTGCTGTGGAGCTTTTTGCTTTGCATTAATTGCATGCGTATATGCACTCAGTGGGTGTGTCTACATGTTCATTAATGACATTACTAGGAATGGCTAACAGACAGTAAAATTGCAGAAAGGGTTGTTTGAATAGTGGAACATCAAGACTGCTACAAAGGATAGAGGGTCATTTAACACCTGTGGAGTAGGGACAGATAAGCAGGGAGATAATGAGCAATGAAGTCAGTTGACTCTCAGCACTGCCTGAACACCAAATGTTGCAGTCCCTTGAAGTTGGTTTTAACATTTTTGGTGGGGTAAGAATCAAGGGGGATTGCCACTGTACCACTGCATCCTGCCCCCCTTCCTCCCCCCACCCAGATCTACCCCTTATGCCAGCCATGTAATAAGTAGAAGCATCTGTGTTCTACAGGTGATGGAGGAGAATGGACTAAGGCCCAAACAGGTTAAATGTCTTGTCAAAGAATATATATATAAAAAAGATAATGGCAAAAATCAGAAATAATATGCAGATCAGCTGGTTCAAAGTCCATCTTCCTTATTGCAGTAGCAGTACATACAGATCACAGTGACTTTTGGTTTGCAGGCGTTTTTTTATATAGAAATGCATTTAACTGTAAATGGTATACATTCCAAGCTGCATAACAAGCTAAGGGAGGTTGCAGATAAGAGCTGTAATTTTTGTGTTTAACTTTGAAAAATGGAACTTGAAGTAATGACTTACCTATTCTGGGTGAACCAGAGAGAATTCAAAAGGGTACAACACTTAAAGAAAACGTACTTCTCTTGTATTTAGTAATGGATTTCAGGATCAATACCATCCTGCAGTGTATCCTGTGAAATACCTTCTGCCATGGGCCCAATGTACTAGACCCAAATAAATTTCTTAAGTTCTGAGTTCAGTGCTGAGCTTGTAGTTTGATCCATAGGTCACGTACATCTGTTATCAATTTTAAGTTAGAACTGTAATAACCAAGAATGGCCAAACATTTAACTTGCTGTTCTATCCAGCATAGTAATCTTGCTTCTCCTGCCTGTCCCAGGGGTACAAGCACAGGGGCAACACAAACCTAAAGGAGAGACCCCAAAACTGAGAAATACCTACTTGCTTTAGGTTACCAAATGCTGACAGAACAATGCTGAGGGGAAAAGCCACGTGATTCATTAGCCATGCTTATATACAGTTGAAGCTGGTGGGTGATGTTGGGGACATATGCTGGCCAGCTGTGTTAAAAGCCAGCACTATCAGGAAGATGGAGAGAGCAGGAGAGGCATTGGAGGTTGAACGGCTCTCCATGCCGGTGATGGGCAGTGCCGGCAAGCAGAAGAAAGTCCCGAACAGGGAGAAATGATCCAGGCAGCAGTAGCTGCCCACAGCCTGCACGCTGGTTACAGGCAGCATCGGAGTGCGGGAGAAGATGCCGTCCTGAAACAAGCAGTGGACGCTGCAGAGGTGAAGGCAGTTTCGTGCTCCGGGCACCAGAAGCACTGGATGGTAGGAGGGAAATTGACTGGGAGAAGAGCAGAGGGGAGCTCCCACTGGAGGCAGAGAGGGGAGCAGCATTGGGGGATGCGGGCAGGCTCTGGCTACAGGGCAGGGAGAGAAGAGAGACCATTCTTCTTGATCTCCCTCTTTCCCACCTGCCTTCCTTTTCTTTGTGTCCTACATTTTTGTTTCTTCTTGGGTATAACACTGGGTTACCTTGCATTTGGGGTTTTTTTTTTTGTATTTTCATACTGAGGGCAATAACTTTGAGCCATGAGGTCTGGGGAAGACATAAGTCACAAGTGTTGCTTACAGGAAGCGATTGGTAACCAGCACAGAACAGGAGGGAAGAACCCACAGGAGAATGAGCACCCAACAGACTGAAAAGTCTGTCAAGGTGAGAATATGACCTGATACCTGAGAGAGCGCAAAGACCATCGAGACCAGAGGGCCAGCTGCAGTGACATCAGGCTGTCTGCCATAGGCTGGCATATGGATGGGGTGTAGGGGAGGTAGAGTCCCACGAATATACATTGGGAGGAATGTCCAACCTTGAGGGACCTCCAGCAGGAGACCCCACCACTGAAGTTGCATCCAAAGTCATGGCAGGTGAGTTCTGGGGTACTTCCTGGGGTGATCTGGGTCTCTACCAGAGGTTGCATGAAGCCTCTCTACGTCTATCACCAGGTGCCCATGCCAAGGCAGTGCGAGAACAGATTTTCAAAGAAAGGTGGGCATACTACTATACTTTAAAAGAGTGAGAGAATAGAAGAAGAATTTTATTTCCCAATGGAGGATGCAGGCAGAAAGTGCTCTAGTGGCAGACCTGCCTAGTAAGGATGTTGAATAGTGCCCAAACAATATATCTTATCTTGCTTTCGCTCTTAATCCAAATATTGATGGTTTACATTCATCCCCACTCCTAACCCCCTGGACCTGTTTCTTCTCTTCTGCACCCTCTGGACCTCTTTGACAGGCTTAGGGGGAAGAAGCCTCCCCAGGTTGCCTTGTCTTTCATCATGTGTTCTCCTGACACACTCCTTTACCTGCTAGCTGAGTAAAGTGAACAGGATTAGCTCCATCATTAGCCACATTTGTTTATTTCTGTGTGATTCTAAAGCATTAATAGCATGACTTAACCTGGCAATGTCAAACAACCCTTTTTAAATAATGAATATAATGTATAGTTTAGCAAAATTCCAGCATATCACCTATAGTTCGAATTGTAACCACTTCAGAGAGATGTTTATATAGGGGGAAGGGAACCTGTATTGTCCTTACTTCTGAATGTAACATGCAAAACCATTTTTGTTAATATTTAATTTGTCATTTTCTTAATATAACATTAAATTGGGTATGACTATAGGTATTTAACAGTGTCTTTTTGATTCTAAGCTGTTTCTCAAAAAACATTATCTTAGAGGTCCTTTAAGGTTACGTACAGACAAGCAAAAAGTATGAGGCAGAATCAATTCAATCTAGGCAACTTCCTCTAAGCTGCCTAGGTCGAACTGATTGATAACCAACTGAACTGACCTTCAGTTCTCAATTGGGGAAAGGCAGGGGGAAGACAGTATTGACCCATGCTAGTAGGCAGGGGGCTCTAGAGCATGTCTTCAAGTCTAATGGCCATTGCCAGCCCAGCCAAGTGTCCCAAAGCCCCTGTTGTCCCCTCACAGGAAGCTAAATAGCCCCCTGTCTGGGTGTTGACCTGCCTTTGGGGGAGTCTCCCTCTCAGGAGGGGTTCCCCAGCCTGGGCAGTCCTGGGGATCTGAGGGGAATCCCCCCCTTTCCTTTCCCAGCTGCTGATGTGCTTCAACTGCTGTCACAGGATGGAGGGAGAAGTCCTCCAAGCCAGGTGCCTTCCCACACAGCCCAGCATGGGGGGCACCTGGGAGCCCCCACCTTGGGGGTGCTTCCCCCCACCCCAGGGTTCCCAAGCTCTTGGCAGCCCTAGGGAGCCAAAGGGAATTCTTCCCTTCCTGAGCCCCAGAGCTGCTTGCCTTAGTCCCTGTGAGTCTTAGGGATAGCTTAGGGCAGCCTCAGGGAGCAGAGGCACATTCGTCCGCTCCCCTGCATTAGTTTTGCCACTGACTTGCAGCAGCTGAGGCAATACCAGCTGGAGAGTAGCAGGAGAATGTCCCTCTGCTCCCTGAGGCTGCCTGAGACTTCTGACAGCTAAGGCAAGCAGTCCTGGGGTTTGGGAAAGGAAGAATTTCCTTTGGCTCCCTGGGGTTTTCCTGGGATAGTTGACCCTGGGCTGGGGGAAGCCCCCCAGAGCGGGGGATCCCTGGTGCCCCCATGCTGGGCTTCATTGGCAAGCACCCAGATGGGGGGACTGCTTCTCCCACCCTCCTGTGGCAGCAGCTGAAGCAGTTAGCAGCTGGGGAGGAGGTGGTCTGACAAAGGTCAAATAGCCCCCAACACATAGGCTTTCCCTCCCCCATATGCTGTATAGACCTTGGCTAGAGGGTGTGGGGGTCTCTGTTCCCTTGCCTCCATCCCTATGGGCTGACGGACAAAGGAAGGAAGAAGGCTAAGGAGCAGAGGGGTGAGACAGAGTATCAGCTCCAGTGGAGCAGCCAACACAGTCCGGGGCTGCAAAGCATCCTAGGATGCTGGGGAACTGAGAGTTAACTTGAACCTGGAAGGGATCTGGGACAGAATTTCCATAAACTGGTTTGATGTAAATCAATTAAATCTGATACTACATTCATCTGGGTTTATCTTAAACAGGTTTTGGCCATTTTCAAAGCAGATTTTATACACTGAGCTTTTGTTCCTTTTACAAGTTTAAACCGGTTTCTGATCACTTAACTAGTTTGTGTAACTTCTGTCCCTAGCCCAAAGGAACAGAGATGTCCTTAAAACTGGTTCATGAACATTACAGATAAAATAGTTCCATGGCTTTGAACAGCTAGAAAATGCAATGTGAAAAAAGTTTTTGTGTTTTGAGTTCTTTGGATGTAATTGGCCTCTTCTGAAATAAACTTTGGACTAAATGAAAAAGGAGAGTAGATTATGAATAGAAAATTTGCAAGGTGTTGGTGGAAAAAAGGTTCAGAAGAAAATTGGAAAAATTGGGGAGGAGAACAGAATAAAAGGTGTTTTTTGTTGGGTTTTTTTTCCAGTGCACAATAAATACTTTAGCATTTAAGTAACCTTAACACTCTGAGGGCTGAATATAGAAATAATTACACCTGCACTTGTAATTATTCCTGTAAGTAGTCCCATTAAAGTTAATCAGGCTCCACAGAGGCATAACTGTACACAGAGGAATAACTATTTATGAGATTGTGGAGCCTGGGAGAGCACTTACTGATAACTGATAGGTATGCATACAAGCAAACTGTGGGGGTTCTTAAAATATTATAGCAAACAAACAAAAAATACTGCTTTTAATGTATTTGTGACATTATTTAGTACCAGGAGGAAGATCAGCTAGGGAATATGGTCACAATTCTATTGTCTATGAAATAAATAATGGAACTGTGACCATAAATCCAAAAAGAACCATTGTGATCCTCTGGTCCAGTGGTTCCAACTCGTGACTGACTGACTGGCACTATATTGTTCTCAAGACCCTTCAATTTTGTTTGCAATGATTGGCAACACGTAGGAGGTGCACGTAGGTGCATACATCCCTCCTGAATGTGGTGGTGCATCCCCCGCCCCTACAAAAAGGTGCCGCTGACACTTTCGGCAGCGCCTGTGTATGGTCACTGCTTGCCCCCTCCTGCCCTCTTTGCTGCCACCGCTACTGGCGGTGTCTGCAGGTGGTTGCTGACCCCTGGTAGGCTCTTGCCACTCTTCCCTCCCTCCCCCTCCGCTGCTGACAGTGCCACCGCCATTTGTAGAAGCTCCCTGCTTACCACTGTGGTCCCGCTGCCACCAGCACCTCCATGCCCCCCATAGCTGCGGGGGTACGCATTGTTCATGTTTGCAAATACAGGAAATTAAGCCATTTAAAACTAGTTAACTGGGAAAGCAAAGCATGACATTGCCCTCAGCCTGTTGCTCAGTACTATAGGGAATCTAATTTAAAGAGGTAGAAATATCAAACCTAGTTCAACCTTAAAGATAAGAGATTTGGCTGCAGCAAAGATTGAAAAAGACATTTTAGTTGCAAAAATTTTCAGGGTTGGGGAGATGGTGAGGCAGGGAACTATAATACCCAAGCACAATGATGTTGGTCAAGATCATCTTCCAAATTCAGTTTTAATAATTTCCTATCTGTATTGTGTTTGGGTGATTGAAGTACAGCTAGGTCTGATGCCTTTTCTTGTAGTACCTTTATGCTTATATAATATAAGTAATCGCAATATTTTGCTTCACTCTTTTTGCTTTATAGTTCCTTTTCAAAATTTTGATTCCTTGAATCATGAGTTTATTATCAAATTTCTGAATGCAAAACAGATTTTTTTTCAGGAGGTTAAAATTCTTCCCCTGACTGAGCAATGTGGTGGTGGTTGTTGTTTTGTTCAGGGAAGCACTGTTGATGACTGTTAGATCATTTTAAAAAGCAAAGTACTCTTCCATAGAACATATAAATTGGTAGTGTTTTCTGTTGAAGGTTGTATTTATGTACTCAGAATATTTAAATTGCTGTTTAATGAATGAGCTAATGCTATTCATCTCCTACTTAAAGTTTTAATGCTTCCACAGCTAAGTTCAACACAGTATGTTGAACTAATTAATGGCAACACAGAAATATCAGTAATGTTTTTAGTGTGTCTCGTAAATTATTTGAATTGAGCTTTCTGTTAAAATATTTTTGTTCCATTTAATCATTATATCATAAAAACTTTTTTGAAGAAATATAGGTTAATATTAAAATCCTCCCAGGTTTTCAGTAGATCAGTTGTTGTTTTAATGTGCTAACAATTGCAAGTAATTCACTTTGCTGTTTTACAATGTCATGTTTTACTTTGAATCTATGAAAAAGATTTATGCTCCCAGAATGGTTCTCTTAAGGAAAGATATATTTGGGAAATTTATTTTGGTATTTGATTAAATATTCTTCTCCAGAAGTGACACCACAAAGAGACCTAGACATTCCAATCCATTGTGTTGGCATGGTAATTATAAATAAATTATGAATGAAAGAGAGGTCAGTGGTGTGCGTGAGAATGTTTAATGCCGCAGACATCTTAAAGGTTATTCTACTTTGGAATCTACAGAGAGCAAGCAAGCCTGTCTGCCATAAAAACAGTCTTCTCTGTCTCCCAGATGTCTCTTTGCCAATATATATTAACTAAAACACTAAATCTTGCAGATGCTGTTGTTTGTTTTGCTTAAAGACTGCTTAGCCTGATGCTAAGGATCCTACCTGCTCAACTGATGTCAAGTACATAATTTGCAGAATTGACTTCTAACTTCAGAAGTAGAGAAAAGGAACAGAATATCCACATTATACAGGATCAGTCTGTTTTGAAGAATATTTTCATGGTTCACTGCCACATAATATTTGGTGTTAACTATCAGCCACCATTCATGCAGGGTTTTTGTTTTGTTTGGGGGGTTGTAGATATTATCTAGCTACTATATAGATTCCTTAAGACACAACTGAGCATCACAGAATCCTACTGCTTTAAATCCCAGTGCATACAGGGCCAAACCTTAGACCCACTGAACTCCATGTTAAATTTTGTATTGATTTCAAGGCTAGGATTTATGCGTAAAGGACAGCTTTGTTGTAAGGTCAGATAATTCTTTCACTATTGGCTAGAAAAACAAGAACATGAGGCCTATGTCTTACCAGTACTGTAGTGTTTCCAGTTAATGTTTCCCTTTATCTGAAGCTTCCTGTTTTGGAGGGAAGTAGGAAGCCTTTTTAAAAACTATGTTATGGTAGGCACAAATAACAGTGGTATTACACAAGGTGCGTTTTCAGAAACCATGACAATGGCACTACTGAATGCTGAACAGCGGCACATAATACTGAACAAGATCTGCTCCTGTTTGGTAAACTGCTGACATCCTGTTTACCATTAGGAGCCTGTTGGCATTAGAAGAAACTGGTTTTGTCAAAAAAGCAGAAGACCTAAAAATAGTACTGTCAGGCTGGAGTTGGTGTCTAATACAGCTGTATCAGAAGCAAAGGCATTTAGTATCCATTAGACACAAAATGTTAATTTTTCTCCAAGCTCCATGAGCCAAAAGTAATTCTTCCATGTAAAACATAAGAACAGCATGTTGTTGTCGATATGAAACTGATCACTAGTATATTTTGGGAAATTAACACAGCATGATAAACGGATTATGTTGTGTAAAAGTATGTTGCTGATACAACTCTACACATCTGTACAAAGTCCTACAGAACCCAAGTCATCCACATACCATTGAGTTTGCCCATTTTTTACTGCTGGGTTGTATCCTGTCCTCAGATGAACCCTTGCACTCTCTTGTTTTTAATAGTAGCAAAGAGCCATCACTAGGGCAAAATTTAGCTTTGTTAGTAATTATAAAATATTGTGCATCACATGTCTTGGTGGTTACAGTGGTTCTGCCTTGATAGGTGTACACCTGTACCTAAACACACACACCTTATTTCTTCAGAATGCATTTCCTGTATAACTGAATTTTTGGGGGGAGTAAAACAAAACCTTTGTTCTTTCAAAACAAGGCTACAAAACTCTGTAAAATTCTGGCTATTAACTTAGTATAAACCATTATTAATCAATTAAATTAATCATTATTAATTAATTAAAATTAATCATTATTAATTTGTACGGGATTTTCACATTTTCCTCTAGTGGGCAGAAATAAATAATCAAAGGAACTTTCATTCCTTTTTATAGTCAAATTCTTGACCAGTGCTGAAAAAGTATTTATAAACAGAGGAACCAGTTGCAGTTTTAAATTCAGTATCTCATAAACCATTAGGGATAAAGAAATACACATTGTCAGAAAACCTGGAATTTTGGTTTTCCTGTGGTCTGCAACAGGTGTTTCTTTCATTGGCAAAGGATGATGCATTGGCGCGTAAATGTATGCCAACCAGTTTATCGTTATTTCCTCCCCTTTCACCTCTTTCACTTCAATAGTTTTTATCCCAAACATGTAGAAATATGTTTTTTATGACAGCTTAAGGCTTCATTTCACTTCAGTATAAACTGTTTATGTTCAATTCAGCAGTAATGTAAGGAGCTATTGCTACCAGGAAATAATACATGTGATTCTGATTACCACTGAATCTTTATTGCTAAAAAACCTCATGATCTACCAGGGCAATCAAGAATTTGATTTGGGTCAGTAGCATGAAAACAGTTTTAAGATCAAGAGTATTTTAAACTGGAGCTATGAAGCAGAGAGGTGTGTATGTGTGTTCCCCATATAAGAATGACTGGGCATGTCTACATGTGCAATTAATGTGACTGCCTGAAATTGAGCTGGAGTATATTCAGAGTAAACTAATCTCAACATCGCAGTCTACATGTGCGCTTAAGCGCACTAACTTACTGTGCTGCTGGATACCAGTTGTATTTGATGGGGCTATGTGACAACACAGTCAATTAATCTACTGCACTCTAGTTGCTGTGCATAGGTAGGCAGTGATGCTTTACTGTGCAGCAAATTAATTTGCTGTGCAGTAATGGGTCTCCTTGTAGGCGTGCCCGGTGTAGCTAAAGTGTGTCTGCTAATATCAATCAGACACATGACTCTCCATATAATTAGTCTTCCTCAGACTGTTTTTTGTTTGTGTTCTTTTTTTCTTTTTCACCAGGAATTGCTTAATTTAATTCTTTTTCAGACTGTCAGTCCCAGAGTATCTTTCTTGCAGAAGAAAAATCCTGGTAGCCCCACAGTCTCTGATGAACTTCAAAATTATACTCCATTTAAATTAAAAACAAAAAAAAATACGATGAAACAAGATAATATTCACCATCCGTTAGTTTTCTCAGTGGAAATGCAAATTAATTCAGGCCATTGGTTTAGAAAGGCATTATCATTTCCTAGTCCAGGAGATTTTGTAGGCAGTCTTGCATACCCACAGAGGAGTGGAGCCATATGTCACTGCAGCAGGGTTGTCCTTTGCCTTAAATGTGAAGCCTTTTATCACTGTTGGTGTCAATATGGGTCACAATCAGGATGAATCAGAACAATCTGCAGTATAGGTTTCTGCAGATGCACTGCAGTTCCACTGACAACAGTCCTCTGGAAAGCCAGATTTTGTTTTGTTTGTTTACTAGATGTATCTGTGTCATGTCATGGCATTTGTGCAGTTGAATGTGTTGTAAAAATGTTCAGTCACCCTAGTTTTGCAAAACTGAGTATTGTGTTTTGAATAGCTAATTCTCCCTGCATGAGCCTCTCAGAAACATACTATGCCATTAGAGTGTGGAGAAACAGCATGTGTTATTGATCATTGATTATTTGTATGAAGATGTGGAACAGAATCTAAGGAAGCAGTATTTGAAGGTTTTCAGCACTAGGAAAAAGGAAATAATGAGATTTCAGAATTGAGTGAGGGGTAGTGATGGCTATGTTAAACAAGCATGATTTTTAACTCCCTGGCAGGGAGGCATGACAGGGAAGAGTCTTTGTTTGACTTAGTAAACCTAAGGGTAGAAAAGTACTCTCTTTTGGCCCAAGTATCCAAGTAGATATCCTGTTCATTTGAGGTAGCAACCAGGCCAGGCTGATGCTCCACTACACCATAATAATACTGCCAACACTACCAGCCCTTTCTTGAAGCTAAGGGCAATAGACTTGTCTGTATATACCCTGCCTTCCCCCTTCCTTCTCCCCATCAATGTAATTTTGCTACTTATTGACCAAATTGACATTCACTGTAAGTCTTTATCTTGTTGCATCTCTCTAGCACTAGTTAATTCATTTTATATCTTTACTTTCAGCTGAGCAATATGACATGGTCTTGTTTCAAGGTCTTGTGAAGTTTACATTCATTTATGGGGGCATGTGATGCTGTTGATAAAATTTAATTCTACGTGAGCAATTTTAGAGAACACTTGAAAATTAAGTAGAAGATCATAAGAATTAATGAGATTCCTTTCATACATTTGAGAATGAAGTGAAAAGCTCAGAGATACTGTGACACGGAGCATGCTCGGGGCCAGGTCTCCCGGTGGCCTGCCCACCTGTCTACCTGGGGCAGTTCACCCAGTCTCACCTGCCATGACTTTGTTTCCATAAACTGATGGTGTAACATGCGAAGCTGCCCATTCCCTGCCCCAATGCCAGGGGGTGCTATCAGCTGCTCTGAACCTTCCCTACATTGCAGCCCATGCCTCACAGATGGCATCCACAAGATGTAATCATAACCTATACCATGGTGCTCCAGGGTCTCACAGGGACTCGCCCTCCCTCTGTGGAGCAGCATGTTCTGGTTGCCCTTAAGGTTTTCCTTTCATCCCACTCCCAGACTCCTTGTAGCAGAGGACTTAGTGGGGTCAGAACTCACCCCTCTCTGGTTGAGTCCCTTACTTGGCCTCTGAGCCCCCAAATACAGCCTCAGGCATCTATGACCATGCCTTGCCATCTTCTCCACACATGGGGTTCCTACTATGCCCCCTCTAGGGCCTCTGCACCATGCCTCACCCTAAGGCCTTCTCATTTTCATGTCAACTACTCATGGGGCTGGCCATTGCACTGCCCATGAGGCTTACTCCCATTCAGCCTTACTCGGCCCCCTTCATGCACAGCCCTTCAGGCCTACTTCTATTGAGGCCTGCTCTGTGTGGGGTCACCCTCTACACTCCTCATGCTACCTCTTGTGGAGTCTCTGGGATCTCGTATCCCTGCTGGGCTCATGTGGCACTCTGCTTGCTATGCCTGGCCCCACTACTCCCACAACTGCCTCCAAAGCCCACCCGAAGGTGGGGGCTGGGGTTAAGGCACTCCTCCTTGCCTTTCACCTGGGAGACAACTGGGCTGGCACTTCCTTGGGAGTCCCATACCACTAGGAGGCCCAACAGGCCACCCTTCCCCAGCAGAGTGTAGTTTTAGGTCATGCCCAGGACCAAGAGCCTCCTGCTCTTATCTTCAATATGTTCCTGCTGCAGCTCAGCCAGGTGATGTTTGTGCCTGGGCTGGCAGCAGCAAACTGCAGCCTTTTATAATCACTTGTTCTCAAAATGGCTGCTGCCATCAGACACCTGGTAGCTGCCTGACTCTGCCCTTAAAGTGGCAGGCACCCAAAGGTGCCCTGCCACAGATACCTGTTTGCTATAACAGCAAGTGCTGATTTTACTTGTGGATCGTTGATAGCTAGGATCAAATTGAGAACAAAGGACGGGTTGGAGGGAATCTTTAACTTTTTTGGCAAAGTGTGATGTAAAATATTTTCTAATTTTCATATGAATTAGCCGAAAACTGTCTTTAAAGGTATAAAGGTATCAAGCATTCAAGATATTGTGTGACGGGTAAACAACTGCTGCGATTAGGGACTGATTGTACAAGCACTTCCCTGAATCTGTCTGGTCACTTTTGTGCTCAATGGTATTGTGAGTTGTGGCTGAAAAGATGAAACCCTTTATCTGGAAGGAGAGCCCTTGCAATTCTCAAAGTGTAGAGGAGAGATCCAAATAGAGATGTTTAATCAAAGGCTGCTTCTGCTTGATCACTTTCTCCTTTCATGGCATGGCAACTCCTTTTGAGGATGAGCATGCAGTTTTCAGTTCCCTGAAAACACGAGGAAGCCAGTGGGCCACGTGATAATTTTATCTTTTCCTTTCTCCCTGTCTAGAGCAGAACCTTATGGGAGAGTGCATTGCTGCCAGATCATTTCTGAGACAAAGGCGTAGAACCACTGCACGAGCAGTTTGCTTGTCCAGAAATACCATCAGAGTTACAAGACATCCAGGAACTCCTTGTTAAACAGTGCAAGGATGGTCAATTTTCGCACGTGACACTGTAAACCTTAAGAGAGCAATTGGGTGAATATTCTGCAAATGTAAGCTCATATGTATTTTTGGTCCTAGCAAAGCAAAAATCCTCATAAAGGCTGATCTAGCCTTTTGTATTTTAATATTCTTTCCCCATCAGCTTTCCAGCAGCTGGAATTTAATGGTGCTATGAATCCATTATATATACCCATATGTCCCATTTGGCCTCTAAGCATCAATGGTTCAGCAGTGTTGACCAGTGATAGCGTATTTTAATCCTGTTCCTGTTTGTTTATAGTAACTTATTTGCTAGGCCAGAGACAAAATGAAAGGTACTGGCAGTGTAAAACAGGTCAAGTCAATGGCTCTGCCAGACGGGTCAGGTCAATGTGTCTGGTGTGCTAGGCTTGTAGCGGTATGACCTGAAGCTACTCCAAAGAGAGGTATAAATTACTGTTGGCAAAATTAAGTAGTTATGTCATTCTAGCCTGATTTTGGGCTGGTTCCATCCCAATATTTGGAACTGTAGCAGTATTTAAAAGACAATCGATGGCAGCTTCAGTCATAATTAAGCGAATCCATTAAGCAAAAGAGTGACTACAAAAACATAAAAGCTGAACTCTAGTTTGAAATGATCCACTTCATAAAATTCTTTCTATTTTCCCCAGATTTTAACAAGAGGGTAGACTGAGGATAGTAAGACAGAGATCAGAACTCAGCTACTCTTGAAAACTTCTTTTTAAAATATGTGTATATGCTGTTAAATAGGTCCAAGATCTTGCAAAACAGTGCAGAATCATATATCGTTTTTACTTCCATAGTGCTTTCCATTGGAGTTTTCAAATGTGTGACAGAACATCCATTACTGTTTTCTCTTGCTAGCTTTGTGAGAGATGCTAAATGTTATGTATCCTGCTTTGACGCAGTGAAATAGAGGCCGAGATTTATCCTAGAGCAAATCTGACAGTTAAAAATACCATATTTTCTTGTACCCCACATACCTTCAAATAAGATGCATACCTTGATTTTGGGAAGGTAGAATGAAGAGAGAGAGACTTGTCCAGATTTATGGCTGTATAGAGCTGGGATAGAGCCTAATATTCAGCTCACTTTCTTTTTTCCAAAAAGCTGAAATCCTAGCTGCTACTAAAGGTTTCTATGGGTAGATCTACAATTTTGGAAAAAAGCCTAAAACTGTCTACAAGGTTGTGTAATAAGAGAAGAGAAGACCAGGAGTAGCTAAATGACAGCAAACTTGCCAGAAGAGATGTTGGCTTGATTAGTGGAACATTGAGACTTACAAAGGAGAGATGATCATTAATACATGTGAACTGAAGATCAGTAGGTTGAATCCCTCAGCTGTCTGAGTAAAAATGCCCCCACTACAGCAAACAGGAATTTAACAGTGGAGCAGGAGTCAAAGTTGGGTGACGCTATTCCAGACAAAAAATAAGCTTCCCTGCTTAAGACACGCACCCCAGTTTTGGTGGGGCTGCTTTTTGGAAAAAGGTACCTGTAATATGCAAGGAAATACAGTCTTATATAATTTGCTGTACTCCCAGTCCTGTGCCTCATTCCCATCAAATAGCTGGTGTGAGTCAGGAACTGGGAGAGGAGAGGTAACTGAAAATGGAAACTTAATATATTGGTATTCAGAGACCTAAGTTTGTTTGGAAGCTTGTGAAAATGTGGCAACATTTCAGTAATGTCAGAGATTGTTTGATATCATGGAGCAGGGAAACATTGAAGTGAAAACTGAAAATGAATTAATTTTATAATTCTAAATACTTTCAAGAGGGTTACATACCAATATCACTAAGTTTGTGTGTGCATACTTGTTCTTTCACTAATGTTTGTAATGTAAATATCGCTTCTCGGCCTCTTGGCCCAGATGAAGTGTAGTTCCTGTTCTTATCAACTACTAGCAGCACCATGTAGAATTAATATTGGAATGCTGAACAGCAGAATCATCTATTGAAAGTATTTATTTCCTTTCAATATGACCAATTGGGGAAAATTTATATTGTCAACTCCCTGGTGCATTAGAAATAGCATGTTCTATTTATATTTTTTGTGCTATTCCATTGTTTGTAAAATGTGTAGGTATACTGATAAGCACATTCAACATACATGTATGCTCAAAGGTGATGTGTAATGTCTTACAGAATTATTTTATAATAATTAGTACATGTTCTCCATGCAGTATAAAAGGAATGCTTTTACTGCCATATTTTACTGACGATACCCATGGCATTATTCTTAGAACCTATAGCAGAGATGTTAACTAGGGGTCATAACTATAAATGGGTTCTCAGCACTTGAAAGTGGGATCACAAGCCCCACAAAAGTTCATTTTCAGGAGTTACGTGTGGACTGGAAGTGTGATCATCTGCACAAAGATTTGGAACTTCAGGGAGAAGGTTTAGATAAGCCACATGGCTGAGCTGAGCCACTACCAAAATAGTATCCACATACTCAGTTTAGTCCCCCAAAAGTGGCTTTTCTTTAACTGAATGGCAGGTTATAGCAGGGCACTAAAATGTGTCTGCTCCTTAAGGGTGAAGAAGCCTGGCCAGGGAACTAGGCAGGGTAAGCAGAGCTCCCCAGCTACAGGGTAACAGCCTAAGTGAGTAATGGGCCACACCTGCTGACATCTCCTGACTGGCAGGAGGCTGGGGTCTGGGACATATAAGCCCAGGCTATAGCTAGCAGATGCATACTGTTTTCCTGGCAGCTGTTGGGGAAGGAGCTCTGGCTTTCTGAAGCTGTTTGAGATCTAGTGCTGCCTGTCTAGCCCTCCTTGCTATTTCCTGCTCTGCTATCTAGGTGCTATATGATTACAGGGAGTTTCCCAGGTACCTAGATGAGGACATAACACTGTTGTTAGTATTGAAGTTGTAGCCTAGGGGCTTGTGTTTGTGTTCATGTTTACCCCAGATGATTGGGATAAGGCTGGAAGGGGAGGTTTGGAGACCTCACTAGGGTATGGAGAGAGAGGGTACATGATTTGGTAGAGCCCAGAGCACCTGGGGTGGGGCACAGCTACAGATGCTTAGCGAGCCCAGAGCACCTAGCAGAGAGGTGCAGAAAGCCAGTCACTAGAGAACTTGGTGCGTACATGTTGCAGAGAGACAGGAGCCAAAGGGCTCAACACCATGGCTGTAAAGAGTTGACTATGGTAGTAATGCCTGTGAGGTGTGGGACATGTAGGGGAGCCCCACTCTCCCTCACTGCAGGGACCTTGATCCCCTTCCCTCCTTCCCATCTACCACAACAAATGCCCCAGTTGGACACTGCTCTTTAACCTAACAGGTTGTGTATTGGAAATCAGATCTGTATCAACCCCCAAAACTTTCTATTGGTGCACACCTAAAGAAAGATGCTAAGACTCTGCAACTTTCCATACCACAGAAAGAATAGGTGTGAGATTGCAGTTTCTATTGTAAACTTTTGCAGTACTTTTTTACAAGTATATAACCAATTCTATATTTTATTGAGGAAAAGGATGCACAAAACACAGTTGACTGACTATATTCATTTCAACTAATAGAAATAATCAGTAGTAGAGTTTTTAAATTTATCTCTATAAAGAGTAAATTATAGACTGTCCTGAGCTCTCCCAGCTTCATTTAAAAGAAAATTATAGCATGACTTTAAACAAAAATACTTTAGAATTTTAAGTATACCATTCCTGCTTTTTGGTGGAAATAAAAAAAATGACATTGTAACAAGATGAATTCTGTAATTTAACAAGACTTTAAAAAGCAAGCCAAACAACTAGTTTCCTCAGATGTGTTTTAATTGTTGAAATATCACATTTCAAACAATTAGAAGTAGGTTTATCAATGTTTTCACGAGCTTCTGTTGCGTCTATTATTTAGGGATCAGAAATCGGATACAAGCCAATACTTGGCTTATCACATTTCATCCTAGGTATTTATCTGAGTATATGTATTTCATAGAAACAAAACATCAGCTCTTCTGATTTATTTATTTATTTTTTAGGCTTATGATTTCGGTAGTAGGAAATGCAACAAGCAATGAATCTATTATGGCCATTAAGATTAATAATCTCCATTCTGCTAAAGGTATTTCATATACTACTTTTAATAGTATAGGGCCTATATAGAGCTTAGTACACAGCTATTTGGCAGAAGGCAGGGCAGCACTATATAAACCAGTAGTTTTCAAGTTTTCAACCTTTTTTTCATTTGTGGACCCACCCCTACAAAACTTTGAATGAGGTGCAGACTTCTTTGAATTGTGAGTGTGGGTAGGTAGCTACATGCTTTTGATTGATAATAGTCTAAAGGGTCCACAAAAAAAATGACATGGTCTGTGGACCCCCAGGGGTCTGAAGATCACAGGTTGAAAACCACCAGTATAAACTAGTATTTTGGTGGTATAATAAATTAGCTTTTTCAGACTATTCTGCAGAGCCAGACTGAGAAGCTTCAAAAAGTTAATGGAGTAGAATTTTAACCCTATAAATTAGGGTAAATTCAGGCATACTTTTCTCAGTGTGGCTGAACTGTTCTAGTTCACACATGGTGTTCTTTTCTATCACAAGTCTGTGTGCTTCTCTTTAAAAATAGAGGGGTAGTTCAGTGTTCTTGTCTAGCTGCACAGTTTAGTGCTCAGTATTCAGCATTCTTTGAGGCTTTAGTCTCAACCACAGTGCAGTTGCCTTAGATAGCTCCTGCATTTGTAAAGAGAGGTAGGTAGTTGTTTTAGGCTGAAGTCGGGCAGAAGGCAGGGTAGAGATGCCCCTTTGTAGATTAATGAAAGCAAAATTCATAAAAGGGGGCTCTCTCGGACATGTGGAAGCTTGATTTTTTAGTTGCTGTATCAAGTGCATCTCTATCCTGCCTCCTCTTGTATACATCTTATAATGCCTTTTGGGTATTATAAAATGGTAGCTGAGAGCAAACTCTGGCCCCAGAGTCTAGAAAGCTTCTCAGTGGTGCCCACAAACATGCTGCGCTTTTCCAGCAAGCTGCCTCCTATAGCCATGGCTGTATGGCACCCCAGGCGAGCTCATTAGCACAGAGATAAGCTAATTGGTACTGTCATACAGCTGTGGTAATTAGCCTGCCTGAAGCAGCACACAGATGTAGCTAAACTGCTTCCAGCTTAGGAGGCAGGAAACCATAGTTGCTGAGAACAGCAAGTTCATTGTATGGATCAGCGATTTTTCAACCAGGATGATTCCAAATCTTTTGAGGAGTGTCACTAGATGTGAGGAGCTAAGCATAGGCTCAGTTTTTTTCTTGCCTGGCTGCAACCCCTTTCCCACTGCTCAGCTGCTTTGCAATGAGGTAAGTCCTCTAAAGAAACGGAGGGCTGCTCAGTAGAGCTGTGAAGCTTTGGTAGCTGATCTGATTCAGAGGCGATCCGGCCCGATTCAGCAGCTGAATCTCTGAATCTGAATCAAATCAGGAGACTGGTTAAAAAGTCCGAATCCAATCCAAAGCCGCTGAATCTATTTGGAGAGACTTGACTATTTGGATCAGCTGGGGGAGGCAGGCACAGCTGGGTGGCTTCAGATTCTCCCCTAGCCCTTCTGGCTGTGTCTGCCTCTCCCTGGCCAAGGGGAGTCACAGGAGAATTCCCCATGGCTGCCCTACCAATTCCCATCCCCTGCTCCACCACAGCCTAGTGGCACTTAAAAAGACCAAAACAACAACAATCAATACCCCCCCACCCCCATATGCTCACTGGCTGTAGCAGGGGCTGTGGGGCCTCCTGGCAGGCCCAGCTCCCTGATCTGGTAGAAAAAAGGCCAAGGACTAGATTAGCATAAAATCTCAGGATGCCGGGAGAGGAGAGATTCCATTATTTTGCTGCCCTTTGTGTGTGGTGAAACCTTAAATGCACGGAGGGAAGAAGGTAGTGACAGAGGACTGCTATACAAGGTCAGACCACAACAGGGCACTATAGATGCTGATAAAGCCATTCGACAATGCAGTAGACCCTTTCTCATTCTAGGAAATCTGTTGCAAATCACCAAACCTTGTGAATTAAGTGTGCTGTGATCTGGCCCAAATTATAAGAGAAGTGAGACTTAAATGAAGACACAAAGAAAGCAGCCAATCTAAATGCTGCTTCTAGTTTGATCTCTGTTTTTATACACATATAAGAAGGAACAGGTCAAGGTGCAGATTGTTTTTAGTGGGATGCACACTAAAATATAAACAACTAAAAAAGGAGAGAGTTACTAAGGTCCTGGAAACTAATTTGAAAATCACATTGTAACTATCAATATATTTGATCAATCATTATATTCCCTTCTGTTTATCTGGGTCCCTTTCCCCCCTTCCTTTTGGATATATTTAAACAGTTTTATTTTTCCATAATAGACTCTGCAATGGGAAGATTCCATTGTTAGGTAGTGCAGGAGATGCAGACTTCATGTTCAGTATGTGGCTTCTTTAAAAAAAAGTTAATATATTTTAAAGAGAAATTATAGCTATACTTACTGTCTTGAGAACATAAAATTAAAATGATTTATTTTGTAATAAACTTATGCATAGGGTAATGGTTACCTCATATTTTATAAGAGAATTGCCTTGGGAGCAGCTGTAGTATTAGAGCTCCTCTGCTTGCTTTGCAGTTCTTGCTGACATGTTCATAGGATGGCACTCTTATTAAGTAAGATGAATTTATTAGAAGAGTGCCAAGAATGAGTACCATGGCTAAGGGTCTGTCAGCATTGCCAGTGCAAATAAGTATCCCATGAATATATGAAAACTTTGTTCTAACTACCTGCCAGTGCTGGCTTTGGCCAGCAACAGGAAGAGAGTGTACATCCTTATCTTATGATAAAAATCCTTTAGTTTATCACTATTGTCTTTATGCCGTAGTAGAATGACAGATGATTGAAAATGGGGGAAAAATTAGCTTCTGGAATACATGAGAATCTAATCAATCAAAATATGTATGCCGCTGTAATTTGCAGTGAGTTCCTCAAATTTTTACGTTTGTCATATAGAATAGGAGGAGGCAGATGTAATATTTTCAACAAAATTAAAACTAGCTAAACTTTTGAATGTTGTGCACCATACTGCAAACTTATACAGGTTTTGATTTCATGAATTTCAAGCACTGATGGAAGACTGTTTCTAAATAATCTATTTTTAATTTTTTTAACAACACGCATTAGAAAAACAATTTCCTAATTGTGTTTTCAAAATAGAATTTCAGCTTCCATGACATTTCTTTTATTATTACATTATAATAATTATTACATATTTTATTATTACATTTATTTTACAAAAATAAAGTAGGAAAAAATCAGACAAATAAGATTGAAGGTTTTCATAAAAAGATCTGTTGGACAGGAAATGCCTTTGTTTTTCCCTCTTCTAATGGGCTGCTGTTTCCTTGCCTAAATCCCTCTTTGGGTGCTGCTGACATTTTTTCCTGTGTTCATGCAGCCCTGTCCCCTGCATGCCCATCTCTGCAATCCTGATGAGTCAGATGTTTCAGAAGCAAGTGAATGTAGGTTACCATTGAGAGAGGCAGCAGCCAGGTGCTTGAAGGGCCTTGTTAATGCCTCTAATGGATGTTCACATGTTGGGCCAGTCATAACCTGGAATTTTTTTTTCATATTTTCATTTAAAAAATATCAGATTGGCTTTTTGGGAAGCTCCTCAGAGAACTAGCAGACCTGATGTTCAGGCTGCATGCTGTGCAGCTGGAAGGCCTTTGCAGGTCCAGCTCAAGTCAGGCTGCCAAGCTAGTAGACCTATCTAGAGACCACTGGTAAGATCACAGGAACCCAGACAGATTTCTGTTGGAAGTTTCAACAAAATGAGCATGTTTCCTGAAACATTTCGCTCTTGTCAAGTCAGCATTTTTCTGAAGCAAAACTTCCTAATGTAAAATTTCCAAGGAACTCTACCAAAAGAAAAAAAACTTACCTACGAGTTGTGAAGTTCTACAACCAATATCTGATTTCACTTCTGCGAACTAATGATGGGGAGTATGAGATAAATGACAGGACTGACAGGTATATATTCAGTAAATCTGGTGATACCTAATAATAGGGCTTCTGCAATTTCTGCAAGCTGGCAAAGAAATTGGGGACATCTATAGGTGGTTTTTCAGCTCCTTAGTGTTGATGTGCTGTGTATTAGTAAGTCATCATGACTCAGTAGAACTTGTTCCGATTTAGTTGTAACATTGCGCCGAATGCGTTTTCATTCTAGATAAACAGATGGTAGTATGGACCACTTGTAACCATGCCAGAAAAGGGGCAACTAATAATATTGTAATAAAGACAATGGGTAGTGAGCTGATAATAGTTTTAGTGTAACAAGCTTGTGAAGGAATGCGGGCAAGTTAGATGCATTTATTGAGTTCATCCAGACATGTGGGCTAGCATGGAAAGAAAAACAATCAGGAGTGAACAATTGTGATACAGGACCAGTTCAGTAACATCTAGGGACAAATCCCTCTTTTAAAATGTGTCTAGTATTATCAATAGGACTGCTTATATTCTTAAACTCAGTGGGGTAATTATGCTTTTACTAGCTGAATAGGTGCTATGAAAAGTGCCTGACAGTTGTACTTTTCTGGCATGATGGTAAATGGGGTCAGTGGCTAGGGACAGACATTTAAAAAGCCTGAGCCTAAATTGATTCAATCTTTGCAGGTTAGTCTAACCTGGCTAGGCTAAATCAGTTTGTAACTAGACAGACATCCCAGAAATGCAGACACATGCCTGCAGTGGCTCAGGCTCAAAGCCTGGGCGGGGGCACTAAAACAGCCCTCCCTTCCCTTCTAGAGCTGAGCTGGGGGTGGGTGTGGCCAGACCCCAGCAGGATGCTGTGATTAGGGAGGGGTCACCCCTCCTCCTTGAGCATCCCAGCAAGAAATGCTTAACACCCCTAATTCGGTGTTTATCACACCATTAAGAAAACAACAGAGGGGCATTACCAGCTACCTGTTGATTCTGCTCTTGTCCCATGTGCCACAGCTTGGAGTTAGCAAGCATGTGGTCTGCTAACTAGTGCTGAGAGGTGTCTGTGGAGGATGGGGGAATGCCTGCTTAGCAGAGAGAGGGAAGGGGAGTGGGGGAGCAGAAGCCATGTAGATGCAGAGAGTATGGTGGGATGCAGGGGGAGTCTGGTTTATCTTAAACTAGGAAGGGGTCTGGAACAGACATTGCATAAACCAGTTTGGGAAGTGGGGGGGTTGGCCTGGATGCACTCGACGGTCCTGAGGGAATTGGCCGATGTGATTGCAGAGACACTGGCCATCATATTTGTAAAAATATAGTTCTCATCTCTAAGAAAGGGAATAAGAAGGATCCAGGGAACTACAGACCAGGCAGCTTCACCTCAGTCTCTGAAAAAATTGTGGAGCAGATCATCAAGGATGTGTTTCTAGATGCATGGAAGAGCAGTTGATTAGGAACAGTTGGCATGGGTTCACCAAGGGCAAGTCATATCTGACCAACTTGATTGGCTCTATGCATGTGGGGAGAGCAATGTATGTGGTATAATTTGACTCCAGCAAGTCTTTTGATATGGTCTTCCACAATATTCTCACAGTCAAGTTAAAGAAGTACAGGCTGTAAAGTGGATAGAAAACTGGCTGGAGCATTGGGCTTAGAGGAGAGTAGTCAATGGCTCCATGTGTAGTTGGCAGCTGGTATTAAGTGGAATGCCCCAGAGGTCAGTCCTGGGGCTGGTTTTGTTTAGTTTCTTCATCAGTGACCTGGAAAGTGGCATAGAGTGCACCCTCAGCAAGTTTTGCAGATGATGCCATGTTGGGGGGATAGTAGATACACTGGAGAATAGGGCTAGGATTCAGAGAGACTTAGACAAATTGGAGGAGTGGACCACAAGAAATCTCATAAAGTTCATTAAGGACAAGTACAAAGTCCTGAGCTTAGGTTGGAACAGTCTACATACCAGTACAGGCTCAGGACTGATTGGCTAATCAACAGCTCGGCAGAAAAGGACTTGGGGGTTACAGTGTACAGTAAGCTGAATATGAGCCAGCAGTGTGCCCTTCTTGTCAAGAAGGCTAATGACATACTGGGCTGTATTGGTAGATGTGTTGCCAGCAGGTCATGGGATGTGATTATTCCCCTCTATTCACCACTGGTGAGGCCACATCTGGGGTACTGTGTTCAGTTTTGGGCTCCCCACTACAGAAAGGATGTGGACAAATTTGGGAGAGTCCAGTGGAGGGCAATGGAAATGGTTAGGAGGCTGGGTCATGTGCCTTCTGAGGAGAGGCTGAGGAAACTGGGCTTATTTAGTCTAGAGAAGAGGAGACGGAGAGGATTTAATAGCAGCTTTCAACTACCTGAGGGGTGCTTATAAAGAAGATGGAGCTAGACTGTTCTCAGTGATGGCAAATGACAGAACAAGGTCTCAGGGAAGTTTAGGTTGGATATTAGGAAAAACTTTTACTAGGAGGGTAGTAAAGCACTGGAACAGGTTACCCAGAGAGGCTGTGGACTCTTCATCCTTGGAGGCTTTTATGACCTGGGTAGACAAAGCCCTGGCTAAGATGATTTAGTTGGGGATGGTCCTGCTTTGAGCAGAGGGTTGGACTAGATGACCTCCCAACCCTAATCTTCTATGATCCTATGGTATGATACTGAATAAAGGAGCAGAGCTGGCTCCAGCACCATGAATTGTACAACAAAACATAGTGAAAAATGGTAAGGTAAATGTGTGAGATGACACTTTCTGGAGAAGAATTAACTTAAAACCAAGAAAAGTGATTCTCTCAGTCTCATGCTATTGACACACTACTACCCAAAATGTCAATTTAGGCATGCTTTTTCTAAGTCAGTAGATCTTATAAGAGTTTATCGTTAATGTTTAAGTGGCAGATGCATCTGTGCCAAGCTCAACATGGTTTTGAACAAGATATAACATGGTCTAAGTACAGCGGATTTAGTGGAAGGAAGTTGCA
Source organism: Caiman crocodilus (assembly GCA_030014935.1). Classification (NCBI taxonomy): domain Eukaryota; kingdom Metazoa; phylum Chordata; order Crocodylia; family Alligatoridae; genus Caiman; species Caiman crocodilus. The sequence goes on from JAGPOW010000261.1 coordinate 246,895,216, forward strand.
GTTGACACTGGCTGGAGGAAAAGGTGTTGAAGGCTAAACTTAAACTCAGGTTGTTGCTGGATTTTTGGAAGTATGCTATATCCTTGAGTTTCAGCCTTCCCTTTGATTTTTTTCACCATCTAAAATCTCTATTTGAGTGAAACTCAAGCTAGGAATATGTTATATTATGTCTTGCCCAATTTCACTTTTCATACAGTGGGTGCATAAACACGTGTACTTTACTGTGGAGTTGACTAATTGGCTCTGCAGTAAAGCATCACTATCTATATAGGTGCCAGTATTAGGGTGCAGTAAATTTAACTCTGTGGAGTTAGTTTTTACCTGCCAGCACAGGATTGCTCTACCCTGGCTCAAACTGCTCAAACTACCCTACTGCAGTTTGAGGTGCCTGTGCAGACACTGCACCGAGGAGTAGCTGACTATCGCAAACTGGGCTGTAGTTTGTCGTATCACCTTAATGACACACATAGGTGCACTGAGTGAGAAACAATGCTGTTTATTTCTAATGCAGCAGCCCTTCCCTCAGAAAAAGTTTGGGGCTCTAGAGGACTAGGTGCTTATATGTACAGCATGATATCCTTGTTCATGAGAATTTTAAAATTTGAAACCAATGGGTTTAACAAATGGACCTGTTGTTTGTCTTCAGTGTCATGTGGTCTTTGTATTGTTAAAGGAAGTACAGTATTGGATAATCTTTTCATTTAGAAGCTAGTTCATATAAATAAATGGATTAATAATCAAAACCAAATTCAGTTTGTTCAATCTTTCTCAGAGGGTGCGAACAGAAGAGATTTTAAACAATAAATCAAGTCATTACCACATTTTAACAAATGGGTTGTAAGTTAATGGCCTGAAACACAGCGTTTGGTAGAGGACATGTCAAAGAGCTGATCCTTTTCTGCATTCTAGTAATTCTTAATGATAGCACTGGTAGAATAAGTTGGAGCACCATTGGAACATCATCTGTTCTTTTGATGGTTAACAATTGTGGTGTTTGTTTAATTTGTAACTGATCATAAATAAAATACCATGAAGAGAAATGAGCATGAAATCTTGAGGGCAACATTTTCAAAACTAACTAGCATTTTTGGGTAGAAACTATAAACCTTTCACAGGGTCTGTTTTTTTGTTTGTTTTTTTTTTCATGGAGGGCTTATTCTCTACTTTGTAGAAATCCGGCCCTTTTTCAAGGTTTCTCAAGTCAGTGCCCATAAAATAAGGCCCTTTAAGTTGCTTACTTTGAAAATCTTGCTTTCATAGAAAAGGCTTTTTCAGTACAAAGTAATTTGTACTTTCCTTGATGTTGAACATGAAACCTTTGTTTTCCTCAGGGATAGCCTGTAGTTCAAGCTTCTAAGATCTCCTCATCTCCCTACTCCTTTCCCTGTTAAACTTTCTAGACTGAATTTCATGATTTAGGTATAGGTTTTGTAACCAGCCTTTTGAACTATACTGAAGTATTGTAGTTTATTGTCTTGGGTCTATCAACAAAAATAAGAACTTGATTGAAATGCAGAGGTTTTGTTCAGCCCTAGCTCCAATCATGAATGAGAGGGCAGTTTAGTCTCCATGTCCAGGGTATCGTTAAACAATCTGCTACCAATAAGTTTTTAGTGCTGCTTGTCATAGCTTTGCTCACATACACACAGGAGACCGAGAGGTCCCCTTTAGAAACTGCAGGCACCACAACTGACTTTCTATGATTTAAATTTTCTGTTTTTTGGGAAAAGGTTTTCACTTTCTAACTTTTCCTAATTAGTGCACTAAGCTCTTGTAATACAATACAGAGGCAGGCAGTTGAAGTTTCTGGGAGTTTATCCCTCACACTCCTGAAATCCACCCAGCATTGAAGCCGATGGGATCTTGAAATGACTAGACTTTGGGTAAGTCCTTGGTCATTAGGCTATTATTTGTCCTTTTTGTGAAATCATGTTAACCCCTTAATGTCAAGAAAAATCTTGCCAGCGGTACAGAAGTGCACAGAAATAATATTGATCACGGAGTTTTTTTTTTTTAGTGGCTCCTGTCAGCAGAAAGAGATGCAGGTGCACAATATCACAGTTAAATTCAGCAAACCTTGCAGTTTGAGTGACCAGGTGTGGGAGCTTAAAAAAAATTCTCATTAAGATGTAGAAGCTCAAATTAAACCTTGTTAATTTCCTTAATCCCTCCTTCCTGTTCCCAAAAGAATTGGGTACCTGTGTTGTGATCTCTTGTTGTTTTACATAAATCCAACTTTTTTTCTTTAGCATATAACTCAAGAGGATCAGAATAACACTGAATCAGAATTTAGTTCTGCTTTACTCTGATAATAGAAATTACAATTAAGTGTAGCATGCCTCACCTGTCTACTATGTGTTACAGTGAACTTCTGTTTTAATTAGCTTATGGGATAATTTAGCACTTCTGGTTTGGTTTTGGGGTTTTTTTTGTTTTTTAAATCCCTCCTCTTCTTCCCCCATCTCCCTCACCCAGACAGAGCCTCCCATACCAATGCACAAACTACTTATGTCCTTTTTGCATTGTGCAAATGTCACCTCTTGCATAAATGTGGCATGGATAGAGCTCCGTCTATTGGTAGTGGTGATAGGAGAAAACTCTGGTATGCTGGGGCACAGGGAATGGAGGGCTGTAGACTGTCCTAGTATCGATCTAAGCCCTCTACTATCTGAAGATAAACAAATGGCTGTTAAAACCATAGGGAATCGGAAGAATTTTTAACAACTATTTCTTTGCTGTATTTGGCAAGATGGGGATGATGACCTTCCCATAAACTTATTACCAAGCAGAATAAGAGACAACATTTGTTAGAAAAAAAACTTTTTAAATTGGGGAAACTTGCACCCAGCAATCCTAAAAGAGTCCTACAAGATTTATTAAAATCTTTTAATACTGGGAAATTCCTTGAAACTGGCAGAGTGCTATGGTTGTGCCTGTGTTCATAAAAGGGAAATGGGATGACCTGCATGCCTATCTACTGGTTAGCCTCCCATCAGCCCAAGCAAAATCATGGAAACTGATATGTGATAATAAAGAATAAGGCCTGTTCTACCCTGTTTTGAGTCCCTGAAAATTGTTAATGCATCTATTTTATCCATCAGACTAATTGGCATGAAATGGTGAGCAGGAGGACAGCCTCCAATCTTTTTGCATTAGTAGATTTTTCAGGGGCCAGGTACAGACATTACACTTTTACTGGTATAAGTAATTGGAAACCAGTCTATACCTGTAACAGAACAGAGGTTTGGCACATACAGACTGGTTTTAAAAAGATGGACCCTGGTGTAACCAAAGGGCGAATGTGTGTTCTGTTTGCTACCGATTTAAACTACACTGCTTACAGAAAACTGCATTAACTAAGATCAGTTCTGCCTTGGCTTTTTGAATGTTTGTATTAGCCAAGAATAGCATCTTGGAATAGCATCACACTTGGATACTTAGCTGCCTGATAGCTAGTATAGCATATGGCCTGTAAGCCCAGGGGTACCCAAGATCTGTTCTACAGAGCCACATCACTTGGCTCTTGGGGCTTTCCACCGGTCTGAAAACTTGGTAGCGTGATGAGCAGTGCAGTGTTAATTGCCTTTGCTCCCAGAGCCACAGCGATTTAGTGCTACCACCGTGGTAGTGGTAGGAGCACAGGCTGCTGCAGCTCCCGGATGCCACAATTAATGCCGCCAGTCCCAAATTCCATCCTCACGGGCTACATCGGGGTGGGCAAAATATGGCCTGTAGGCTAGATTTGGCCCATCAAGGGGTTTTGTCTGGCCTATGGTGTGTCACTCAGGGTTACCTGGCTCAGGCATGGGGGGTAGCTTGGGCCATGGCATCTGCAGCTGGTCCTGCAGCTCCTGGGCATACTACTGGACTGGGGTGGTATGGTGGCTAGACTCCACTTCCCAGCAGCCCTTGTGGCAGTGGCTCCTTCCAGCTTCTGCTGCCATACCCACTGCCTAGGTGCTGGCCAGAGTGGGTGGGACCCCCATGGGCAGAATGTGCAGCCAGGTAGATGAGATGGGGCCGCAGGCAGGTGGAGAATGGCATCTGGGAGTGGGACAGGTGGGCGGGGCTGGGAGTTGGGCTCAGAATCATAGGGCACTGACAGCATGGGGCTGAGGCCTGGGTCAGATCCACAGTCCGGTTTCTTCATGTCCCTGCAACAGGCACTGGTTCTGTGGGCAGGGGTATGTGGGAAGCAGATTGCAGCTTGGCCCTGGCTCTGTGCTGTCACCATCCTTGATCCCCTGCCCCTGCCCCCACCCCCACCCCCACCCACCCATCTTGCTTCCAGATGCATGCCCTACCCATGCAGTTCCATGCTAGTTTCTGTGGAGACCCCAGAATCACTGGGCAGTAAAAGCATGGGGCTGAGGCCTGTTGCACCCTGCTCCCACATGCCTTTGCCTACAGAACCAGCACTCATTAAAGGGACATGCAGGGAGCAGACTGTGGCTCTATCCTGGGCCCTGGTCCTGTACTCTCATTGCCTTGTGATCCTGATCCCGGTCCTGCCAACCTGTCCTGCTCCCAGTTTTACTGGAGATGCATTGATTGATGCATGGCAGCATTTATTGGCCCTAGCTGCTACTGTGTCATATTGCTGGCTCATATGTATGCTGGTGTCTTTTGTTACTGCCAGATTCCTTTCATTTGTAGTACTGGTCAGGTTAGCAATGCCCAGCCTGGAGGTGTGTTGGGGGTGCTTCCTTCCCAGATGCAGCACTTTGCATTTCTCTACATTGAACCTCATCTGGTTCCATTCTGCCCAACATGCCAGACTGTCTGGGTCTGCAAACTTGGTCTATGGGCTCTTCACCCCCTCATCCAGCTCATTGATGAAGATGTTGGACAGCACTGGGCCAAGTACCACCCCCAAGGTATGCCGTTGCCCGTATTTTACCAGGATGACACTGATCCAATCATTTGGGCACTCTGCGTCCTACCCTGCAACCAGTTTCACACCCACTTGATGGTTCTGCAGTTGAGCCTGATATCTTCCAGTTTTCAGATCAGTACCTTGTGGGATACCAAGTCAAAGGCTTTCTGGAAGTTGAGGTACGTGATGTCAACTGCTTTTCTCTCATCCAGGTGATGAGTCACTTGATCATAGAAAGAAATGAGGCTGGTCAGACAAGACCTGCCCGCAATGAAGTCATGCTGGCTGTCATTCAGTGTCATGCCTTCTGCAAGTGTCACACATAGCCTCTTTGAATGTTTCTAGGATTTTCCTTGAAATAGAAGTTGAGCTAATTAGCCTGTAGTTTCCCGGGTTCTCATGATTCCCCTTCTTGAAGATGAGCAAAACACTGGTAATCTTCCAGGCCCCTGGGATTTCTCAAGAGGTCCATGATTTTTGAAAGACCTATGCCAGGGGCTCTGCGATTACTTCAGCCAAATCTTGCAGCACTTTTGGGTTGAGTTCAGCAAGTCCTGCTGCTTTTATATTTATCTAATTTCTTTAACTGATCATACATCAGTTCTATGGCAATGATGGGAATGGTGTCAATCTCACCTTACTTGTTCTGTGCCCTACCTGGTGTGTTGTTCCCTCTGGTCTCGTGAAAGACCGAGGCAAAGTAGTCATTTAGTTCTGTTTTTTCCTGAGTGGTAGTGACCAGGTATCCTGAGGCATTGAGCAGCAGCCCCACACTCCCATTAGTTTTCCTCTTACTCCTTATGTAGCTAAAAAAGGACTTCTTGTTGTCCTTCATTCTTGTAGCTAGTTTTAGTTCAGTTTCTGCCTTAGCTTGCCAAATCTAGTTTCTACAAGTGTGGGCCATTGTCAAGTAGTCTTCCTTAGAACCTGTCCCAAGTTTCCATTGTTTGTAGGCCTCTTTCCTTTTTCTGTAGGGTGGCTGAGACTTCCCTGCTTAGCTAAGAGGGTTTTTTTTTGACTCTTCTGCTACTTTTTCTCTGGCAGGGAATAGATTTTTTTTCTGAGCCTTAAGGGTTGTGTCCTTAAGGAATGATCATTTTTCTTTACCCGTGGTCCTTGGTATATAGGAGTTCACATTACATGATCTCAGCCCTTTCTGATCTTGAGTTTTGAGAGAGCTCCAATAGTTGCTAGTATTTTAACATGGAGATCAGCTCTATTCAAAACAGGTTTTAGCACAATTTTTATACAAGTTCTTTGGTTCCCAGTCAGTTTTGTTAGAGGAAGGCTCAGTTGCTGTTGATTTTATATAGGGCATTACTTTATAGGCTGTTTAAAAAAGTCTCTTCACTTCAGGAGGATGTTTCACCAGGATTCCTCAATTGATCTTTTCTCCATAAATATTGTTTCATAATAACTCAAGTGTGCTTTTCTTCACATTTTCAGCTGTCTTATCTATGGAAGGAATTTTCAGTTTAGCCCAGCCATTTACTTTTTTTTTTCTCTTGAAAGGAAATTGGCACTTGAAGGAATAGAGGAATAAAAAGGTAACTGATATTTTCAGGATTTGCAAAGGGATCAGTATGTTTCAACCTGTGATACCAGAGTATCAAAATCTTCACAAACAATTGATGAAATGTATGTCTCAATGGGTTTCATTTTCTTAAAAAAAAAAAAATGTTTATAAGGATATGCATAGAACTTTGCCAAGTAAGGCGTTTGAAGAATATCTGTTGGTGCTGAGTAGAAGTATTGTGCAACATAGAGGGCACTCAATTAGTAAAACTGGGCCACTAATGGTACATAAATTTGAGTTGCTAGGTATAAAAGCAAGCTATCGGATCTTGGTTTTTATACCACACAAGGGGATGAATTACAGGACAGCAATGTGAGTTGCAGTTATAAATAAAGTGAGATTTGCTGATGGTGCAGAATTCATGCAGAAACCAAAAATATTCCTATTTCTCCTTCAGTGAAAATAAGGGTACCTTTAGACCAAAGGTTGATTTTAATTTAGCTTTAAAAAAATTTCATTTGTTTCTGGTCCCTTGTGACTTCTTGAGTATATCTTCTGTTACAAACAGTTGATGTAATAGATTTCTAGATGTATATCTATAATGTTACTAATATTTAAGGGAACTAGAAGATCTCTGAAAGAAGATTGGATCAAGTCCCATGATCTATATTTTGACTGGCTCATTTAGCATACCTAAATAGCTGAGGCAAGTAGCAGAGATTCATTTTAGTTAATACAGAAGTATTTTACCCTAAGTGTTTTCAAGACTGTAAAACTTATCTTATTCTTAAAGATGTTGCATCTACCTCTTGTACAATGGATATCACTTTTTAACACACAGCATTTATATTTTATTTCTATTCTGTTTTATCACAACCCCAAAATGCGTGATATAATGTAGGCAGCAACTTGGTATTATCGAAGCCAGTGTTGTTGCTGAGAGACTTGCCATTTCCTTGCAGCAAAAATTACCAGAAGAAATGCAAAGGCACAGTGTACCTGTCTCTGTTCATGTTATTTGGCAGGGCACGACCCTATCAAGGACCATTAAGAAAGGCAAAGAATGTAATATACTCTCATCTCAATGATAATGCAGAGTGCTTCAGTGATTTAAGTTTTTATGTGTTCCAAGAAGACCTTCCTCCCACCCCAAAGACTGTAAGTCTGAGAACATGGTGTAGTATTAGGTACGATTGCATTCAGCCTGTGGAATTCATCAGTCATGTTGTATGATGTATTTTGGTACTGGACAGTAAATTTACTTGATAGAATCTTTGCTTCTGAAATATTCCCCTGATTTTGAAGAGCAGTGTTTAAGGCAACTAGTGGCACATTAGGTCATGAATCATCAGGTTTTACTGCCACTGGGTAGAGGTAAAAGTGCCTAGGGAATCCATCTGCAGATGGATTTTATTGCAAATTGATTTATGTGAATTTTATTTTGATGGCTGGTCTGGGGAAAAAAAAAACAAATTTGTTCTTGTAGCAGCCTTGTTTATTTCAGATTTTAAGAATACCTGGATTTGGCCTGAGCAAGTCCAGCAGTTACCTCTTTTATGAATTATTTTGTCCAACGACATGAGCAAGGAATAGAGCCCCAGAGCTTCCCTTCTCAGCAGAATGCCCTCTTCCTAGAGCTTTGAGCTCAGCTCCCTCTTTCTTGCTGCCTTTCTATCCTCTGACTCTTGCATTCCTTTCTGTAGTGGTGCTTCTTCAACAGGTAAGACAGCATGCTACGAGCCCACTTTCCCATGTAGCCTGGTGGTTAAGGCCACGTGGAGATAAAACAAGAGGCACGTGTGCACGACACTTTAAAGCAGGCTAAATGCTTTTGCACCGCTTTAACAGTGTTAGTGTTTGCATACCTTGGTAGTACAGTGCATGCTAATTCTAGCCACTGTAGGAAATTTGGCTGGGGAGTGCTAATTAGCCTGCTTTAGCAGACTCAATTTAATCAAGTCTGTAATTACAACACCATCAGAGCAGCTTGTGGTCAGGTACCCTTAGTATGTTGGTGTTCCAGTTTAGGTGCCTGGTTCTTTATTTAAAGTATCTGTCTAGGGAATACTAGGTGCTTAGCCTGGATTTTATAGATCCCACTTCTAGAATTGAGAAGGTAAATGTTAGGCACAGGGGGCATTTTTACACATTCAAGTGCTGCGACACATGCAGTTTTATAAGCAGTGAAATGTGCATCAGCACTGAGAAAATGACGGCAGCGCACTTTTGAACTAAAACACCTTGGAGGTGCTTTAGTTCAAAAGTGCACTGCTACTATTTTCTGCATGCTGATGCTCATTTAGCCACTCACATACAACTGCACACAATGCAGCGCAGTTTGCTGGGGGTGAGGGATATATGCATATAAATGCTCAGGAATGCTCAGTGTTGGTCGCTTTCAGCATTGGTGATGCTTTCTCTTCAGTGATCTCGCAGCACTTGAGGAAAATTCATATAATCTTAAACCAAAAACATGCCTTTTAAGAGAGTTGTATGCTCCCTACTCTACAGATGCACAAATTGAGACAAGTTGCCTAAGTTCACATTTCTTGAGCAGCCAAAGCTGAGACTCCATCAGAAGAGATTATTTGCCATCTCATTCCTAAAACTTAATCTTTTGACCAAAAGGAAGCTGAATTGGAATGATTTTAATTTACACAATTTTATTTGATAATCATTCACAATGAGATATGGCCAGGACCAGATAGTACTAGCTAGATTAACAAGCAGGATCAGTTCCACTGATCAGAAGTGTAGGGGTCTATATTTTTAAGAGACTTCCACACTGCTTCCTCTACATGCCTATGCTGAATTGGCCTGATTTGGTGTAAAACTACTCTCTCCATATGTTAGCTTTGATTCAGAGCTGCAGATGAATGGGTCCATCCACTTGGTCACCACAAGCCACCCCCCTCTCCTGAGGGTAAACACCAATATCTGCTAACCAAAAGAACTAAATGGGAATCACTTTTTCTGTTATCGCAGGGGTAGAGGAGCTGGTGATGGTGTCCATCTTCATATAAGATTATAGAGCTCAGAGCTCCCCTCCCCTAGGACAGTGCTGTAACAGCAAGGCTGTAGACTAGGCTGGGGTTGGGTAGGCACCTTACTTTTCCTGTTAATGCTAGCTCACTTTGTAGGAAGGAATGCAAGACTCGCCAGAAAATGAGAAATTCAGAAAGGAACTTGACTAATCTAGTGCAGAAAACTGAAATGCTTCCTGTTCTACCTTTCAGCTTGGGGCTTCAGATATACCCAAATCCATGGCACATATCCTATGTGCAAGCCACAAGCCAGGGGGCTCTGGAGTTCAGATCTCCCCTAGTTTTGCTTGCCTCTAGCCCAAAGGTCAAAGGAGCAAGCTAGAAGGTAAGCCAAAGAGCAGTCCTCTATCACCCTAAACTGCGTAGCAGAGATCCTTGTATTTGAAAGGATTTGTACTCTTGCAGAGGTCAGTTGCAGAAAAGGGAAATGTGGTTTTGGGCTGCATCAATAGAAGCATTAGGTACAAAACATGAGAAGTGTCTCTCTACTCGGCACTGTAAGGCCTCATCTGGAGTACTGTGAGCAGTTCTGGGCTCCACATTTTAAATAAGACATGGTGACATTAGAATATTGCCTGCCTCTGGACCCTAAGATGATCAAGGGCTTGGAAGGCATGTCATATGAGGAAAGGTTGAAAAAGCTAGGCATGTTGAGCTTGCAGAAAAGGTGCTTAAGAGGGGACATGATGACAATCTTCAAATACTTGAAGGCCTTCCATAAAATAAAGGAGAAGCACCTTTTCTTTCTTACTGCAGAAAGAAGGATGCCAACCAGTGTCTTGAAGTTGCAGCAAAATCAGTTTAGATTGGCTATCTGGAAAACTTCTTCATGGTGAGAGTAGTGAGGCAGTGGAATAGGCTGTCTAGGGAAGCTGTGGACTCTGCATCACTGGAGGTGTTCAAGAAGAGGTTGTACTGCCACTGGTCAGGGATGATCTAAGTGTAGCTATGTCTATTTTCTACCATGGGTATTTCCTGTGCTTCTGGGTTTTGCTGGTTGCTCCTGCTCCCTCTCCTACCTCCACCTTCTGCAATATCTTAGGGTGTTTTTAAGCCTCCCCAGAGACACTGTGTGTTGGCTACAGTCAAGGCTGGGGTCTTCAGTTGTGGTGTGCCAATTTTATTGCTAGGAACAAAGCCATAAGTTCCTGGCTAGGGGGGTCTTGCCATATTTGAAGTCAGGAAGGAATTTTATTTGATGCTCAGATTGGTTCAGACTGGGAGTTTTTGTCTTCCTCTAGCAAAGGGCATGGCCCTCTACCCAGGGCTTCTTGTGCATATGCTGAAAATATTTTATTAGAAGCAGGACATTGGCTACTGTAGTTCCCCTGCTTTACCTGTGGCAGATTAGGGTGTTAGGTCTATTTTGTGTCAGGGTTAAGGGTAGTCGTATATCAAGTTTAGATTATAGTTATATACAATGGTTTAGATGGGGACGATCCTGCCTCGGGCAGAGAGTTGGAGTAGAATGGACCCCCAGGGGCCATCCAGTCCTACTTCTCTATGGCTCTTACACTGACTTTTTAAATACTGAAAAAAAGTATCTTTCTCCTTATACATGGTGGGGGCGTAATCTTGGTGGAAATTTGTATTAAATGGATCCACATGCCAATACTTATTGTGGTGTTAGTAGTTCTTAATGTTTTGTTTTCCATATTATGGGACAGACTCTGACCCCCTCCCCTAGTTTGTGGGCTGCAGTGGTGAAAGCAAATACAAACCTGGGCAATTTAATGCTCTTAAACTGCTACCGTAATTTTATCATCATCTCTTGTCTATTCCTTGTCCTGGAGTGACAAGAGGGGAACCAGCCCAAGGTACCAGTGTAGACACAAGATTGGCAACTGCCATTACTTCTGACCCAGCTGCCATGGCTCAGGCTTAACAACTGCTTGTTATGTCCCTGGTTGCCTCAGTCCTCAGCAGTCAGAATTTTCCATAGACCAATGGGTAGTTGACTTTTTTTTTTTTTTTTTTTTGGAGTGAAGGGCACAAGTTTTGCAGCTGGTCTAAAGATCAGCAGAGAAGATGGGATGGAAAAATCATTTGCCAGTCTTCTGCATAGCCTGTATTGGGTTTTTTATCTTTTATATGAGGTACTTCATTGGTCCTTGGGGAATATTACTGTATCAGTTTCTGATTTAACTATTCTAGTTGGTCTGATGTTGAATAAAAGGGGAGATGAATTAAGATGGTACAGATAACCATGTGATGCAACTAGCACTTGGATGATAATAGCACAGAGACAGGCATCATGCAATTAGATGTGCCCTCTTGTTGGATGTGCCTGCTTTCTGAATTCACTCCTGTTTGCTGGAGTTGACAAAGAAAACAGACTTCTGTGTTAGTGTATGTACACTTACACCTACACAAATATATACATTTATTCAGAGTACAAACCAACTCAAGGGTCTGGCAGTGAGAATATGTTAATTAATTTTAATTGTTTTGTTTTGCATTCACAGAATAGCAAAGGTTAATGCTTGCTTCCCACTAATGGTATTGAAATGGGAGATGATACACTTTAATGAGGCCTGATTCAGATATATTATTTAACCTGTGGGGTACTGTTGAACATAAGCCCAAATGTAGCTCTGAATTGCAAATTACAGTGGGAGAATTTGGCTCTTTTTTGTTATTTCAGAGTTTTATCCCTTGGAACTGCTTATAATGATTTGAATTGTGCTGCTTTTGGGTTGTTAAAGTGTCAAAAGCAAGTAGACTTTGGGGCGGTAGGGAACAAAAAACACACCCTCTAGGAATCATCCTGGTATTTAAGCTACCATGTTGCTATGAGGTGAACTTTGACTGATGTTCTCCCAGATCTCCAATGCACAGTCTTTTGTTTCAGAAAACAATTTTGAATATCAGCTCCTCAACACATTCTGGATCTGGCTATGTGAATGTTACCACGCCTTCCCACACACCCCTTTCTCTCAATTTATATTCTGTTCTCTTCTTTTTAGGTTTTTATTTTGCCCTAAATGGTGAATTTTGGAAACTCTCCAAGTAGCATGATTTGTGTCATTCAGTGCTGTTAGTCATTGAGATAAGGACTATATCTTTAGGGGGAAAGCACCTAGTTCACTTTAAGTGCTGCTGCGTTATCAATACATTTTGGAGTTGGTGATATTGATGACAGAACTAAATGTCTAGACAGGTTTTGGCTACACTGAAATTTCTACTGGCTTCTTTTCCCCAGTAGAACTGCAGTGGTGCAAATCTCAAGCATAAATATAATTAATATCTGTGTAAATCACATTTCACAGGTTTAAAGATGCATTAAAAGTACATAGCTATACTGAAGATAAAATCCCAAAGTAGATGTGCGTGCTCAAGATGCAACAAGCCTCAATACAGGCTTTGTGTAATCATTTCTTGGAATATTCTCAGGAATAGGGTCAGCATCCACTGTAGGTGAAATGTGAGTCTTTGTTCATCTTTCTAGTGTACTACTTACTGGCTATAAGCATTAAATCAGTCCCTTCTGAATTGAAAAAAATGCCTTTTCAGTGCTTGTGAGAGCTGTCCCTGTTAACTAAGACTTGAACCAAAGGCTAAATGATGCAAAGTTTAAAAAAAAAAATTAGGTTCTGTAGGAGCTCTTGGTACAATAACCCTCTGGCCATGAGAGCAAAACTCCAAGGAAGCCATACTTTTAAAAACAAACAAACGCATTTTGAGGACAAGTTCAACTTCAACTTCATTGTTTCCATGCCAATGCTTTCAAAAAAATTTATTTTTCCTTTTCCCTTCTCACTCCCATGAGCCCAAATTAGAAGATTGGCTCAGAAATCAAAAGGACCTTTTAAAAACTCCATATAAATTGCATTCTTGCTATGTGCCTTTTGAACTTTTAGAAATTCATTTTTAAGCTTCTACTTGCAACTTTTTAAAATAAAAGAAGAGGTCCTTGCCTTGGCATCTAATTTAGAGGCGTTTGGGACCCCTAAGAAAAATATCATATCAACCAACTCATGACAATCATGAGTTGGGAGCACCTACTGTCAACTTTGGTAGACATGTAACAGCAACAACAAGAAAATATTATCAGAGCCATATTGACCAGATCAATTACTTTCTGCCATGTGAAAAAGCTTTCTTGTCTTCATAATCAGCCTGGTCTACAAGCTTGATTCTAGCAGCAATACACTTGTATTGTGTTGACATAAGATGGTGTTGCTTTGAAGGCAAGGACCTTGCCTTTGTTTTGCTGCATAATGCAGTTAATCATAAAAAGGTAACTTTAAAACAACTTTTTATTGCAAACTGACATCCTCTAAAGCAGCAATTCACAACCCTTTTAGACTCTAGGTAGCCCTCAGAATATTCCAGGACTTGGTAAAAAAAGAAAAAAAAAAGAATGACAACTACAGAAAAGTACTAGACCAATTCTCTTTCAAAGATCTCGAAGCCCAACAGGTCAGAATGATTTTAGCACAGTGGATTTCTGTTTGATGTCTCTGGGCTAATCTTGTGAATCATGCTTGTATACCTAATGTTGCTAACATACAAACAGGTCAAGGCACTCCAGAGGCTATAACCCCCTGGATAAAAGCAGGGTTTCCAACCTGATTTATTTTAATTGACAGTCTGCAAACAGTCTACCAACAATAACATTTTTACTGACATATGTTTATATAATGTAAATGTAGCTCTTCTGCCAGGCCCTGGATGGCAGTGGCAATGGTGATGTTCAGATTTAAAGTTTAATGCCAATCATAGTAATAAAAGGAGAGAAAAGTTTGTCAGTAAAAGTTTTGCAGTTTATCAGTAAAAACTCATGTTGCTTATTTGGTGGCAAGAGAGCTACAAGAGGAGGTAGCAAGGCATCCTCTGCCATGAGTGCTTCATTAGTTTGGTGCTGGAGGAGATGCCTAGGACTACATGGAAGAAGGACTGCCAAAGGAAGCTCTAGAGAAGGAAAAGGGCATGGACTCCCAGGAATGTGGATGCTGGAAGCTTGTGATTTCCTGGCAGTAAGCCAAAGCCTTCCCACCTGTGGCAGTTTGCCTGGAAGACAGATGTGGTTCCCAACCAATGGAGGAGGAGGAGGAGCAGAAGCATGTTCCATTGGTAGAAAAGGCTAGACCAGGCCTTTCTAATGTTGGGAGGAACATGATCACTGCCACAAAGAGGAAACAAGAGGTTGGGGTGGTTGGAGACTCTTTTTGTGAGGGATGGAAGCACTCATCTGCTGGCCTGACTGATTGTCTTGGGAGGTCTGCTGCTTTCCCCAGAGCCTGGATCCAAGATGTCATGGAAGGACTATGGCAACTTTTCCAACCCTCATGCTGCTCGTCTATGTGGGCATCAAAGATACTGCCAGGGACAACCCTGAGCTGATCAAAAATGACTATAGGGCTCAGGGTGCAAGGGCTCATGGTGGGAAAGTTTGCATGATTGAACCACTCATGGGTGGGTATAAATTGTTGATGAGGCTGGAGAGAGATGTTGCTCTTTATGTAAATGAATGATATGATTGTTCAGCACTCCAGTGTGAACCTGGAGGTAAGCCTGTTGAAAGTCTCTGGGTTTGGGTCAGAGGGGAGAGCACCAAAGGTGATGGCATGGTGAGGTCTGCTATAGACTACCAGACTAGGAGGAGGAGGTGAATGGGAATTTCTCCAAACATCTAACAGAAGTTTCCAGATCACATGCCCTGGTTCTTATGGGGGACTTCAATCATATCTGATATCTGCTGGATGGACAATCCAGGAAGATATTGGAGAGTGTTGTGGACAACTTCCTGGTGTACGTGTTGGAGAGGCCAACTGTGGGCCATGCTGTTCTTGACCTGCTGCTCACAAACAAGGAAGAATTGGTGGGGACTGTAGTAGTGGATGGCAACCTGGGCAGCAGGGACCACAAAGTGATTGAGTGTAGGTTCCTGAGGAAAGGAAGGAAGAAAAGTAGCAGGGCAAGGACCCTGGACTTCAGAAAAGCAAAGTTTGACTGAGTCATGGAACCCTGGGCAGAGAACCCTGGGAGGCCAGTCTAAGGGGCAGTAACAGTCTTCAGCTACCTGAAGGTTGATTCAAAAGAGGATGGAGCTCGGCTGTTTTCAGTGTTGGCAGATAACCGAACAAGGAGCAATGGTCTCAAGTTGCAGTTGAAGTTTAAGTTGGATATTAGGAAAACTTTCTCATGAGGAGGGTAGTAAAACCCTGGAACAGATTATTTGGAGAGGTTGTGGAATCTCCATCCTTGGAGATTAAGACCCAGGTAAACAAAGCCTTGGCTGGAATTATGTGGTTGGGGATGGTCCTGTTTTGAGCAAGGGGTTGGACGAGATGACTCCCTGAGGTCACTTCCAACTCTAATTTTGACAAGGGTGAAGAAAATGAGTCAACTTTATAAACAGATGTGTGTATGTGTTTCCCTTTCACTCCTGGAGAGAGCCTTAAGTGGAAGCCAGAGAAGCAAAATATTTAAGGAGAGAGGTTTTCTTAACATCTCTTTGACCCTGGCTTTGTACATGGTGCTTATGATGAAATTATCTCTTAAAGTATAATTTAAAATATTAAGATTAGTGGTAATATCCTTCAGTTAACTGCTAACCACATCTTGTATATAAAATAAACATATTTTTGCCACACTGAAACCGCTTCATTTTTAACTTGCTGTTTTGCTGCCGAAAAACTCTGATATGCCAGATGGCCAGGTCTAAGAATGCATAAAATGCTTCATTTTTGTATTCTCTTTGCTCTAGGAGACTATTTCTGTTTAGCTACGTAAGTAGGAGTCATTGGAAGAACAGACAAAAATCAAAACTATAGCTGCAATTATTTGGAACAGAATAGGGGTAGGAAATTAAACTAATTTTTAGCATTCTTAAACTGATGAGATGGGAAATAAACGTCTTGGCTGAGCAGAAGCTTCATTATTTTAATGTTCTACTGCTTGAAAGAGTTCTGTTTGGGATGGGTAATAAGCATTTTCCTGTAAACAAGATGAGTTTGTTCAATTAATATAATGAATTGTATACAATAGAAATTCTTCCTAACGGGTAGTGAATTGTAGCCATTTTCTTCCAGCATGAAATTGAACGTTGCATGGAAAGTTCAAATAGTTAACCACATTGATACGGACTTGGCAGTAATAGCTCTACAATGAGAGAGTATTATTCTGCATTGAATTTAGAACCTATGCGAAGAAACTGATGTACAACTGCCCGCAATTTGTGCATTCACAGCAGAACCTGAGCTTGTAAGTTCTTAATGCCCCTAAGTATCTCTTCTCAAAGGCAGAATCTCATTCTCTAATTTCACAAGATTTTTGGAGCAATGCGTTATGCAGACCCCACTAATGCTTTTCTTTAATGAATCACATTGGAAAGAAGGCCTGTTTCTTCTCTTGATACCTGGCAGAAATAGCTGAATGAAGAATAGACATATGTGACCCTGTTTCTACTGTACCAGAGTAACAGCCTCACTGTGGTGTTTATTTCTATGACACCATTGGTATGCAAGGTTGGATTATGGGAATTGTCTCTTATCTTCATATCCTCCATTGGTATGCATAGGTGAAGGAGTGGAAAAACTTTTTGTGCTTGTTTTGACTGTAATGTTACACTTTAACTGCTTTTAATATTTTTGAATATAAGAGGTCAGGAAAGTCAGGTGAGTGCACAGTGACCCTGCCTTTTATGGTTATAAAGTTCATAACAGCACTGATGTTGTAAGAGAAAGTTGAGTAAATGTAGTTGAAGAGTCAGTGTTTAATATGACTTATGTGGAAGTCTAAAGTGAAGGAACCCCAGCTCGGGAATCGCAAGAAGAGAGAGGAGAGGTTCCAGACTGGACGATGAGGACAATTATGGCACGTGAGACTATGATGAATACAATGAAGAGTGAAAAGACTGTAAAATAAGTGAGGGAGTTGGGAAGGGGGTGAAGGGAGAGGGGAGAAGGAAGGAAGGAGGGCACTGAGGTGTGGTCCTTTGCATAATTATGAGGGTTAACAGTGATGGGCAAGTGGGCACATGAAATGTGGGCACATGGTGTGGCTTTGTAATGGGAATGAGAATGGTGCAACTATAAAGATGCGTTTTGGACTGTCAAGTGAACTACAGCGGTCACAAGACTTGTTGCTAGAAAGGGTGTGAGCGCTGCTGCTTAAAATATTGTCTGCATCAATATTACTGCCAAGTCCATACAAATAAACCCCCAACAAAACCTAAGGGGATCATAAGGTGGCTTTTGGCCCATGTAGTTTATTTTCAGGCAAGAGAGATGCCGTTCTCAGCCTTGAGTGACTTGGTATAGTTAGAAGGTGAAGGCCTGTCCTTTTGCTCTGCAATTAGACCCCCGTGGTCTAATTACAAATGCCTTCAAATGTGAGTATCTCAGCTACATAATGTATGGTCATGGGGAATTGCTCTTGGGCTTTCTCTCTACCTTGCTCCTTTGGGCTGAAGGCAAGTGAGACTATGGGGTATCTGAACTCCAAGGCCCCTTGGCTTGGGGCTTGCATGTAGGATGCCTGCTATGGATTTGGGAGCATCTGAAGCCCCAGGCTGAAGGTCTGGGTGGTAATATTAGTGTCAGTGGTAGCATGACACAGACTTGAACAGTGCTCCACTTTGATAGAATTTGAACTGATATGACCCAAGACACAACATTAAAACAACAAACAACCCCTTTCCCCCCAAAAAAACAACTAAACAAACAAAAAACCTAGGGAGTGGTATTGCAGATCACCATCCAACAGTAAAAGGATAGGTACAGGTAACATAGAAATCCCTTTAGTGGTTCAGTCTGAACCCAATACCTATTTGGTCCTCAAGAGTTGAAATCCATAAGGTAGTAGCAGGTAGAAGCCTGTACCTCCCAAATCTTGGAAGAGCTGAGACTTGCATCTAAGAGTGGTGTTGTTTCTGCAACCAGAAGAGGACCAGTGCCCTGGCAACTAATGTGGAGTAGCATCAGTGTTGGTGAGGTGTGTGACAAAGAACAGTGCTCTCCTCCCACCCCCTAGCAGCATAGAGGCAAGGGAAAACTTGAGCTAAGAGTTACATTAGCTCTACTGACTACACTGCTCACCCCATCTGTTAGGAGTATGTGAAACGGGCCCTGTTCAATTTGGATTTGGCCCAAATCAGGGACAGTGATTTGGCCATAGACAACTTTAAAAGTACTTCTGGTTCACTTCTGGGAACATGCGGTGGTGCCTACACACCCCCTTATTCCCCCCAGCTCAACAGTTGGTTCCAGGGGGACCCCAGGTGTCACCCAGACCTAGGAGGCACCAGTCACTGAACAAGGTGGGCGCAGGGTGTCTCCCTGCACGCTCCCTGGCAGACCCAGAAGTGGACTGGAAGTACTTCTGTTCCACTTCTGGGTCTGCTGTTGAGTGCGCTGGGGAGTCCCCCCCCCCAACTTCTGTGGGACACTACATGCACCCCAGCATCACAGCATTCACGAGCCACCTTCTACCTTGAGGTATGTAGAAAAAACATTTAAAGCTGTCTGTATGTCCAAATCGCCAAATCTTTTCAAATTGATTTGTAGGGTTCCAGGTTGATTCGGAGAGATTAGAGGGTCCCATGATTCGATTTGAATTCAGAGCTTCGGCCATCAAACTGGGGACGAAAGCTTTGTACAGCCCTACTCTCTACCTTGCTTAGTCCCCTGTTGATTGTGATGAACAGTTAGTAGCAAATTAAGAAGGGCTACTGATAGAAGGGGTTCTTAAATATTTTTTTGTCATCCCACCTCCTTTTTCCCCCATTAATAAACCCTGTTATAGTTTAATGTTGCTTGCAAGTGAGGAAATTTGTTTACACTGGAACACCCAGACAGAATTTCTCAGTGTTCACCCCTCTTGCCCCCAGGCTTCTGCATGGGGGCTCAAGCCAAGATATTCAAATTGTGTAAAACCCTGAAGATAAGCCAGGTTTTTGTTGCTGCCATTTGGTACCTGAGACAAGGGTTAAACTTACTTATTTTGTGAGGTAGTTGCTTATTTATGTTCATGGAAAACTGAATATTGAAAGAGAAAACATAAAGCTGCTAAAACTGAAGCCTTTTATTTTTACTTTTATTTTAAAGGAATATGTAGCATTAGGCCTTGATGTAAGAGAGGTTTGAATGTCAACCAGATATAGCTGGCTTTCCAGTCTGTAGAACTGCAAAACCTTTTGCTTTTAACATTTTAGTCCAACTACTACTAGGTCCCTCCATGGAAAAAAGTAGTGTACATCTCAGTCCTGCAACTTGGCTCATCCAGGTAGAATTATGTCCATATGTTTCATTGGGACAAGGTACAGATAAGCTTGTGAT
>JAGPOW010000261.1:246915034-246925534 GCA_030014935.1 Caiman crocodilus
TGTTATTTCTTAAAAATAGAAAATATGTTACGTGCACTTCACTTGGTAGTCTGTCACAAAATAGAATCATAGAAAATTAGAGTTGGAAGGGACCTCAGGAGGTCATCTGGTCTAATGTCCTGTTCAAAGCAGGGCCAGCCCCAACTAGATCATCCCAGCCAAGGCTTTGTCTACCCAGGTCATAGAAACCTCCAAGAATGGAGATTGTACAACCTCTCTGGGTAACCTGTTCCAGTGCTTCACCAACCTCCTTGTGAGGGAATTCTTTCAAATATCTAACTTAAGCTTCCCTTGCTTTTCTGTCCACCTTAGTCCATCCAAACCATACTTCATTAACTTACTTGCACGAATGTTGTGGGAGACCATATAAAAACCTTGCTGAAGTCAAGGTATATGACATCCACTGTTCTTCTGACATCCATGGTGCCACTTATCTTATCACAGAAGACAATCGGGTTGGTTAGGCATGACTTCCCCTTGGTGAATCTGTGCCAACTGTTCCTAATCCAAGAACTTCTACTCAAAGTGTTTAGAAATGAATTCGTTGAGGACCAGCTCCATGATTTTTCTAGGGCTTGAGTCTGTAGTTCCCTGGATCTTCCTGCCCTTTTTCCAATCATTTGGGTCCTCTCCTGATCACCATGAGTATTCAAAGGTAATGGCCAGTGGCTCTGAAATCTGGGAAGGGGGAAACCCATGCCCTCTAGCTCTGTACATGGGGCAGGGGCAGGCTGCCCATTGTAGGCTTGAGCTCCCTGCCCTGATGCCCTCCCCTGGGGCCTTGGCAGATCAGTGGGTGTGACCTTGTGCTGCAGGGAACAGTGGGGCTATGTGGGGATCTCCTTGCTGTTGCAAACTCTGTGCTACCCTGGCAAGGCATCCCCTGTCCACGTGGCAGCATCAGGGATAGTAGTGCAGGGTTGTCCCTTAGTGCTGCCTTGTGGGCTGGGGCATCTTGCCAGGTCAGCATGGAGCTTGCAGCAGCAAGGAGATCCTTGCACAGCCCCACTGTTTCCTACATATCCAGGTCACATCTGCTGGGCTGTGGTGGCCCCAGGGGAGGGCAGCAAGGCAGGGAGCCCAAGCCCAGAATTGGCACCCTGTGCCCACCCCAGACACAGACCTGGGGGCATGGGTCCCCTTGTCCCCCAAGGACTGTGTGCATCAGTGGGGAGCTAACCCCACCCTCTGCCCCTTCCCCCCGCCCTGACAAGCTGCCTGTGGCCCCATCCCACTCATTACTGGGGTGCTACAGCCATGCATTGTGGCCCTGGGCCCCATGCAGTGCCCAGTTGGGCAGCAGCCCCAGCCCTGCCCAACTGCCTACCTCCTTATGGGAGCCTCAGTCCTGCCCCCCACTAGCCTATGGGAGCTGATCTCCAGGTTGCCTGGTGCCCATGCACATGGTGCCTGCTGCCTGACCGCCCTCCTCCTGCTCCCTCCCAGCCCCTTGCAGGCTGGAACTCTGCCAACCTGCAGAGTTTTATGCAAAACTGAAAATTCTGCAGGTTTTTCCATTAAAATGAGAGATCCATGTCTTCCTCCAGTAAATGAGAAAATCCATGTTTTTTTCCATTTTCCTGTGTGAAACAGAGAACCCAGGTCCCTGAATATCTGCCACTAGGCTGCCTCCCCATATTTTCACTGACCTTCCTTTTGTTGCTGACATTACTGTAGAAGCCCTTCTTTTTACCCTTCATGTCCCTTGCTAGCTGCAACTCCAGTTGTATTTTGGCCTTCCTGACTTCATCCCTGCATGCCCGAGCAATACTCCTATACTCCACCCTAGTTATGTCCAAGTTGCCATTTGTAAAATTCCTTTTTGTGTTTTAGCTCACTGCAGTGTTCCCCATGAGAGGTAGGGCATGTGATCTGGGAACTTCCATTAGCTGTTTGAAGAATTCCCCATCCACCACCTCCTCCTTCTGATTTGGTGGTCTCCAGCAGACCCCACCATGACATCACCTTTTGTGGCTCTCCCCACTGACCCAAACCCAGGGACTTTCAACAGACCTATCTCTATGTTCATACTGGAGTGCTGAACAGTCAGATAGTTCTTTTACATAAAGAGCAACTCCTCCTCTTCTCCCCAGTCTGTCCTTCCTCAACAGTTTATACCCATCCAGTCATGCAAGCTTTCCTACCATGTCTCTGTTGTTTTAATCACATCATAGTTCTGGGACTGTGCAAGGACTTCCAATTCTTCCTGCTCATTTCCCAGTTCTGTGAATTTGTGTACAGACACTGGAAGTAACTAGTCAATTGCCCTACTTTCCCAGGAAGGAGGCGGAGGAGGAGGCAGCCTCCCTTGTCGCCGCATCCTTCTTGGGTTTCTTCCTGGTCCCCTACTTCCCCACTTTACGTCGGGGCTTTTGTTCTCTGTCCCTCAGCAAACCTAGTTTACAGCCCTCTTCACAAGATTAGCGAGGCTGTCTGTGAACATGTTCTTCCCTCTCTTTGTTAGGTTGATTCAATCTCTTCCTAGCAGTCCTTGGAACAATATCCTGTGGTCAAAGAAGCCAAAGCCCTGCTGGTGACACCATCTCCGCAGCCATACACTGATCTACAGGATTTATCCACTCCTGCCCAGGCCTTTCACTTTGGTCAGGAGGATGGAGGAGAACACCAACTAAGCCCCTCTCTTTTTTCTTGCCCTTCACCCTTGTACCCAGAGCCTTGTAGTTACTTTCAATCTGCTCAGGGTGCCCCTGGCACTGTCTTTGCCCACGTGGATGGGCAGCATGAGGTAGTAATCAGGTGGCTGGAGGAGTTGCGGTAATCCTTCTACCGTGCATCTTGAAACCAGCAGACCTCTCAAGACAATGTCAGGCCAGCAGATACATGCCTATGTCCCCCACAAAATGGAGTTTCCAACCACCACATCTTGCTTCCTCTTTATGACAGTGATCTTGATCCTCCCAACATTGGGGAGGAAGGGCACGTGCATGCATGTTGCAAGAGCGTGCGAGAGGAATATGTGCGTGTGTGTGCCTATGACAGTGTGGCTTACTGCCAGTAGTGGGGGAAGGTGTCTGGGCAGGGTTGTCTTAGCCACCATTCAGTGCTGCCAGTGAGCCCAACTCTGTTGTTGGCAGCGGGGCCCACCAGGAGGCATCTGCTCCTCCGGTGGAGGAAAGGAGTGAGGGGGTCCTTTGAGAGTGGCAGGGAGCTGCGTGGCTGAGCTGGCAGTGCTGCGGGGCTGGTGCCCATACTCTCAGGCTGGGGTGGGGCAGCTGGGAGGTGCTGCCCTAGGGGAATGGGGGACTGTGTCCAGGCCTCCTGGAGTGGTGTGAGAGCCCTAGCCTGGGGCTCTCCTCCTCCCTTCAGCATCCCTTCCTCCTTTTCAGCTGCTGCTGGGCCATGGCAGTGTGGGGATCCCAGTGGCAGCAGGAACAGCACTCAGCACTGTGCCTCCCCATTCCATCCTTCTACCTGCTGAGCTGTGGAGGTGGCTCCTGTCATGTGCTGGTCTGGCCAGGCTGCAGTCCTGTGCCCCACCAGGTCCAGAAACATGCTTCACCTATGCCCATCCCTTCCCCCGTGCCCTCCATAACGGGGGTCTGAGGTCTTGGGATGGAGGGCTGTGGGTTGGGAGTGAGGGGCACCAGTAGGCATGGGGGCCAGGGGCTGTGGGTTGGGAGTGGGGGGCAATGGCAGGGCTAGAGGGGCTGCGGGTCAGGAGTGAGGGGAACCAGTGGGATGGAGGGATGCGTGACAGAAGCGAGGGACAGCAGTGGGGCTAGGGGTTGGGAGACAGGGGCACTGGCATGGTCAGAGGGTTGGGAGACTGTGGGTCAGAAGTATGTGCGCAGGGGCAAGTCACTGAGATACCAGGGCTTCTCAGTGCCACAAAGCAGTGGGAGGGACAGCTGCAGCTGGATCCACATTCTGGTAAGTGAAGGAAGCAGAGGGGGCTCTCATTTTTCATGACAATAACATCCCTCCCCCTGGCATAATCAAACACCAAAATATATAGGTATTTAGAATTTATTTTATTATAGTGATTAAGGCACTGGTAGGCTTCCAAATTGCTTTAAAACTGTAAATATATCAATGAAACATTGTGTTCAGCTCACACGCATACGTGTAGGTATGTGGTGTTTCATTTTAAGACTATTACTAGAATAGCTTTGTAAGACACTTTCGTAAAAAAAAAAAAATTAGTGGAAGGTATAAGCAGATGTCTAGAGACAAACTGCTTTGTACTAATATATTTTGAAGTGTGGTTAAATGGTACTTAACTTGTTAATAGGTGTAGGAAGGAGAAGAAAGCTTCTTCTCCAAGAAGATTCTAGGCAGATCATGTATCCAAGCTTCAGGATATTTTTAGGGGAGAAATGATGCAACAACTTCTGCACCAGTTTCTTTTTCTGTTTCAGTCACCTGTACTGAACACTCCTTTCCTTTCTTGGCAAGGTTCACAAGAGCTGCATCAAATTATATTAGGAAAAGAAATGAGTTCATAAATCTTGAACAAAAAGGAGTGCTTTTTAGAAATTCAAATTCTGTTTGAAAACTTAATATGTAAAGAACTGCCAACGAGAAGTGAGAACCAAACTTTAAAACTTTTTTGCTGGTTTTGTGCTTTCCCAGTTAAATTTACTATTTTGAGCCTGTTTGCAATGTACATGCAGCAGGAAAATGTGTGAAATACTTTGTGTGCCAGTGGGCATATCTACATGTGCATATTAAGGCAAAACAATAAACTGTGATGCATACTGACCTGGAGTTTATAGGTCCCAGGTGCAGCATTTACGTGTTTGCCTGGGTTTGCAGCAGGTTGAGCCAGGTTGGAGCATCTGGGGCTCCTCTGACCTGATGCAATGTGCTGCAGAGGGCCTGGCTGGGGCACGAGGGTATTCTAGTGTGGGGCTAGCTGACAGGCAGCTCCTGCACTGAGGCACCCTTATGCCCCATTAGTGTCTATGAATGTTGCTGCGCCCAAAAATCTCCACGGCAAGATGCACATGCACATGCACATGCAGATGCCGAGACATTTACTGTAGAGCCAATTAGGCAACTACTCAGTAAATGTGTTGTGTAGATACGCTCAGTATATTTATAACTTTGGTTGTGTTACAGAAGCTAGACATGAACTTGTCTGCATTTCAGTTGCTGTCTGGAAAATTAGTCCAATTTATTTCTAACATTCCCAACTCTTGCTGTTGTGCACTCCAATTCCATAATTGCATGAATCTAAGACTAGTCTGAATGTAAGACAACCCCTAAATATTAGATTCTATATATGGAAATGGCATAATTTTTTTTTAACTTTCCAGATGTTGAACCTAATCATCAGAGGATTGTCTTGAATTTGCTTCTTCCCCCTTCCCCACCCCACTATGGCAGAGAAATCAGTGGCTGGAGAGGGTCAGGCAGTCCTTTTGCCCACTCTCTCTCCCACTTCTTCCCCCCTGCAGCCTTGTTGCCCCCTCCCACCCCCACTCTGCTCCCTTTAAGTGCATCTCTTTTCCGCCCTCCGCTGCTTACTGTCAGACTCTTAGACGCTCTTTCCTCTCCAGAGCATATCATGTGGAAGCACAGTCCTTGCTGGGCCATGCAGCAGCGATGATGCTGGTTGCGTGGACATGGAATAGCTCCATGTCCAGGAGCTCCATGTGCTGCATGCTCTGGAGGGAATCCAGCCCAAGCTGGAGCTGAGCTATATCTGATGATAGGGAAGAGGGTGGGGCAGAAGCTCTATTTAACTTGTAAAAACAAGTTAATATGGCAAAGTATGTATTTGCTGGGTAGTTCATTTCATTAGGGGCACCTATTTATGGGAAACCTATAGGCAACCAGTGTGTGATATCACAGTGGATTGCTAGTGTCTGATACTGTTTTCTGAAAAGTTCCAGGATTGGAGAAAGTCTAGAACTTATTTTTTCATTAGTAGTTTTCTTTTCTTCGAATGGTGAAACTGAGAGCTCTAAAAATAATTAACGTATGACAGAGAGAACTGCCAAGCAGCATTATGTAGTAATACACCATATTTACCTGAATCCAAGATGACTTCAAATTTTAAGATATTTCCCCAATAATTAGACTCTATTCATAGAACATTATAAAACTTTGTTATAATGTTCCATGTATAGAAACTAATTATTAGGTGGGGGGTCGTCTTGAATGATTGAGGTAGGGAAAGCAGATCCCTGCCTCTTGCCTCCACACTGCTGCCAGCCCCCTGGCCCTCAGCCTCCAACTGCAGATTTTACTCTCTGGAGCAGCTCCAACTCCAGCTCTGGCCAAGGACATGGAGCACCTGGTGACTTGGCCCAGGCCAGCCAGTAGCTGTGGTTGTAGCTGGCTTTGACCTTATGCCTGGCTGGGGCTGGTGCCCCTACTGTTGTGTTGTTTCCCTTGTGCCCCTCACTTGCCCTCTGTGGTTTCCTCCATGCTTCCTTTTCCATGGGCCCCCTTCTGCATACCACATGAGGCATCCCAGATGGCAGCTGCAGCTCTAGCTGTGGAGTCACAGCAGCTGCCTACCATGTGCCCATACGCAGCTTCAGAATAACTATTTTCCCTCCACCTTGTTGAATGGAGGGAAAAACCTTGTCTTAAATGAACTTCTTATATCACATTTATTTGAGCCCAACATGCCATCCTCATTTAAGAGCAAAAGAAAATGAGGGATACTGGGAAGGAACCTAGAGAGAAATTTTTCATTCTCAAATCAGCAAAGGAACATGCCTTTGTCTTTTTCCAAAACCTTTGGGTATGAGACTACCATGGTTTGATCCTCATTTTGTTACATTCATAAGACATAAGGTGTATTTATTTTAAGACTTGAACATTTTTCATATTTAGGCTACTTAAATAGGAGAGGTCCCTCTAGCTTGGATATGCCAAAGGTAAAAAAACCTGTTTAGATAACTTATTGATTAAAATAAAAAAAAACCCAAAAAACCTCTGGTTTTTAAAATACAAAACCACATCATGTAAATATACATGTTAAAAGCATTCTGAATAATAAAATTAATTTATCTTTACAAGCGTTACTTCTTTCTGGTAGGACGCTAATTTCATTGTTTTCTTGTGGTTTATTTCATTGATCGATAACAATACTTAAATAATGGATATTGTTCAAGCATCTCGCAGGAAACTTATTCTAGTGCTGTCACATGCACACACACAGGACATGCAGAAGCACATTCATATACCAGTGAGCATTGGCACATAGCACTTATTGACACTATTCAAGAGGGTTTATTCCCTCTTTTCGACTGCAATTATTCTTTTGTTCCAGATGACAGGTTAACAGCTGAGATTGACAGTGCAGAATACATTTTGAATAAACTGTTCAATAGTTTTAATCTTAGGCTTGCTCAAATTACTTAAGTTGCCATTCTTCCTCTTGTAAATTTTCAGTTATACTTTGTTCTGTTAGGCAGCTTGCGAGAGACCAGCTAAATCCTTTCAAATTTAGAGCCTGTCTGCATAAAGAGACTGGATCATTATTAATTCACCAAAAGAAAAAGCTCTCCCATTTTGGAGTCTTTTTGAATAGAGATTTCTCTTTGTTTTGGGCAATTTGTCAGCAAACCTGAATTTAGATAGCCTTAGATATTTTAATTTACATTTATAAAGCACATAATCAGTGCTGTGGCTATGACAAAGTTTGAAACCAGCCAATGGCTTATAAATAGGTCTCTGAACAACAGAGTCCCCTTTTCATTATACCCACTCCATGCAGGTCCCTCCTATTCAATCCCCACCCTGCAAGGCATGTCTGTCAAGTCACTGTAACTTGCAGCAAGCCCTACAAGTTATGCAGTAGTCTCTGAGAAGCTAAAATGGCAAGTGAGTTTGAGTAGGAAAAAGTTCCCTGCCACTTGCACCTCCTTTTTTAAGTTAACGGTCTATGGTCCCAAGTGTCTCATCTCAAATTTGAAGTGCATTATATAAGAAGGAAGATTGTCTTGGGTAACCAGGCTCCAAGCTACCTAGGGCCTGAGGTGTCAAAAACAGGATCTTGTATACATTGTAAACAGTACTGCAAGATCAAATTATATCTATAGTTAATAAACCACTCTGGGTTTATTGACTTTTTTTTCTTTCCGCAAAGCTCAAATTAATTAATATTTCCCTGGTGAGAGAGTGGACTGCGAGCTTCCGCCACAGAGTGAACACTCACTTCAGGATAGCAGCATCTTATCCAGAATAGTAGGATCTACCCAGGGAGCCAATCAGGTACAGTGATTTCTGCTTTAAATTCATTCTCTGTCTTGATCAGGATTCTTCCTTGGCTGTTGCTTGATACGAGAGTGATGTGCCTGGTGGGGGGAATTATTGGTGTGTTTAAGATGGCTGAAGAGTCCAATCTGTGCTGTGCAAGTTTTTCCAAAGGTATGACCAGTGGTGCCTTGGGAGGCAGGATGGGGGTATAACTGTTGGCCAGGATGTTGTGTGCTTTCCATCCTTCTTTGCCATTTCTTGGCTTCCTGAGCAAAATGGTTCTTTTCAAAGTAGGCTATAGCTTGTATGGTGCAGCGCCATTTAGACCTGTTACCAACTAGCACTTTTCAGTTTGTAAATTTGATGCCACCCCTCTTGAGGTGTGCTTTCAGGGTGTCCTTATAGAGCTTCCTCTGTCTTCCTCTTTATCATGACTGAGTTGAAAGAAGAGGACTTGCTTCAGGAGATGAGCATCAGCCATCCACACAGCGGTTAGCCCTGAGGAGCTGATGTTTCATGATCTTTGCCTCAATGCTAGTTATGTTGGCTGCAGAGAGGATGTTGGCATTGGTGCAGTGCTGTTCGCATCTAATTTGAAGGATCTTTCTGAGGCAACACTGGAATCATTCCAGGTACTGAAGATGGCTTCAATATGTCACCCACATGTCACACCCATAGAGGAGCATTTCCCCACCCCCTCTTTCCCAATAGCGACACTCTGAACTTTGGAGTGAAACCCAACTCCTTGTGTTGAAGTCACCCATGAGGATGAACTTGCCTTCCTTGGCAGTGGCAGTCAGGACTGCATCAGAAGCACAGGAGAACTGTTCCTCGTTGTGTTCTTTATCATCATGTGTGGGGGTGTACACACTGATCATAGTACACTGGTCATTACTGAGTGCAAGGTGGAGAGTCCTTAGGTGTTCGTTAATGCCCAGAGTTCTGAAAGCTGGCTGACAATCTTGTTCTTAATGGCAAAGCCAGCCCTGTGACTGCCTCTCTTCAGATGACTTTCCTTTCTGAAAAAAGGTGTAGCCACGTTCTTCATTCAGCAGGCCTTCATCTGTCCAGTGGGTCTCACTTAGGGCAGCAATATTGATATTGTATAATGCAAATTCTGTAGCTACTACGGCAGTTATTTTTTCAGGATGCTCACTGTTTGGGGAGTCCATGAGTGCAGACCTTCCACATGGTGAACTTTGGTACTTTGTTAATTTCAGCCTCAGGCTGTCTTAACCCCCGCAGTGGGTTGACATCCAGTGGAGTCACTGTACCTATCCTTGGGGCACCTTTTCTAGCTCCTTGCCAGGGTGAGCAGAAGGGATCCTAAAGAGAACTGCTCAGTCACTGTCACAGAAGTACAATTCAGCAGCTGTCTCGGGAAGTGCAAAATGACCATCACATGACCACTGCCTACATGCAGATTTGTGGCTAGGGACTCTGAGATCACTGTTCCTATCCCCACTGCTACTTGTCTGTTGCTGCAGGACTTGGTTTGTGGGAGATGCTAACATCCCTGGCAGAGGCCTGCATATAGCATCTTTTAACATGGGGAAGTGGTATGCAAACAACAGCCAAACAGACTTGACAGGAAGGAACCTGAACCCAGTGACAAGGATGTTCAAGACAACTGGAGACCTCCATTCCACTTCAGCCCTTGTCTGCCTTTACAGTTGCAGAGAACCAGCCAGTCCCCAAAAACACCTGTTCTGCTGTTGGTCTTCAAGAGTTCGGACCAAGCTTGCCTCAAACCTGTTTGCCAGGGGAGAGCCTACCAGGAGTGCAAGACTCAAGACAACATAACTCCGAGAGTCATTGGAACACAAGTCTCTCCACGAGGTAATGGTCCAAAGAGAGGTTAATTGGGATTAATACTCCTGTTCTGACAAGCTCTTACTGCAGAATCAGCTTGATTTGCATTATACACAATGTTTAAATAGAAGCAATAACAGTGAGTACAGTGAGAATTCTGGGTTGGCAGTACTTGCTCAGTCTTATGGCAAGCTCTTTAGAATTATTTGGCACTAGAAACGCAAGCCTGTCAGCTCCTGTTTTTCCTTCCATACCTTGGTTTAGTCACTCTCCTGACTTTTTTTGTCAGGAATCAGAATCATAGAAGTAGGATCGGAAGGGACCTTGTAGATCTTCAAGTACAACCCCCTGCCTGAAGGGTAAGGAGGGAAACTGGGCTCAAATGACTCCAGCCAGGTAGGCATCGAGCTGCTTCTTAAAGACCCCCAGGGTAGGAGCCAGCACCACTTCCCTTGGAAGTTGGTTCCAGATCCTAGCCGCCCTAACTGTGAAGTAGTTCCTACGGATGTC
>JAGPOW010000261.1:246930499-246953461 GCA_030014935.1 Caiman crocodilus
CCTTTCCAGAAGAACATATAGCCATTCCTCCTCCTCCAGATCGCTGCCTTCTTCACATCTCTTCTCATTGAGAGCAGTGATAATGATATTATATCATGAGAGTTCTCAGGCAACAATAGCTGTTCTACATTCATCCACCTTCACAGCCATTGAGAAGTATGCCATCTTCATCAACCTGCTCCATCAGTGAAGTCTTTGTTATGCTGGACTGCTTTGTCTGATACCTCACCTTTTGACCTTACTGTTGTGGGTGACCTTACCAGGAATACAAGACTCCTGACTATGTTGATCTTGGGGTCATCAGTACATGCAAGCCACTGCTTCCCCTCAAGGTGGCAGTCCATGGAGAAGTTTCTGGTATTTAACATGCCCGTGAATATAATATGCACTCTGTTTTTGAAAGGCAGTGTTAAGAAAAAAGGTCTTGCCTTAGAAAAGTGACAGAATAACATAAGGGAAGAGAAAGTTACTGCTAATAAAGAACTTCCCTGACAGCATCTGGCTTCGCTCAGGGGAAGACCCCTGTAGTCAGCCTGTTTATCTCTTCCCTTCCCCCACATCCCCTCCAAACAGACACAGCCTATAGTCACAGGGCCATCAGAAGCAGAGATATTCATCTTGCCCTGGAGTCTGGGGCTGCAGGCTTCTCTGTCTGCCACCTTCTCTCTGGTTGTTGGGGGCATGGGACCTAGGTGGAGGTAGGCAGTGGCAACCGCAGCTTGGCTCCAGGCAACTGGAACTTTCTTCTGCCAGCACAGAGGCCTGGCTGTGGACTGACCTTGTATACCAGTCTGATTTGGCATGCAGGGTCATATCATCCAGCTAGGTGACTTCCTCTGGATCTGGAAATTTGGCAGTGGGGAGCCTTTCTCATGTATAATGCACATCCCAATTTCCACTAGCTAGTTTGAAGTACAAAGGTGCAGATTATATGTGAGGAAAATATAGTATGCCACCTTTTAATTTTCATGTAATATATATTATTCTTATTTTATGAGATGGCAAATAAGAACATCCTGTTCACCTCTATACCATTCATAATTGCATGCATATGGATCTTGTATCATGGCAAGATGACTACCATGTATCATCTTGCTTATCTTCACTTGAAACTAAACTTACCTCGACTCAAAATTTTCAGGCTGTTATTTCAACCCATTTTTTTGGCACTCCAGATGTAGCTCAAGGCTCAGCAATTCTCAGATTCACTCAAAGCACCATTATAAAAGAGGATCAGTGGATTTTTAAAGAGAAGCTGTGTGGTTTTTATTACTTAGTCAGTGATTTTTTTTCTTAAGCTTTTTTGGAGCTCATGAACAGATGCCATGTAAGCCTGAAGGTTTGTCGCACCTTGTTTTATCAATTTGTTCCAGCATCTGTGCCTTGTGCTCTAGTCTGACAGTGTGTAGTCCTTCCTTTCTTACATAACTAAGTCAAAGGTAGCTATATCCCTACTGTGCTTGGTTGTGCAGACTGGCTAAAGGACATTTAGCTCTGGGCAGTATTTTATTTTCTTTAATTGCTCCCTTTTACTAGTCAAGTGGACATGCCAATTCTCCTTGCAGAGGAAGAATTTTAACTTCCAGTTTACAGTTGTGCTGAGCAGCAAAGTTAGGTCTACTGTACACTGGAAAGTTGTTTAGGAACACAGAGGGAGATGAATTCAAAAGGGTAATAAATACGATAAGAAAACTTTCTGTATGTATACTCACATTCCAGAAAATAGCGTACAGGGAGCTATTTTGGAATTACAGCTGTGAAAATAACGTATTCCCTCACCTGACCTAGAGTTATTTTGCAAAACAGCATCATTATATTTTAGAGCTCAGGGGGCCATCTGACGTCCTGCTATTCCTTTGTTGATCCATCTAAAAGAATGTTCTTACTATGTACACAGATGGCACAGGAATTGAAATGAATCAGGGTAAAGATTTATTTAAGCAGTGTGCAAGGAGTATAGGAAAATTCAAGCTTTGCGATGCGGTTTCCCTCAGAATATGGTTTAGCATACTTTTTGGTTTATGGTTCTCCATAGGCATGCCTGTTTGTTTTGCAGGTTCCACAAATAAGTTATGCATCATAAAAAGGAACACTGATTACAAACACATCCTCAGTGCTGGTTCTTATATACTGATGTGTCCCTGCTGCCACCAGAGGGAGACATAAAAACATTACAGACTCATAAAATGCAAACATCTTGTATGTAAAGACCCTAATTAGAGAACATCTTCAGTGGTCCACAGGGAGAAGAAACTCACTGAGCAAGTAAACACAACATATGAGCATTTGGTCTGCCAGAATGTTTTCCTCTAAAGGAGAGGAAAGTGAATGCATAATTGGCTTTCAACTTTCTGAAGAGGGAGAAATGTTATGCAGGTGCCTTCTGTTTTTCCACTCACTCATTTTTGTACAGAAGAGGATCTGCTGTGACACGCAGAGGGTTACCTAAAAATTAGGTACCTATACCTAAGGGTTACCTTAGAATTGGGGTAATACTTCTAACATCAAAGAATTAATAACCTGAAAGCAAGGAGGTAAAAGGAAGACTGGCCTCTTCCTTGTACCGTCCAACGTGGCACTGAGTCCCTGACTCATGAATTTTCCCCTCCTCCCCTCCCCAAAGCGGATCTGGAATTTTGTGACAATGTGGTCTGCTGCCTGCCAGGCCCTGAATTTAGATGATGAATGTGTCTGCTGAAAGAAGCCAGGTCCTAGGAGGCGGCATGTTCATTCAGTACCTAAAGGGTGGCAAAAATAACATGCTGAATTACTATAACAACAACCTTAGTGAAATGAAGAAAACAACTTCAGTAAGCTCCAAAGGACACTGAAAAGAGTGGCTTCTAGAAGAAGTCTGCTAAATGAGGGGAGGTCCAAGGAGAGAAGACAGAAATGGGTGATTTGATTGAACTCCTCAGGGCTTTGCCCTTAACCTTTTGGGGTAAAAATGAAACAGGTGCTTCTAAATGACAGGCAGTAATTGAAATGTGGCCAGAACGCAGGGGAGTGCTGCACTGTACCATCTGCTTGGTTGTTGTAATTCTCATTCTAGCACTGTTCAATCCCTGTGCTCTTGCAGAATGCAACCAGCCTATAGAAGCGTTACACGCTTTTTGGACTAGATTCTCAATTTCTGTCCTAAGTTAAAAAGTGACCTGGACTTCCAAGTCATCTTCTAACTGTAGCTGTCTTGAATCACTGATAGTACCCCCTGCTCCTACTCAGTTTTGTGTACTAGCTTCTGACGTGTGTTGCCTATAAACAGGTCACCCAAAAGATTGCTTCCTCATAAAAGTAAGAGCACCTATTCTTGTCAAGTGTTGTTTGGCAGGTGCTGCATATGTTTTGATATACATTTTGCCCCTACAGGCCCATAATGCATATCACTGGACATTGCCTCCCAGAATGACATGTTGCAATTGAACCAGATGCTGCTACCTGTATTGTGTTTAGTTTGTAAAGTGGTTAGATGCAGTGGTTTGCTTTGTGACACACTGCACAGCAGGAAGTCTCTGTCAACAAAGTGGTGTGAGCACAGAAACAAAGATTCAGGCAGCTTGCCTTATTCTGAGAAATTTAATTTCATTTTGTAGTCTAAAGCTTCTGGGGGGTTCTTTCTCTACAAATTCCACTTTGTGACTCAGAGTCAAAAACTTTCTCTTCACTTTCACACTGGTAGAGGAAGGAAGGAAGCTGTGCCGGTCCTGTACTGTACTTGGCGTGGTCTTTGTTCCTAGGCACCCTACCAACGGCAGGGGACTTGCATCGGGGGTTAATATGGCTCTGTGTTTATAAGCAAGAATGTCTTTCCTCTGCTGTTTCTTGCTGGAGTCGCACTCTGTTCCTCCAAGTACTTGAACGATAACATTTTTGGGCCCTTTAACAGGAAGGGCTATTATTTGACCCATTCTTGAATGCCTAGTATAAACAGGAATACAGACCTTATGGCTGCCATATATTGCCTGTAACTTTTTTTTGGCGGGGTTTCTTGGAGAAACTAAGCAGTCTGCATGTGTAATAAGTGTCATTGCTTTGAAAGCAAGGTCTTTAGTTACCAATTGCAGAGGTGTCAAAATTGACCTTTCTTCCCGTGGTCAAATTCATGGGAACCTTTAAGAGATGGATCACACTGAGACATGCTAGGTATTTGCTACAAGCTGCTCTTTGTATATTCCCTCATTCAGCTTTCCCCAAAATCTTTAACAATATATACCTGGCTTTCTCTACAGGTTTTGTCAGTAATCATTGTGATTAAACAGTACAAAAAGCATGGTGGAGATTTAAAACCTCCATGTGTGAAAAGGTAATTACATTATCCTTTTAAAATTACCCAAAGCCAGAGGTTCTTTTCGGGTGGTATAGAAACTGTTTGAGGGCTGCCATCTTGTGTTCTTTAATCTACATTTCTATTAAAAACTTTCTCTTGCCATTTTCTTTATAACCCTATCCTGTAAAATTGTGAACCCAATATTAATGTAAAACAGTGGTTCCTACTTGAATTTTGTAGACATAATCTTGAAGCACTATTGATCACAAAGGATAGTTTCTCCTGAAGCCTGAATTGATAAATTGCAGGTTGCACTGTTAAATGGGAAGGTGGTCATAACATGGAAAACATAATACTGGAGTGATGGGTTCATTTTAAAACTCTGTATTAAGGATCTGGAGGTCACATATAAGGTGGCCATAATAATTTGAGGGAAATATGGGATGGGGTAAAGAAACCTGAGATTTGGGGGTGCACACATGCACAGCCCTGACCCTGCAGCTTCCAGGAAGAGAGACTGGGCAAGATTAGCGTGGTGTATGTGTATGCAGAGTCCCGACCCAATGGCTACTAGGGCTGTGCAAAGCTTTGGTAGCCAAATTCAATTCAGAGGAGATTCGGCCTGATTCCGGGGACTGAATCTCTGAATCCGAATCTAATTGAATCAGGGGACCAATTAAAAACTCCGAATTGATTTGAAGCCGGTGAATTGATTCAGAAAAGATTTGGCAATTTTGGCCATAAACTAAACAGGTAGCTATCACAGCTCCCTTCAGCTGGTAAGTCTGTAGGGGTTAGGGGAGGGAAGGGAGGGAGGGATTGGGTCTGGGACAAGCTGCCCAGCTGGGCGAGTGTGGATATGTCCACATCCCATGCCCTGCACTACAAGTGGGGGCTATGCCCTGCTGCTACGTGCCCAGCTGGGGCGGGGGTGGTGGGATGCAGGTGTGGCTCATTCTGGGCCTGAGGGGGGCAAACAGTACCAGGGTATAGCACCCACTTGCACTGCTGTTGCATGCCCCCTCTGCCGTGCCAGCTGCCAAGTGGTAGCAGTGCAGAGTCCCTGCTCTCAGTGCTGATGCAGGCACAGCAGTGCTGGCAGCAGGGGCTCTGCCATGCTGCGCTTTCCCAGCTGGCGTGGTGGGTAGGGGGTGGCTCACTTTGGGTTGAAGAGGGCAAGTGGCAACGAGGCATAGCAAGTAATTGCTGTACATCAGTACAAGTAATTGCTGGGAATCTCTAAAGTGGTGCCAAATCTTTCAGATCTGATTCAGCCTAATCAAATCAGGACAGTGATTTGAACCTCCAGATTACCGAATCTGAAACAAATACTTGTTACTTCACACAGGCCTAATGGCTACCAGGAGCGGGGCTGGGCAGGATAGTGTGGTGTGCACGTGCACACGTGGTCCTGACCCTAGTGCTCCCTACATGCACCCCTCCCCAGACCCTTACTTTATTGTGCGAGCACCTCTGCTTACAGAGTTTGGATCAGGGAGCAGCCCATTGACAGAAGTCCCTGGAGAAAATTGAAGCAAAAGTCCTGGATCGGTGCAAAACCACTCAAGTGTTCCCAGCTCCTGACTCAGGAGCAGCAAATGCAGGTGGGTTGATCTGAATTGGGGTATTTAGTTCAGATTCCTCCTCTAATTTAAAACTAACTTTTTTTCTTCTATAACTTTTTGGGAGAATCCAAAATACTTACATTTCAACACGTGCAATAAAATTTTGTGATTTGCTACCAGGAACTAAATATGAAATTTTTAAAGCTAAGAAAAATGCAGCCTCTACAGTTTGAAGCAAAGCTTGAAGAATCTGTAGCTAGAGTTAGAATAGATTTATACACTCTGGAGCAGATGCAGAGAAGGACAGGTTGCACATGTTCACTGTCTGTT
The DNA here is from genome assembly GCA_030014935.1 of Caiman crocodilus. Classification (NCBI taxonomy): domain Eukaryota; kingdom Metazoa; phylum Chordata; order Crocodylia; family Alligatoridae; genus Caiman; species Caiman crocodilus. Next base: position 246,936,662 of record JAGPOW010000261.1, read on the forward strand.
TCATTTATTGCAGTGATATCGTGTTGTTAACTATAAAATTTAGAGTTCATGTAAATCTCTGCCGTATAAAAGGTAAACTTGAGACTTGTATATATTTTTTTCTCATATTGGTAGATGTGGAAAAATGTCCAGTATAACGTACAGCTGAGGCTCCTTTTTCTGTATTGTTAACTAACGCACAAAAAATGTTGGGATAGATTTCAGGGTGAAAATTGCACTACAATTAGTGAGGCTTCTGAAGACTTTGCCTCTAATGGAGACAAATTCACCCCTTATATTAATATTGACATGAAATATAATCTAAGTTACACAATGGAAAATGAAAGTACACCCAGATGTTGATCAAATAAAGGGCATTCATGCAGCAGCAGCATGTACTTGTATTGATTACTTTGCAAGCAGTGAGACTTTCTAACCACACTTAAGCAGGAACTGCATAATGTCCATTAAACTACAAGCACAAGGCTTTCCAGAATTGGCAGAACAAAAATAATAGTAACTATTAGAATGGCAACATGGATGAAAAAGAGAGGGATGCTTTTTTTAATATTTACGTTTTTGTGAGTTGTAAAAGAGACAGGATTTTCTTTAATTTTGTTATTTAAAAGTAATTGCTGTATATTCCAAGTCTCTTGGCAATGAAAGCTTTATTAACCTTAAGAACAAATATGTGACATCTGTTACATTAGAGCAGTGATTCTCAACCAGGGTGCTGTGGCACTAGGGGGGTTGCCAGAACCTTTGACTGGTGCCCAGAGGTGAGGAGATAAGCAGATAAATTCAGGCTTAAACTTACCCTTGCCTGCCTAATCCCCCACCTCCACTGCTAGATCTCTCTGCAAGGAGGTGAGCACTATAATCTAAAAATTGATTTTTTAAATTGGGTGCACAAAAGTTAGAGGGGTGCCTGAACCTGAAAGAGGATGAGACCCACTGCACTAGAGGCAAGAATTCTTGTAAGAGATATTTTGGACCAGCTGCCTGGTCAGGATAGACATGAGCAAGCTTCCAGCTATTACAGTACCTTTCCTCTGAAGGGTGAAGTTGCACGTTACACTTAGACTATACTAAATCTGTGGAATGTTAAGCAGTGTTGAAGAACATGCTGTGATTAGTGGTATGCTAAGGGTTAATATTGCTTTTTGCTTGCAACTAGAGGAGGGCTGTTGAGCACAGGCACAGCTAGGAGCTGGGACACCTGGGCTCTACCCTTGCTCTAGGCCAGGTGGGTAAAATATGGCTTGCTGGATCTAGCCCACCAAGCACTTTCATCTGTCTCACAGTGCCCACCAACAAATTGTGCTCTGTCCAGTTCTTCCACCCTCATGGGCAGAAGGGCTTGGCCATGTCAGCACAAGGCTTCCAGGTAGGGCTGCTTCAGCTGCTGGGGACCCGCTCCACTTCTCTAGACTCCTGCTGGCTCCGGAATGCTGTGGGATTGCAGCTGGGCAGGAGCGTGGGGCTGGTGCTGGGGCTGGCGGCTGTGCAGAGTCTGTGCCTGGGAGAGAGGTAGCAGCATGGAGCTCAGGTGGGCATTGTGTGTGTATGAGGGAGGGTGTGGGGGTGTAGGGACCTCCACACATTCCCACCCACCCACATCTCTCTCACACTCCATCCATGGCACACAGCCTTGAGTGGCGGTGGCAGCAGCAGTAGCACGCAGGGCTGCTTGAGGCACTTATGCCTGGCATAGGTGCCCTGTGGGGTGCAACTCCAGCCAGTGCTGCACACTGCAGCAAGATGTGAAGCCCCCTGCCTAGACCGCCTCTATCGCCAGCACTACCTGCATGCACATGCAGCTCTTGCACTTGCACAGCATGGGAGGAATGCTCCAAGCACTGGAAACTCCTTCCTTCCCTGCCAGGGCTGCACAGCACAGGAGGGAAGCCCCAGGCACCTTTTTTCCCTGAGGGGTGGGGAAGGCAGCTGGCTTCAGTGCCTGGGACTTCCCTCCTATGCCCAGTGAGTATGTAGAGCACCAGCAGTATACATGGCCCAATGGAGGCTGCGCTCCTGACCACGATGTGCAGGGCTTGCTGGAGCTGCATCCTGTTGGGCACCAGCTCACTGAGCGGTCCGCCTGCTGCTAATGTGCCACTGGGGGGAGTGTGGGGGTCTCCACATCCCCTACTCTCCTACCTCTCCCCCCCGCCCCGACTCCACAATATACAAGGCTAATAATTTATTTTTGAGTTATGCAGTCCTGTTTCACTCTTCTCACATCCCCAAAACCACTAACTCAAAAGGTGAATGGGTCTTCCTCCTCCTCCTCACTACTTTTCTTTTCTGATATGGTCTTAATAAGGTGGTGATGTTTTTATAAAAGTAGACTTAATGTTTTTTTGGAGACTCAAACAGGATGGAGTCTGGCTTTCGATCTCTGTGGTCTCTGCTTAGAAGCTGTCTTTAACCTATACTCCTGTATATTTGAGTCCTAAATATTTGTTTAGCAGACCTCTCTATCTCTAATAGTGTCTGATCTGCTGAGGCATATCATGTTGAAATCCTGCTGTCATGCAGTTTTATTGAGCTCGGTATAGGAAAGTCCTATATCTGTCCTGGTCTGACCACTACGATGGTTTAAAAAAATTCAGTTTATTCCATGGTAAACTTTGGGTGCATCTACACGTTCATTAATGCACTGCAATTACAGCTCATTAAATGTTAGTACCTGTAATAACAGGTACTAAATTAATGTGCTGTAATTGGCAGTACTGTGCAGTAGCTCCAGCACATGCTTTTTGTGATGCTAATGAGCAATAGGCTAATTCTACTGTTCATTAGCACGGTGTTTGCCTGCCACGCTAATGCACAATAGAACTAGTCTCATGTAGATGTGCCCTTTTATAGGTTTAACATATAACCCCTACTACTTACCAGCTCATTTTTTATTCTCTGAAATAATTTGGAAAAGCATAAAGCAAAAACTACTTAAGATTTTTATAGGGTTTAAGGCTTCTCACAAGATTGTATAAACTTCTGCTAGCGATGGCCAACATAGAACTGGCATTTGTACTGCAAATATATCAGCATACCCAAAGTGTATTTGGATTTTGGGGGTTTTACAATAATTCTTTAGCATCTTGGGAGTTTGTGGCGCGGCTGAAATTATCAGCTGTTCTTCCTGCCATCCTGTGGTGATTTTGATGTACTGCAAAGGCATGACCCTGTCAAGGCTTGATCAGAAAATAGGTAATTGTGTAAGCATGAGGCAAAAACGAATGGTACTGCAATTGAATTAAGCACAGGCTCTTGTTCTTCTTAAACTGACACAGCTGTTATTCCTATTGTTGTTCTATGACAGATATATTCAGATATTCTGTGGACATTGTGGAAAGGTTTTCTTAAGTAAAGCATTTATCTCTGTCTGCAGCTAGCTGATAGTCTGCACTAGTGCTCTTCAGCAACCAAGTGGTGATAACTTCGTTCAATGTACATACAATTCAAAATGAAAATCTCTATTGAGTATTCCTGTGTTGTTAATTATATATCACTAGTGTGTTCATACCCCTGAATAGATATGTGATATAATGCTAATATTGATATGAAAGAGAATATTACTTACTGATAAGGGGGTTAGAAACATTTGATCATTAGTTTTCTTTTTAAACTTTTGATTGTGGGAAATTAAAATATATGTTGAATTATTTTGGAATAATGGAAAAATAATCATTATTAACTCATTTTTATATTCCAGATCTACCACCATTGTTTATAAATGGATTTCTACCTTCTGGCCTTGGAACTTGCTAATTCTTGTTAATTATCTAAATATAAACTTATGAATTTCTACAAAAATCTTATGCATTTCAGTAATCATTTTTATTATACCTTCCCTCTGCCTCCAAAATATGCCTTGAACATTGGAGCTGCCAGTTACTGTGGTCAGTCTAGCTCAGCATCCATCCACTTGCAGTGACAAATGAAGGGGAATTTTCCACCCCCCACCAGTCCTCTCCCTCTGTAGCTTGCAGCTTTTCAGGGAGAGGGAGCAATAAATACAGGGTAAACACCCCTAAGACTAAAATGGGAGCAATTCCTTTTATACCTGTCCTGTGTGTATAGTTGCATCTAAAAGGTTACATATGAACCAGAAAATGACGGCAATTTTTTTCTTGTTATTTAATAAAATTTCACTTTGAGAGTTATAATTTAATTCTACAGTTGCATTGCCATAACTGTACTAGAACAAATTATTTATAATGTTTGTTGTAAATGAAGACACTTTTAGTATTTGATTTTTTGTTGTTTGTTTTTTTTTAAGAAGCTGTTTTCTCTTGCTTTGTCTTTTTGTGTCATGCTAGAAAGATTAACCATTGTTTATTATATTAAACTTGATGGAGGGATTACGTATCTTACGAAGATGCATATATTGTGAATGTATTGTATAATTCAAGAGACAACATGCTGAAAGTTTGGCTTGTTGCTTGTTGTTATAGGCTTTGTATTGCTCTGACTTTACCCAGCAGAACATTTTTAATTTATTCCAGAAATTGTCACTTAACTTTTTTCAGATTTTAGCCTCAGGATGTGATTAAATTAAATTGTACCCTGCAGTGCAATTTCCTATTTAAAATATTTTCTCCGGTCCATCAAAGACATGGCATATACCATGTATACATAGAACATAGCTTGTGTTTTTGTTTTTTTTAAAATTGCCCAGGGATTTAGATCTGCAGTCATTGTGACAAATATATATTTATACTTGTGTAAAATCCTAACCTTGTGTTGGATCAATTATTACGATCTGTAGGAAGGATAATAATTATCAATCCAACTGCGTATTGTCAAAGGTATAGCAGGGCAGCTCCGGACCCTGGACAACACCAGTGCACAGGGCTGCTACTGCTGGTAGAGATGGCTATTTTTGTACCCTCTATCCCTTTCACAAAGGCAGCACCCAGGACTACTGCCCTAATTGTAGTCACTCAGTTGTGCTACTGAGTATTATTAGTGCCTTCCTTGAAGAGTGAGCCTTTTTCTGCATATGCCAAAATAGACTCTTGCCTATTTTGATTAACTCCATCAGAAATCACTTTCTTATGTTTTAGTGGTTTGTGGTGGTTATGGAAGATGCTGCTTTTTTCATAAAGGCCAAGTGGGGTTGGGGGGAACAACTGTAGGTGTGATTTGACTTTTTCCTGTATCACACTCTGACCTTTTTTCACATATTTCATGTTAGTATGCATTTGCCTCCAGCTTTGTGTAACAATGTGTATGCTACAGCAGAGGGCGTATTTTGTTAGGAATCAAGACAGCTATTTGTCATGGCATTACAAAGTATCTGGTAGATCATCTTTTTTAGCGAGACATACTTTATCTTTTTAACCTGTAACATTCAGATGCTACTAAAACATTAGGGAGCCTCAAAGACTGGATTTACGATGGGTTGTTTTCAATCATTAAAACTAAACCAAAAATCCATTTTGTTAGTTTGTTAGCATAGCATAGGATAGATCAACAATATCAGCATTATTTTGAATTTTGAAAGGGAAAATAGAAACCTGAGATAAGGCTGAAGTGTTTACTTATTTCTCTTTTCTAATGGGATGGTTTAATGAGCGGCTCTCAAGGCTGGAGCACTTCTCTTTCTTCTCTTTTTTGAATCAGTGTATTTCAGTGTACTGCTGTCTATCACCATAGCCTGCATACAGCCCATAACCTGCATACAGGACCTTCACCTAACACAGGAGGTATACAGTCCCACTAGAGGGAACTTGTTGCTGGACTTGGTGCTGGATATGGGGGATGACCTGGTGGGGGATCTGCAGGTACAAGATAACCTAGGGCATAGTGACCATCAATTGATTGAATTCACTATCTGGAGACGGGTGGGAAAAGTACCCAGCAGGGCAGAAGTGCTAGACTTTAGAAAGGCTGACTTCAGAGTGCTTAGCTGATTAGTTAATGGGGCATTAACGCTCAAGAGCACTGACAAAATGGGGGGTTCAGGAAGGGTGGTCATTCCTCAAGGAAACGATCATTTGGGTGCAGGAGGAGGCAATCCCACTGTGCAGAAAAGGGGGCAAAGGGGCCAGGAAGCCCTCTTGGATCAACAGGGAAATTCAGGAAAGTCTAAATGCAAAAAAAAAAAAAAAAGGGATGGGGGGAGGGCATTCAGGAGTATATGTCCTTGGCTTGCACTTACAGGGAATCAGTCAGGAAGGCCAAAGCAGCATTAGAACTTAGACTGGCAACAAAAATTAAGGACAACAAAAAGTCCTCCTTCAGGTACATAGGGAGCAAAAGAAGGTGCAGGGCAGCATAGGACCCCTACAGCATAGACCAGGGCAGTTGGTGACAGATAGGAGGGACAAAGCAGAGCTCTTCAGTGAGTTCTTTGTCTCTGTATTCTTGAACATGGATCTAGATACATCTTCCAAATGCATTACTGACAGAAGCAAGAGGAACACCAACCCACCAACTGTCAGCGCTGACCTAGTAAAGAGATACTTGGAGGGGCTAGATGTGTTTAAGTCAGTGGGATCGGACAAGCTCCATGTGAGGGTGCTGAAAGAATTGACCAGTGTCCTAGCAGATCTACTGGCATGTCTGTTTGAGCAGTCATGGTACTCAGGTGAGGTCCCAGAGGACTGGAAAAAGGCCAGTGTGGTCCCTATTTTCAAGAAGGGGAGGAAGGAGGGTCTAGGTAACTATAGACTGGTTAGTCTCACCTCTCTTTGGGAAAACCCTTGAAAAAAATTATCAAGGATCATATTTGTAGGAGTCCAGTGGGTAATATAATGCTGAAAGGCAACCATCACAGGTTCATAGCTGGTAGATCCTGCCTGACTCAACTTTTTGCTTTCTATGACCAGGTCACTAAATGCTTAAATGCAGGAGTTGAGGTAGATGTCATCCACTTAGACTTTAAGATGGCCTTGGACATGGTATCCCATCCTATTCTCGTAAACAAATTGAATAGCTGTGCCACAGACCGTTACACAGTCATGTGGCTGGCAGATTGGCTTAAGGGTCATACCCAGAGTGGTGGTGGATGGGTCAATATCAACCTGGAAATGATGGGCAGTGGGGTCTCCGAAGGCTCAGTCCTTGGACTGGTGCTGTTCAATATCTTCACCAGTGACCTGGATAAAGGCGTGGGAAGCACTCTGTCCAAGTTTGCAGACAACACCAAACTATGGGGTAAAGTAAACACACTGATGGGAAGATGGGAAGAAACTGAATCCAGGTGGACCTGGACAGGTTAGACGAGTGGGCAGAGAACACTGAGATGCAGTTCAACGTGGACAAGTGCAAGGTGCTGCACCTAGGGAGAGGGAATTGCCAGCATGCCTATAGGCTGGGGAATGACCTTCTCAGCAGCACAGCAGCGGAAAGAGATCTCAGAGTTGTTGTTGACTCCAAGATGAATACGAATTGTCAGTGTGATGAAGTAGTTAGCAGAGCTAACCACACTTTGTCATGCATTGGTAGGTGCATTACGAACAGGTCCAGGGAGGTGATGCTTCCCCTCTGTGGCACTGGTCAGGCTGCAGCTGAAGTACTACGTCCAATTCTGGGCACCCCAATTCAAGAGGAATATGGACAACCTTGAGAGAGTTCAGAGCAGGGCCACTTGTATGGTTAGAGGCCCGCAGGGAAGGCCCTATGAAGAAAGGCTGGGGGACCTGGACCTTTTCAGCCTCCGCAAGAGAAGGTTGAGGGGGGATCTTGTGGCAGTATACAAATTCACCGGAGGGGGGGAGGACAGCAGGGAATAGGAGATATTCTGTTTACCAGAGCACCCCTTTGAATAACCAGGAATAGTGGCCACAAGCTGATAGAGAGTAGATTTAGGTTGGACATCAGAAAGAACTTCTTCACAGTTGGGGTTGCCAGAATCTAGAACGGGCTTCCAAGGGAGGTGGTGTTCTCCCCTACCTTGGAGGTCTTCAAGAAGAGACTGGACAGGTACCTGGCTGGGGTCACATGACCCCAGCACTTTTTTTCCTGCCACTGGCAGACGATCTGACTAGATGATCCATTGAGGTCCCTTCTGACCCTAGCATCTATGAATAGCATCTGTCCATCTTGCTGCATAGACTAGATTGACAATATTTGGGATGCTATTAAACTTCATCGAATGTCACCCCTCCCCCCCATTTTCATTAGACAAATCACTTCTTAGCTAAGCTGTTTATAATATGTAGTGAAGGGGGAAAAGTAGTTCATTCTGTGAATATTCTTCTGATTATGGTGCAAGGAAAATAAATGGGAAGGTTTTGCACTATTTCCTTAAGGTGACCCAGGACTCATCTAATTCTTTTTAACCATAGCACCTAAAAGCCTTAGTAGGTCCAAGGCCAGGGCTCCACTATGTAAGGTGTTGTACATACAAAGAAAAAAACCTTGTAGCATTCCAGTATTACAGCTGGGTTCAATTATAAGCAAATAACCTTAAACGCCAATTGAGTTTGTGAACTAAGTCTTGTGCTCTCTTCAGGATGACAAATTTACTCTACATTTTATGTCAAAATAGGCATCTTGCTAACCAAAAGATGTTGGTGTCCTATGCCAAAATGTTGTATACCACCTCCCCTCCACGTGAGTGGCTTACTGTGCACCATTTGAGTGTTACCTGCCTGACTCCCCCTCCTGTACAGTCTGTGACTTAACATTGAATCCCACGTGCCTCCTATTCAGCTGGATTGGGTTGGAGTCTAGCATATGCTTTTGGTTCTGTGTCTTTAAGGGGCACTCTTACATGCTGACTGTCTGACATACTTTCATTGAATGTGAGTCCAAATAATCCCAGCTCCTGACATCAGTGCTGAGACCACCTAGGCCTCCTAATTGCTTTCATGTGCTCCCCCAGTTCCATAAACTGTGGGAAATTGGATTTATGGTTTAATTCCCTGAGGATCATGGGATAGGTAAAGTGAGGAGATGGGGAGGTAGAGGGAGTATTTTTGTTTTTTGCACAGGAATCCTCTATATTTTACCCTCAACACATACAAGACTCCTAGATCTTCAAGGGGAAAATTATCAATAGCCTCAGGTACTGCCTGTCCTTAGTCTATGCTTGCCTTCTTGTGAGCCCTAGATGAGCCAGTGTGTTGGATGGGCGGGCTTCTTCTATCCTTTATTTCCTATGCTGCTTCTTTGACAGTGGTCATCTGGTTAGAGGGATAGAGCCTGGAGTAAAAAAGAGACACTGGGAAGAATCAGATCCATTATGTGCAAACAATAAGATAGAATGTAGATAAATATGTTATTGGACTAAAGAACCTGAGAATTGTGTTTTGGGACCTTAACAGAAACTCTGGTTACAGATGGCATTATTTGTGGCATTGGAGATACTGCATTGCAAGGAAGACTGTTGTATGAGGGAGACCTAGAAAAGAGGATTCAGATTTTCAGGGCAGCAAGAACTGTGAAGGCCCAGGCTGCAGAGCTGAATATACCAAAAGGGGTCATCCATGCATTAGGTATGAAAGAATGTGATTAGGAAAAGCCACTTCATGGGTTGCAGTTTTCCATTAGTAATAAGCCACCTCCCGAGGTGGAATTTTTATGTTGGCACGGAGTATAGTGAAGGAGAGGGCTTACAGACAGGCAGGCAGCATAGCCCCAGATGTGATGCATTTGGAAAGCTCTGTTATAACTGTGACCAGAGATACTATTTTGCCAGGTACCAGAGATCCCAAACACAAAAACCTCAAGTGCACACAGCTAAACATGTATGGAAGAAGGTGGGTTTTTTTGTAGATATGGTGGATGTGGTAAGCCAGTAGCAGGTGCTCCTGCATTGAGCCACCCACCTCACTGTGCCCGACCACCTTTCAGGCTCCGAGCATCTCCCTGGGGGTGCCTCACGTCTGGCTGATCCCTTTCCTGGAGCATACCAGCTAGCCTGGGGTTAAAACTGCCATCACCCAGGGCTGGGCTTGATTCTGGCTCTGCGTCCCCTGGGAAACACAGGCCTTATAGCCCTTGAGGGTACTTGACTCCAAACACTTGGGGGTGCTTCCCTCATTTGGAAGCACAAGTAGTGGTCTCCCTTAGTCAGCCAAACTAAGGGGACCCCAAGGCATAATTTAGACCCGCACCCAAAAAGTCTCCCATGCTAGGTACAAAGGAGAACTTTATTGGTTACAAGGGGTAGGGTTAGAATAAGGTACAGGATAGAGCAATATCTGAGAAATTCCATAGAGCAAAATGGCATAGCTGGGTAGCCTTTGATCACGCATCTGAGTTACTGCAAGCTATATATCTAGTTGGATCTCAGGTAGCTTACTCACAAGTATCATCCAGAGGAAGGTGGAGATTCCCTCTGGAGGCAGGCAGTTCCTTGGTCATGAGTGCTGAGAGAGAGAGCAAGTTTCAGATGGTCCAGTTCTTTTCTCTCTCTGAGTCTTCCTCATGGCTGCTGCCCCTCCTCCTGGGCAGTCCTTAACTTATATAGCACTTGTGACCTCATTTATGTGGTCCAATGGAGGCCAGCACCTGTTGGCTGTCAGCCAACCAATTTGAAATGCATAACTAGTTGCTGGGCAGACTGACAATCTCTAGTTCCCCAGAGAGCCCAAGCCCCTCACCCAGGTATGTGATGCCAGTAGGCAGAGGGAGCAGGTTTTCCCCTTCCCTCAGGAATGTATCCAGCTCAGGTTACCTAAAGAGATAGGATAAGGTGTGTATCCTTTGCTGGGCCCAGCCTAACCAAATTGTCACAGAGCAGAGTTTTTGGGGAGAAACAGAGGTGGCCTTCTGCCACAGTGGAATTGAGTAAAACAAATACAAGGGACTGCATTTGGCCACGCTAAGTGCGCAGAACAATTGTTTCATTTAAACTGGATGCTTGACCTTGAATTCATATTTTACCAAAGTATGAATATAGAAAATTTAAAATGGGGACCAAAAGTGAGTACAACAAATATCTGGTTGTTTAGGAACTTTTTATTACTGAAAGGGTGATGTGTTGCTAGCATCCAATATAAAAGTATATAAACTCCTATTCATAGTGGTACCTAGGGAGGTGACACCAATTTTGAGTCTGGCAGCTTCTGAGAAACAATCTCATTTAGTGCGTGTTTGACTTACAAGAAGATGCAAAATTCAGGACTCTTGATGTTTCTTCTGTCTGTCACAGCCCAAATTTGATCAACTTTCTTATGAAGAAAAAAGTTGTTCCAGAATACAAGAAGCAAACCTATCCACATGGGAAGAAATGTAATAACAGATGCACATACTATTATCCAGAAAGAGGATGATGGCCTTAGCAGTCTCTAACTGATGATAGTTTTGCCAGGTCTAGAAGTACAGCTGCCAAAACTGCAAGTGAAGGAAGACTAGTGAGAAGCATAGCCCCAGTGACAGTGTTCCATATGACACTAAGAATAATGGCACTTCTTATCTCAAATATACTGCTCCAAAGAGGCAATCGGATCCCAGCATAAGCACTGAAGTCTGTGATGACATGGATGAAAAGCTTCCCACCGTAAAAAAACAAACTGGAAATTAGGCCTGATATGTTATTGATCTCAGAGACTTGTTAAAAGACCTGAGAAAAAGGAAGTGGGAAAGTGAATGGTAAAGACTCACCCTAATGATGCATTAGTAACGTCTCTGTAGATGGGCATTCTTGGATTTTTAAGTTAATTGATTTTTGTAGCTGTTGTAAAGAGGGAAGATGTATACAAGCAATTAATTTAATAATCAATTATAACGTTTTAGTTTAGAGATGCTCCCTAATTTAGAAGAATTGGGATATTGTTCCTCAGTTAGGGAGTAGCCAGTTAGGCTCCCTATACATGTGCTCATTGACGTTCTAATTAGAACGGTGCAGCATCATGTGTATTGGGCACCTGCCCATTTTAAAATGGTTGCAGGGAGCTTTAACTAAACCTTGTCAAATAAGGTTTAGATGAAATGTCTTGCGGCCATTTTTAAATGCGCGGGGGCTTAATATACATGATGGTGAACTGTTTTTACTAGAGTGGCTGCCCAGCAGAAGCCACTATAATCAAAATCTCCCTGTCCCCATGCCCGTCCCTCTCCAAGCACATTTGTAGACAGCCTTAGAGACAAAGGATCTGCAGAGATTAGCCTACTGCTGCTCAATTTGTTTTAGTTCTGCTTATTCATGTACGCCAGTCTATATTGAACCTGGTTACTATAAACACCTCAGGGTGATGTTGGGCACTACACTATAATTACACTGTACTGCTACTGCACTTAAACTCAGTGTTGGCCACATTCTTCAAAAAGTGGTTACAATGTTGGTTAAATCTTGGTATTTGATACAATTTTACAGCAGTTTCTCCACACCACCACCACAGAAACTGCTTCCATTCTTTCCGTTTCAAGGGTTTTTTTGTTTTGTTTTGTTTTTTTTAATATTGACGCTTTCCTATCAAACAGATAATGAGTTCGGCATTGTGATGTCTGTACTGGCATTCATAGAATATTTTTTCTGTTTTCCTTTCTCAAGGGTATTGTACATATGGGTATAATGTGAAATTCTGCTCTCTTGCTTATGGAACCCTATTGAAGTCAGAGGATTTACTTGCATGAATCACCATGGAAGAATTACTTTTACAGCTTATGAAATACTTACAGATCTTTCAGGATGACCTACAACATTCACACATCTTAGTTTTGTTTCCACTGTTGCTATATTTATGTTAGCTTTTATGCAAGTGCTCCAACACTAACTGACATATGATAAAAATACAGTATTTTGTTTAATGCACATAGAAGGAAACAGAATACACTCATTTCATATGATCTTGCTTCATTTTTAATTTTGTCAAAATCTTGATGGCCAGATTTTAGCCAATTAAGATATTTCCACTAATTATCCATGTGCATCGAGAAGTATGGCCTATCATCTGCTGTTGCCAAGTCTTTCCTTGCCAGTTTGCTGCCTCTCCAGTGCCCTTCGGTCCTCCACTCTGCTGAGGCTTTCTATGCTTTGCAGACCAGTTTCTGACATGGACCTAGTGGAAAATGTGTCAGCTTAAATGTTTGTTGGTAACAGAATTTTCTTTTTCGGTCCTGCTAAGGAGGATCTATTTCAGCTTTACTTCATAATATATTTACTATGTCACTGGTGTACTTTGTGAGAAATCTTTATTGTAAATGTTCCCAAAGCATATGAAGTGCCCTGAAAGGCAGGGCACACCCCCTAATCTTCAGATATTCCATGCTTTTAACGCTTGAATTTTTGCTGGTGCATACTCTCTAAAAGGCATTCATCTGAGTGAACACAATCATCCTGAGGCTTAAATCCTCATGCAGGAAACCATTCAACTACAGTAGTAAGCTGTGTATCAGATACCTGACAGTATGCACAGTCTTACCCAGGACTGAGGCATGTAGGGTAAGAAGACATTGGTACCATAGGCTTTTTATCTCCTATTGTGTTCCTCCAAAGCTGAAGACCAGTAGTATAACTTGACGGGGTCAGAGGTGAGAGGGATGGGGAGATGAGAACTAGGGCTGCCTTTGGGGTGGGAGAGTGTGGATGTAGAAATAGCCACTGCCATAGCTGGTAGCAGCATGGAACCTGCCACCAGCCAGAGCTGCCCTGGCATACCTGTGTATGGACATATTAACAGATTAAGTTGAGAGCTGAAGCTAGAGACGGAGCTGGAGCATCATGGTAGTTATATGCATGAACAGGCCATATTTGATGGCTATGCAGATGGATTGTGCAGATAGCCCCTTCAAAAAAATATAGCATTATATTGTTTGAGATGGTTTGGTCTTTTTCATGGTTTATGCATGAAAATGTTATATAATGTTAATGAGAGAACAGTGTATCACACGTTATCCTCTGAATTTCTTGCTTTAAAGTCAAAGGAATTATAGAGCGCAGAAGTTTGGGGAAGTCAAACACTTCATATCTTCATTAAATTTAACAGGAAATCATGAGAGATCCTTTCATGCAATCAGTAAAAGGGGTAATCTTGATAATTTCTCGTGTCACATTCATTGGATGTCTCCATACTGATCTTGTAGTTTACACACGTACAGAAACGGTTGTTGGTTTCAGTAGGGGTCATTCACATACAAGGATTGCAGAAATCTGTCAGTATGCATAGGTATTACTTTCTTTAATAGAGTAGGCCTGGAAGGATCTCTCTGTTGTATTCTTCACCTGAGTAAGAACTTTTTCTTCTGAATTCTAAGCCAATTTATCTTCCTTTCTCTTCAAACATCTCATCCCTTTAAGCTCTTATTGTTGTGCCTTCTCCCACCCCCCACCCTTAATATGGCTTATTTTATTTTATTTTTGCATCTAGTTTCAGAGATAATTTTGATCTAAAAAGAACCACAATGTCTTAGCGTGAAACATGATTTTATTGTTGATAATATCTTTGATGAATTCAGTCTGTGTGCACCTTACCAGAATATTAATTTCCTACATGCACACAAAAGAAAAACAGTAAGATGTACAGAATGTTTTGGTCTTGAGGTTAAATGAATTCAGCTCGCTGCAGAACAGAATGTTTTACCATTGTCACTTTATTTGTTCTTGTTGATTTCCATGTTTGTAGCAGAAAGGAGCCTTCTACCACAGGGGTCAGCAACCTGTGGCCCATGGACTTGGGGCTTTGGCAGCATTTGGCAGGGAGGAGGAGAGCAACTTTCTCTGGGCATTCTCTCTGTGCTGCTGCAGGGACAAACGGTGGCAGCAGGGTCCTAGTGTCCAGGTGGGTCCTTCCAGCCTGCAGTTGAAAATGGTTGCCTACCCCTTTTTTTACAAGGGAAGAAGACTGAAAAGGCTACCAAAAAAGAGATGGCAGGTTCTTGGAGGAATAGACTTTACACAATAATTTTCTTATAGAACCTTCATATCATTTGTTTCTTTAATATTCTCCTTTTAAGGTGCTAGGTAGCTTATATTTTTCATCTGTTTCAGAGCCCTTAGATGCTTTTTTCCCTAAGGTTCTGGGGATTTTTTGGTCTTGCTGCTGTCTTGTGTAAGGATGTACCAAGTCTGGGGAAAAAAAGAATATTTCTGTATAGCATCTTCCTGAGGATGGTTGTACTGACATCTGTCCTATTGGAATCCATTCCTTAAAAAAAAAAAAAAAAATAACACATCATGTCTACATTATTATTGTCTTCACTATAGAGTTAACCTGAATTCACATTTTCCATTTGCCTATGATTTAACTACTATACGTATACAAAAGCTTCTTATCTGAATTTGATGGAGTTTAACCATGAGTTAGTTGGTCTAGCTGAGGGGTGGAACTTAGAGCCCAGGCACTTTCAGGAAGGTGATAAACCATCCACATTGCAATGTAGTGCTAATTTAATCCCAGTATTGATGGTCTTCTAGTACCCATAATTCCCCCTCTGCAACATTTTCTTCTCCTGTATCTATTCTCTTCCACATCAGAAGTCACCTAATGCCAGTATCTACACACCAGGCTGTCATTCTAACCCCACAATTCATTATTACTGCAGTTCTCTCCACCATGTTGGCAGCTAGTAAAAGATCCACATTAAAGTTCTGTCTTTCCTGTGGCATGAATTTGCTGAGAACCATTATTTGGGGAGATGTACCTGAAGTCTGCAGCTCTGTGAGGCCATCTCCAAGGAGGTACCAAAAGAAGGAATTGGCTGCACAGGAATTCATTGGCAGAAAATAAAAATCCTCAAAACCTTGTACCAGAGGACCAAAGATCACAATTACCTTATTTTCTCGAATAGAAGATGACCCTGAATATAAGATGACCCTCCCCAGATAATATATTCCATATATGGAAAATTTTATAAACATGTCATCATTTTCCAGGTATAGAATCTAATTACTAGAGGGTTGTCTTGAACACCTCTCCCCCCACCCCCACATTGCTGCAGCAAGGAGAGCAGTGGCAAGGGGATCAGGTGGCTTCCTTGTCTTCTGCCCTACCCACTTCTTTCCCTTGTAGCCTTCCTGCCACCTGTACCCTCAACCCCCAGTTCCCTATAACATCTGCCATCCACTGTCTCTGCCTGTCTCTTCCTCTTCCCTCCAAGCTCCCACAGTCTCTGCCTATTACTCTTCCCACCCCCCATTACTGCCAGATGTTGATGTGTCCTGGAGCTCAACGTGTGGAAGCTCAGCTCTTGCCTGGGCATGCAGCAGTGTTGACACTGCTAATTGGCCAGGCAGACAATGCAGCAGTGTTGGCAGTGCCGATTGGCCAGGCAGAGGAAGGATTTTTCATGTGTTCTGTGCCAGGGACAGACCCCAGCTGGAGCTGGAGCTGCTACATCTGACAATAAAGGGGAAGAAAGGCAGGGGCAGAGGCAGAAGCTGCAGGGGGCAAGAGGCTCCTGTAGGTCTGACTCTGGCCCTGACCTGGGTTCAGGGCCAGAGTTGGAGCCACAGCAGCTACCTGCCTCCCCCTCTGCCTCCACCCCCAGCTTTTTATACAAATAAATATAAGGAGCTCTTTCTCCCATGCTGTTTTGTTGGGGAAAATATAGTGTTATATTTGAGTAAATACTGTACCCAGCTGGCTAAGAATGTCCACACTACAATGAATGCAATTCGTGAATTGAATACAATGAATACAATTTTTTTCCTTGCTGGAGCTGCTTCTGATTCAGGATGCAGCAGTGGGACCAGCAGAACTGGAGGAAGTGGAAGGAGCACCAGTGGAGCTGCTTTAGGACATGGCCTTAAAAGCATCCATCCAGAGTACCAGGACTACTTCAGGCAGGAGATCCTTCCTGTTCAAACAAAGAAGGATGTGATTGGAAGAACTGGCATCACAGCAGCCAGGCAAGTTATGTGAACAGATTTCATAGACATTGGGGCTGGAAGGGACCTTGAAGATCATCAAGTCCAGCCCC
>JAGPOW010000261.1:246953561-246966639 GCA_030014935.1 Caiman crocodilus
CCCCTGCTCCAGGGACAGAAAGCTAGGGACAAAGGATCCCAGCAAGATAAGCATCCAAATGTTTCTTGAAAGAGTCCAGAGTAGGTGCCTGCACCACTTCTGGAGGGAGTCTATTCCAGGCCTTTGGGGTTCGGACGTTAAAGAAGTTTTTCTTTATGTCGAGCCTAAAATGTTCACAGTGGAGTTTATGACCATTGGTCCTTGTTATCCCTTGGGTTGCTCTGGTGAACAGATGTTCTCCCAGGTCCTGATGTACACCCCTTACATACTTACAGGCAACAACCAAGTCACCCCTGAGCCTGTGCTTTTTCCAGGCTGAAGAGTCCCATGGCTCTCAGCCTCTCATCATAAAGCCTATTCTCTTGCATTCTGTTCATGAGCGTGGCTCTCCTCTGGACTCTCTCAAGCTTCTTGATATTCTTTTTGAATTGTGGAGCCCAGAATTGGATCCAGTACTCCAGTTGAAACACTGCCCAGCCTATAAGCATGTTGTGGGGTTTTTTTCCCCCCAAGGTGAAGTATCTTGCATTTTTGGTATTCAACATTATCAGGTTTATATCTGCCCACTTACTAAGCTTATCCAAGTTGGCCTGGATCACTAGCCTTTCCTCAGGTGTGGATGCTATGCCCCAAAGTTTAGTGTCACTGGCGAACTTTGCCAGTGTGCTTCTGACACCAACATCCACATCGTTGATAAAGATGTTGTAGAGAACCAGTCCAAGGATAGAGCGTTGGGGGACATCACTGGTCACAGAGCACCATAATGATTTGCTTCCATTGACTACTACTCTCTCGGTCTGACCTTGGAGCCAATTTCCCAGCCATCGGACTGTGGTGTAGCTGAAACCACATTTGGCCAATTTTTCCATGAGGAGATCCTGGGACACCAGATCAAAGGCTTTTTTAAAGTCCAGATATATGATGTCAATCTCTTCTCCCTTGTCCAGGTGATATGTCACTTGTCATCTTGTTCTGGAGGATAATATACCATAAGACCTGTTGTATGCTTTTGATTAATGTCATTACTGTACTGGGAAGTGTTCCACCCTGTGGATCATGTTTTGCCTGCAAAGCTCTATTTTTCCTACCCCTTCTTTTTCTTTGCTTGTTTCAGCCTATCTTGAGCCTGTGTGATTTAAGATGGATTCCAAATGGAATTAAAAATAACATCTAGATAGCTAACCACTGATTTAATGTACATAATGCTGTATACTTTCACAGCAGAGATGATTAATACAAGCTGGGACATGGATGCTATATGTGTGCGTTTGCACACCCATCCTAACCTGAAAAAATATTTAGCCTAAATATTCAGTGCCACTACAAGCTCTGTAACTTCAGTTCAGAACATTTACAGGTACTTATAAAGTTTCTTAGTGCCACAGGCTGTGGCAGTTGCAAGTACAGCTAGCAGTATTGGGTCATTCATTTTAGTTGCATAACAACGGCCTTTTACTGGGTCAGACCTAGGTCCATCTTACCCAGTATCCTGTGTCACACAGTGGCAGAGAGTGGTTGCTAAAAGGGAGAACGAACTGTGCCTGACCAAGGTTTTTTTTCCCAGTATTCCTCTCTCATTTGCAGCCTCCAGTATTTAAGGTGTAGGAAGTTTTGACTCGGACACTGTAACCATAACTTCTGCACTAGATAGTTACTGGTGTACCTTTTTTCCATGACTTTATCCAGTCCCACTTTGAATCTGGCTAAACTGTCAGCTTCCACTACATCTGGTGGCAATGAGTTCCAGGCTTTAGTTACTCGGTGTGTGGAAAAATAACTGTTTCCTTGCTGTTTACTGCCTTTCTGTCATCTCTCCTGATGTTTTAAGCTCCCAGTGTGACACACTTTCATTATTCAAATACCCTGCAGCAGCTGGGTTCTCTCACCAGAGCTGACTGTTCCCTCTTAAAGGGATAGACTGCATTGTTACAATTCCCATTCCTTCGTGAAAGCCCATTTTCAATGTGTAGTTTAAAAGAAAAAAATGAAACAATTTTCACTAGTTTGGTCAGGGGAAACTGGAAGGCAGCAGCTTCTGAGCAGAGAAATGAGGAGTCCATCTCGAAAAGGCAAAAACTACATTTCTTTTCTTGCACTGCTTACTGGACTGAGTTTTTGAACTTTTTGGGGCAGTGACCCTATTTTGTTCTGTGTTTGTTCAGATCTTAAGGATACAAATGATAAAAGAGAAAAGTTTTTGATTGTCCTTCCCCAACCCTTCTGGACCAAAAAATGATGCTTTTACTATTTCTCAGTGATGTTTATTTTCCTTGAAAAGTGCAATGATTGCATTAACTACTACCAGAGTTGTGAAATAACAGGACAACCAGTAGCAAAGGAAACTGTTAGAATGGCTGCTTGGCACAGTAGGTAAGGGAACACACCAGGCCAATTCCCAACTTATATCATTTCCCCGTCTTGCTCCCAGTAGCAATTGGCTGTTTCTGGGTGGCAAATTTTACAGTTAAGACATTCCATACATGGAAGTGCATCTGGGCAAATTACTCCCCTCCCCTCCCCTCCCCACCCCATCCCCTGACTGGGTACTCCATCCATGTTCATCCATAAAGGAATAAGACCAAATGTACTGCTGCTCATTTCTCCCTTATCTTCAAGTCCTGATATTGGTGGACTGGGACAAATTCTTTACAGAGCTACAGAAAAATAGCTTTCCGTACGCAGAAATTCTGGACCCACTGTTGGTTCCTCCAGATCTTCCTGATGTCATGGTTCCTCTTTCCTTCCCCCCCCTGCCATCTTAATGCTTGTGATCCTGCATTGTATCTATCAGTTAGCATCATAGTTTTGTATTGCGGACATTCCTAATCTGTCTAGGACTAACCCTAGTGCACAAATCCAGATCAACTCTGCAAGGAAAATATAATTGTGGTTGGTAAATTGAAAGAGGATTTGGAGTTTGCCTAGAATATGGCAATGATTATTAAGCAGCATTAAATAAAATGAAGATGTTCTCTATCAAATCAAATTCAAAGTTGTAAAATGTGATTCCCTTTGCTTCTGTCCCTTTGTTTACTTTTATTCTTTGGTTTTGTGTTAGATTAGAAGCAAAAGTACCTTCAAAGAAGTTTACTAGTATCCTCAGTGGAGTGAAATGGAGTGATGAGTGTTCCACCAAAGCACTCTATTTCATAAAGGATTTCCATGCCATTATTCAGGCCAAAATGGTTTCAGAGAGCCAAAAAAGCCTGGATCCTTTAGACCTTTCAGAATTTTGTTATTGCCCTTTTCTTTTTGAACAGAGATCACTGGTTCTTCAGTTTCTAATATTTCATGATGAATCGAGTAACTATTTGTAAATGGGTGGAAAAATCAGAAAAGAAAGTCCGTTGTTCAGGCCAGGCTGTTCGTTACATTTATTTAACAATAACAATTTAGGGGGAGATCCTAATTCCATTTTTCAGCAGCTGACAGTAGATCAGCTCAAGAGCTAGATATAGACAGTCAAAAAGCCTGAGGTTGAATCAATACAGTCTTTGCAGGTTAGTCCAAGCTGCACAGATTAAATTCAAACAGAAGTGAACAGATATTTACCTTTTGATTCAAGAAATGCAGCCAAACCCCTGCAGTGGGTCAGGCCAGAAGCAGGGGTGGTCACTAGAGCATGGCTCTCAGGCTGTGTGTTCACTTCCTCTTCCTGCTGCCCTTGAGGTCTCTGGGATTTGCAGTCCAGAATTACAACCCCCCCGGCCTCATACACTAGGATGCGTTCCCAGCTGGGCTTGCTCCCAAACCCCTTGGGAACAGAAGGATGGGGCAAACCCTGCTCTCTGAAGCAGATGGCACAGCCCAGCCCAGGGCTGGAAAACATGCTGGAGGGCTGCAGTGTAACTTGAACCAGGAAGGGGTCTTGGACAGAAGTTGCATAAAGTAGTTTGACCCAAATCAGTTAAGTCTGATACTATGTTCAACCAGATGTATCTTAAACCAATTTCAGCGATTTTGAAAGTCATTTATGTGCAATGAACTTCTGTTCTGTTACAGGTTTAAACCAGTTTCTGGTAACTTAAACCAGTTTATGTGTAACTTCTGTCTCTATCCAAGAGTCTCAAAGCTTAGCATAAAACTTGCAGTAAATACACAAGGGTTCCTCCTTACGTCCCATTTGTATTGTGCATTTCTACTTCAGTTAATCTTTCAAAGAGGGCTGTTTTTCCAAGCGTATAGTTAATAATGTAGGGGTACACGTTTCATAATAGAGATCAAAGTTCTGGCCAATCATATTTACGCAAAAAAAAATCCAGTTTAATTATTTTTTTTTATATTCTTCAGCAGCCAGAGAATTAATTGAAGTGCCAAGGTACAAAGAAGATATTATAAATCTCTTTCTAATGAACTTACATTGCCAAAGCTTAAAGAAAAGGTTATTGAATGTTTTAATAAAAGTTCATTTTTACTTCAGCCTGTTTAATGAGGTTATTGAGCAATCTCCAGCTATTTAGACTGAAAGTGGTATTTTGAAGATAACATTTTTTGTATTGTATGAATCACAAGAGATGGACAGTGGTGCCATAACACTTGCTACCTTCTAAATGAGAGTGGGAAGAGGTGCAAGGAGCTGTAACAGATCTATGGAAGACGTTGCTTTAGTGGGTCTTGAATTCAGTCGATCCAGTTTGAAAGAATTTGATTTCTTCTAATTATTGATAACACTTTCTCATGGGTAGCTAAGTAAGGTTTGGCACTCTTCTTGATTTACAGCTCACAAATGGAAGAATTGGTTGAGAACTTGGAGGTAGAAGTTAACTTGGGTGACGGTGACCATGAAATGATAGAGTTCAAGATCCAAGGGAGGAAAAGAGAGCAGCAGAATTAAGGCAGTGGACTTCAGAATAAAACAGACTTCAACAAATTCAGGGAACATGTGGATAGGATCCTCTGGGCAGGAAGTCTGTGATTGGGAAAGTTTAGAAGAGCTTGATATACTTGAAGGAAGCCCTTTTATGGGCATAGGAGAATGCTAGCCACATGCAGAAGAATGGGAAATCAGTCCGACTAGGCATCAATTAGTTTTTAATGAGCTGAAACTCCAGAAAGGAATCCTATGACAAGTGGCTATAGTATCAGGGAAAAGTATGACTATTGAATGGACATCCAGGGAGAAAATTAGGAAGGCCAAGGCATGATTTAAGATGTAACTGGCAAGGGACATAAAAGACAATAAAAAGGAAATCTACAAGTATATCAAGAGCAAGAGGAAGATAAGAGAAACCATAGAATGCAGAAGGCAATCTCATTATGGATGAAGAAGAGAAAGCTCTGGTCAGAACTCCAGTATGAAACTGGAGATAGGCCTATTGAAAATCTCTGGATTAGGATCAGAGGACAGAACCACAAGTGTGATGTCATGCTGGGTGTGTGCTATGGACCACCAAATCAGGAGAATGAGGTTGATGCGGCTTTCTTCAAAGAGCTAATAGAAGTTTCCTGATCACAGGCCCTGGTTCTCATGAGGGACTTCCATCACCCTGATACCTTCTGGGAGGGCAATATAGTAGTGTAGAAGCAATCCAAGAAGTTTTTGGAGAGTGCTGGGAACAACTTCCTGGTGCACATGTTGGAGAGGCCAACTAGTGGCTGTGCTGTTCTTGATCTGCTGCTCACAAACAGGGAAGAATGATTGGGGAATGTAGTAGTGGATGGCACCTTGGGTAGCAGCGACTACAAGATGACTGAGTGCAGGATTCTGAGGAAAGGAAGGAAGGAGAGCAGCAGAATAAGAACCCTGGACTTCAGAAAAGTAGACCTTGACTCACTCATGGAATTGATGGATAGGGCCCTTTGGAGGGGCTCATCTGAAGGAAGAAAAGGGGTCCAGGAGAGCTGGCTCTGCTTTAAAGAAACCATACTGAGCATGCAGGAATGAACCATCCCGATGCACAGGAAGACCAGCATGTATGGCAGAAGACCAGCTTGGCATAGTAGAGTAATCTTCATGTGCGGAAGCTTATGAGAAGTGGAAACTCGAACAAAAAACTAGGGTAGAATATAAAAGTATGGATTGAAATCAGGAAGGCCAAAGTGCAAATGGAGTTACAGCTAGCAGTGGACATGAAAGGTAACAGGAAGTGTTTCTACAGGTATGTCAGCAACATGAGGAAGATCAGGGGAAGTGGTTCCTTTACTAAATGGGGGAGCCACTGGGGGAGCCAGTCTAGTGACAGATGATGTGGAAAAGGCTGAATTACTCAATGCCTTTTTTTAACTCAGTCTTCACAAGCAAGAACAGATCCTAGATTACTGTACCTGGCAGCACAGTTTGGGGAGGAGGTGAGCAGCTGACAGTGGAGAAATAATAGGTTAGGGGCTATTTAGAAAATCTGGACACATACAAGTCCATGAGCCCAAGTGTGATGAACCCAAAGGTGCTGAGAGAATTGGCCAATGTGATTTCAAAGCCACTGGCCATTATCTTTGAATATTTTGTGGTGTTGGGAAAGGTCCCACATCATTGGGAAAGGGCAAATGTAGTGCTTCTCTTTATGAAAGTGAAGAAGGAGGGTCTCTTTATGAAAGTGAAGAAGGAGGGAACAACAGACTGGTCAACTTCATCTCAGTCCTTTGAAAAATCATGGAGCAAGTCCTCAAGGAATCCATTTCTAAGCACTTTGAGGAGGAGAAGAAGGATTAGGAGCAGTCAGCATCAATTCATCAAGGGCAAGCCATGCCTGACCTACCTGATTTCTACAATGAGATGACTGGCTCTGTGGATGTAGGGAGACCAGTGGATGTGGTGTACCTTGACTTCAGCAAGGCTTTTGTTATGGTCTCCCACAACATTCATGCAGGCAAGCTAAGAAAGTATGGTTTGGATGAATGGACTCTAAGGTAGGTTGAAAACTGGCTGGAGTGTCAGGTTCAGAGAGTAGTAATGAAAATGGGTCAATGTCTAGTTGGCAGCTGGTATCAAGTGGAGTGCCCCAAGTGCTATTCTTGGGGCCATTTTTGTTCAGTATCTTCATCAGTGACCTGGAAGATGGCATAGAGTGCACCCTCAGCAAGTTTGCAAATAACCAAGCTTGGGGGCGTAGTAGACATGCTATAGAATAGGTCTAGGATTCAGAGAGATGTAACCAGATTGGAGGAGTGGACCAAAAGAAATCTCATCAGCTTTAATAAGGAGAAATAAAAAGTCCTGTACTTAGGACAGAACAATCCCATGCATCTGGATACATTGGACAGTGTCAAGAAGAGGGCAACAAAAATGGTTAGAGGGCTGGCACATGACTTCTCAGGAGAGGCTGAGTGAACTGGGCTTATTTAGTCTAGAGAAGTGAAGAGTGACAGAGGATTTCACTGCAACCTCAATTGCCTGAAGGGAGGTTCCAAAGGGGATGGAGCCTGGACTGTTCTCAGTGGTGGCAAATTACAGAACCCAAGGAGCAATGGTCTCAATTTGCAGCAAGGGAAGTTTTAGGTTGGATATTAGGGGAAAATTTCTCATGAAGAAGACAGTAAAGCCCTGGAACAGATTGCCTGGGGAGGTTGTAGAATTTTCATCCTTAGAAGTTTTTAAGACTTGGGTAGAGACAGCTTTGCCTGGGCTGATATACTTGGAAATGGTCCTGTTTTGAACAGGAGGTTGGACTAGATGGCCTCCTGAAGACCTTCCAACCCTAGTTTTCTATGATTCTATTTATCCCTTCTTTACTTCACCCTTCACAAACAGGGTCAGCTGCCAGATAATGAGCACAGTTAGCAGCAAAGATAGGGAAGGAGTGAAGCAGCTTAGGGTAGTAACAGAACAGGTTAGGGATTACTTAGAAAAACTAGATGCTATGGGTTATTTTATTTTGATGAAAACATCTCTTTATAAACGAAGGAAAAAACCCTATATTTATGCTCCCTTTTCAAAAGATTTCCTTTATATGCTATTGTTGAAAGCAAGGCATTTTTTTTCTATTGAAAGATAGTATGGCATATAAAGAATAAATCTTAAGTTATCTAACACAACTGTTAGCAAGCATAGATCTTGATTCCAGTTGGGCTCATAGAAAATGTCTTTCAGAAAAAGAGAAATGCTCTACTAACCTTAGAGTTCTGGTTTTCAGAAAAGGACATTTGGCATATTACCTAAGGTCATATTTGTTCTCTGTGCCTAGTCATATAAATTTTAAAAAGCTTCTTACCCTTTAGAATGATGTTGCAAGTGATATTTATTATCTAACTTACAGAAATAACTTATTGTGGTGCATCAGGGAACTAAAATGTAGTTGTCTGCTAGTCTGTTTGATAAAGGAAAAAAGACTGGAGAGCTATGGCCTTGATTCCTGAAAACACTAGATGCCTAAACAATCAAAATGTATAAAAGTAACATTTCTTCTGTCTGTCTCTCTCTCTTTAAAAAAACCAACCAAACAAAAAAACACCTTTACTGATGAGTCATGAGTTTTAGCTTTGTATTGTCTCCTTGAATGCAAAGTTAAGATTGCCTAGTGGCATCTCATGCCCTTCCAGATGAACCAAACTTAAATTTCTGAAAACTAGAAATGACAAGTCAAGGAACATACTCTCACAACCTAAACCCTGTCCTCTCTGAGCCATGCTGCCACATACCCATCACACATGCTCTTACTCTGATTTTCATAGAATCAGAGAAAATTAGGCTTGGAAGAAACTTCAGGAGGTTATCTAGTCCAGTGTTTCTCAACTTGTGGGTCACAACCCAAAAGTGGGTTGCAAGAATGTATGAAAGGGTCGCAAATAAACTTTAACCATGGATTTAAAAGCTTTTTAAATGGATTACCCTTTGAAGGAGAAAGATATGGGAAACTATGGCTTTTCCCTTGCAGGATGTCAGAGTTCCAGCTCCCCTGCTCCCCCGCCACACTTCTCTGCCTCCATACTGGGGGACTGGGACCTGGAGGCAGGGGACAGCAGTTTGGGATTGAGGAGCACTGGGTCGAGACTGGCCTTCAGTGTTTACAAATGGGTCCTGGTATGAAAAAGGTTGAGAACCACTGATCTAGTCCAACCCCCTCTTCAAATTTGAACTGTTAAGTAGGAACAAATTTTGAGCTGTATTAAATGGTAACAATCTCCTTTTGCATTGCAGTCAAACACCTAGCCATTCTGTAGTAAGGATTAAATATTACAACACCTTTTTCCTTTGCATGTACAAGGCTATCTAATGCTATGCTTCCACTTATGCATTATTAAACCCACAGTCCAGGCACATCTTCCATCTAAAGGCTGATCATTCCCATGACAAAAGGAAAGTGAGTAGCACTGACATGGGTCATTATGGGTACATCCACATGAGACGTGTGCTGTGCACTTGACTAACTAACACAGTAAACATGCACCCCTATTAGAGCACATAAAACAAATACACTTTGTAGCCAGTTAGGACTTGTAAATCAAGACCTACCGTGCTGTGGAACTGATTTATGCGCAGCAGTGCATGTGTAGACACTGAGCTGGGGAGCTGGGGGCATGAGTGGTGTTCAGCCTTCTCAGTTTTTATTTTTAGAAAATTTGGAAATTTTCTGGGGTTTTTCTTCAGAGCAAAACCTGGGATGTAACCAGAATAAAAGGAAGAAAAGGAAAAACAATAGTTTTAAATCAGGGGGAAAAATCAGTGGTGAGGGAGGGAAGGAGTAAGGCTGGAACTAGGGAAGGGGTGGAGGGAGGGGCATGGCACAACTTGCTGCTCCTAGGGCTGCAGCAGGGAGCCAAGCAGGGGGAGCTGTCAGTGGGTGTGAGATGGTGGGGCATGGCTCTTGCTGCTACCCTCCTTCCCGAGAGGGCTGCTGGCTAGGGAGCCTGTGCTAGGCTCTTCCCAGGGGCATGTGCCCCTGGATCAGCAGTGGCACCCTGGCACCTCCTGGCACTGTGCCCTGTCTTTCTTCCCTGGCTGCATTTGTGCCCAGCCCCGCTGCTGCAGCAGCGTACTGCCAGGCTGCCCTGGTGTTTTGGAGGAGGGGGGAGTGGCACGCAGTCAGTTGTTGTGGGGGGAGTGGAGGAGAGACCCGACCTATGGCCCTGGGTTGACAGCTGGGCAGGTGAGTGATGTAAGGGTGAGTGAAGAGGGAAGTGAAGGGGTGGGAGGCAGAAGAAGGAAGTCATGAGGAAGGAAGGAGAGGGGCTGGGAGTGGAGCAGGTGAGGGGAGAAGGGGGAAGAAAGGGGGTAGTGGGTAGGCAGCAAGCTGCTGGGCTATCACCTCTCTGCCCCCTGAAATCATCCCCTCCACCCCTGCCACCCCAGTTCCCCCCACTGCCCAGATCACCATCCTGATTGCTTCCTTGGTTCCCCAAATTCCCCCTGGACCACCCCCTTTGTCCCACCTTGGTTCCTCCACCCCTGGATCTCTGTCCTCTTGCCCCCATTGCCCAAGAGTGGTAGTGACAGGGAGGTGGGTATCCCTCCCTGCCTGCTCCTGGGCTGTTTGCAGAGCGTGCTGCCTCTGTGCACACCAATTCAGCCTGTGCTGAGCCCAGAAACTGTAGGGTGATGAGGAACTGCCAGTGGCAGGGCAGCAATCCTGGAGTGAAGGGGTGATCGGGGGGCGGGTGTGGGGGGTCAGTCCAAACAGTATAGGGAGTCCCTCCCCTTTCAGTCCTTACTTCAGGCTAGAGAAAGGAGAGCAGGGCAGATGCAAAGCAGACTTGTAGCCCTTACCACACCCCTGCTTGCCAGCCCTCTGGTAATAGTCTGAGCAGTGCACGTTAGTAAGGTGACTAACCCTTAACATGTGACTGAACATTAGTATGTGCTAACCTTAACACTAACATTAATTATGATTAGCTTCTGTTAACTGTGTAATCTCACCCTTATTCAAAAATTGCTCTGAAACAAGTTATGTGACAGATCTCTTTTGTCCAATGTCTCTGGTCCAACTGCTTCTGTGTATTATGAGACTTGTAATACCATGGTTCTGCCTCGTCTTCCTTTCCCATCCAAACATCAAAATAAAAAAAAAGGACAATAAACATTTATAGAACACACACTGTCAAAACTTATAACAGACCTATACTAATTGAATTTACTAAAAAAACCAGGTGTCTTGCAGCATTGCTTGGTCTTATAGGTTTTCAAATTACTGTTGTCAAGTGTCAATAAGTTCATTTGTGCTGGTGGTACTATATTTTGTGCTTGATCCTCTCTATCTGTTACGTGATGGCAGCCCACAGTCAGATTTACTGTATCTATCTAAAATAGATGTGAGGTAGGTGATGACCTATTTGGCTGTAGCGTGCTTTGATAAGAGAGAATAACAATCTATAACAAGTGTGCAATTCTCTTCCCTGCCCATGTAAACAAACCTACTTTGCTTAGGGCATCAATTTTTGCTGTGCCACTGGTATGGGCTCTTTTGCTGGACTCAGCCTTTATTTTTGGCATATGCAGCCTGCCTTGACAGCATCCTTTATGTCAGTGTTCATTTGAAGCTGGCATAGAAATTCTCTAGCTTTTTCTCTCAGATTTATCTTCTCTCTGGATGATCTTGGTGTATCCTTTTTAATACATTTCTCTGTAACACATAGGCCTTCAAACAGAATCTGGGCTGGAACTGAGTGCTCCCTGTTGAGCTGAGAACATGCTGTTCTGATCTGCCTGTATTAATAGACTTACTTTCTGCAGGGCTGTCTCCTACGTTGTAGCTCTAGCAATCGAGGTCCGAGACTGGGCAGTTTTTAAATAAGATTATCATGCACAACATCTATCTCTGAACTTTGCTGCAGGTTACTTTTGTCAAATGCTCTAGGGGGTATGTCGGAGAGATCACCAAATCTCTGTAGCATTTGTATTTGCAAATTATTCCTTTATAATGGAAAGAAATTATCTCTCTGTTCTTGCGGGGTGTCTCCTAGGTCCTTTTTTTTGCAATGGCAGTAAGTGGCTTATGTTCAGTTCAGGTAGCGCTGATTCTTCTCTCTATCTAAAAAGAGAGGAGAAACTAAAGCTAGGAAGCTTGTTATACACATGAATTAAGGCTGTTTTTCTTCTCTACTTAACCATATAAGATTCATTTTTGTTGGTACCTATGAAGCATAGCTATTATGAATGTTATCTTTTTCCGGTTTATTTATTACCCATATTTTTGGCTCACATACTTTTAGAGAAATAACCAACCCTTAGAGGTTTTGAATTTTAACTGTTTTCATTTAATGTTTGCTTTTTCTTTTTAGAGGCACCTAAGGATGCTTCTGCCTTATGTATCAGTGTCAACTTAAACCTATTTGCTTTCAGGTTAATAGTCCATTTATTTCATACTATTGCACTCTCCATTACTTTTATGAAAAAGTCATCTGAGGTAGTGGTCATTGTTTTCTTGGTCCACAACATTATGCTCACAAAGTGATGTAGTCCACTGCATTTCTTACACCTTTTTCCATATGCTAGGCATTGTTATGGTTTGTGTTGGCTGTCACAGTGTGCACAACATTATGTGCTGATTTTGTTTGACTTTGATTTTGAGCTCCATATGCCCTTATGATTCAGGTCTCCTTTCTTGTTATTCTCATTATGCCTGTAGTATTAGAGTCTGTGCAAATCTACTTCATTCTCATGTGTGAGATTTCTGTTACTTGCCATATTTGAGTTGTAGTCTCATGGGTTAATCCTGGATACACAGTAATCTTTCACTGTTTTTTTTTGTTTGTTGCTGTTCCAAATTCAAATAATAATTTAGCCTTTTATAAAGGACCTATTTGGTCTTGAAATTTGCAAGGTCTTCAGTGACAGATTAGTCAAAATTCTGCTATATTTTCAGCTTCCTTTTGTGTTCTTTTGATTTAAAAACAGATTCTATATTTTCCTTTTAACAGAACAGGCAGTTCTCCATATTATTTACAGTAATTTTATAGTTAGTCTCGTGCCTGAGAAGACTGAAAATCAACACATCAAAGGTTTTAGAACTCGCCACTGTCAAAAAAAAAAAAAAAAGAAGGCTACCCTCAGAACACCTTCCTTCTTGCTGGCACCCAGTGCTTATAGATACAGAGTGAAGCACTGCTTGAAGTCCCTGCAGTAGTCTCCCACATTTCTAGGAAGATTTCAGTAGTGGTAGATCTTTGAACTGCTCCATTCTTCCACTCAAGGGCTGTGGACAGACAT
>JAGPOW010000261.1:246966739-246977772 GCA_030014935.1 Caiman crocodilus
ACATAAACGGGTTTAAATCATCAGAAATTTGTTTAAACCTGTAACAGAACAGATGTTTAGTGCACATAAACCAGTCTGAGAGAGAACTGACTGAATATAGTATCAGACTTAACTGATTTGGCTCAAACCGGTTTATGCAATGTCTGTCCCAGACCCCTTGCTGGTTTTAGATAAAGCAGACTCTCCCAGCATCCCAGGATACTCTCTGGGTTGGGCGGGACTCTCTGTTCCATAGCAGAGCTCCCTGGCTGCAGCTCCTGCAGAGACTTGCAGACACAGCAGGATCAGCCTGGCTTCCCCCTGCCCTCCCCATCCCTTTACTGCTCACTGCTCAAGCAGGAAATTCCCCTCTCTCTACCATCTCCCACAGCAGGTCCAAACCCCATGGACTCTATGCATGTGGTACACTAGCTAATGCAGATGTGTGTGTGTGTATGTCAAATTTCTTTGGGACAGGCAGACAGAACAGTGACCTCTTAGAGCTGCTTGGAGCTAATCAACAATTTAGCTGGTAAGGTTTTTTTAGAAGAACTCGAACTAATGGTGAAGGGCTATTGTTTTGTTGATTGGGTAATAAACACTGTTATCAGTCACCTGCTGGCTTGCTCCCCTGCAGACAGTATAAATTTTGCTGCAGACAGTATACAGAAGCAGAGAGGGAGATTGATAAGCTCTGTATCATCATCAGATGCATGCACTGCACCCCCACCTCCCCCCTGCACCACCACCCCTTGCCTCAGAGTGCTAGCAGGGGGTTGGGGACTGGCAACACTCCTGCCCCTTGAGCAGCGAGTGGGGAAAAACCTAGGATGGTGCAGGCAGACCTCCCTAATCAGAATATCCTGCTGGGGCCTGGCCATGCTCCCCCTCATCTCAGTGATGTTTAAGGGAAGAGAGGGCTGCTCTAGCGCTCCCCAGCTTCTAGCCTGAGCCACTGCAGGCATGTGCCTGAATTTCCTCAGTTCAGAGAGAATGTCTGTCCAGTTACAAACCAGTTCAACCTAGCTAGGTTAGACTAACCAGCAAAGATCGAATTAATTCACACTCAGGATTTTTGAATGTCTGTCCCTAGCCAAGGTGTTTTTAAAAATTGTGTTTTACTTTTGCTACCATCTAGTGCTCAGTAATCCCATCTAAGATAGCAGTGCTTCATTCAGTATTTCTGTCTGTCTGGCTGAGTGAAATGTTTATCCTAAAGGTACCTTGCGCAGCAGAAACTAACCCTTTTTGATCAAGAGATCTTTTGGTCAGCTTCTGCCCAGAGATCTTATAGTTGACCATGCAGATGACCTGAACCAGCACTATCGGTTGTATGAGTGGATGAGCAGGGCACAAGCCCTGTTTAGGGACCGGGAGGACACAAATATGGAGTGCCTCACTCTCATCTCCTTTCTTCCTCCCTCCACACACATGCCCTATGCTTTCCTCTGTAGCAGCTCTTGTTTCTGGAAATGGTGATGGGGCTGGTGGTGCTTGGGGGAGTGGCAGCATGCAGTGCAGGAGTAGTGGCTGGTAGAAACAGGGTGCTGGGGGGGGGTGGGAAAGAGAAGGAAATGTCAGAGATGTTTAAACCCTCTAGGCTTCCATTTATTTTGTCAGCTGAAAATAGGTTTTTAAAAGGCTGCTTGACACGTATTGTCAGTATAAAAAGGAGGTGATGCCTATCCCCTGATCAGTGAATCACTGCTCAGGGCACAGAATAGTCCAGTTTTGCCTCTGGGGATATTGTTACGTTGGTATGCTCTCTCTAGCCACTAGTTCGTAAACTGTTCTCTGTGTAGTACTAGGAAAATAATGTAGAAATTCTCATCCCCAGCTTCTACAGTACAGTTATTTTGTCATAAAAAGGATGTTGTGTCTCCTCTATGTATTGTCCCTCACTGATGATTGCAGCATGCCTCTTTCACTGGACACTTCATAAGGGAAAGTGATAAACATCTGTGTTGTGCCTCTGAAGACTACAGGGGGTTGGGAGTTGTTTCCTTCAGTGTAGGACGTGGCACATTGTAGGTTAGGTTGAAGAAGACGGAGAGTGAATGACTTTGTTGGCATAAGTCATAAAAAGGTCAGAACTTGATTTAATAAATTTCTTTCCAAAAAAAACAACACGCTTCCTTCTTGATGATGTAACATTAGCACTTATTAGTAGGAAACTAGATGCCTCGCATCATTGCTAATGAGCTTCATAGCCTATCGCCTGTGGGTCAACATTCTGAACTCAGCCTGACTCAGTAGAGATTAAAAGTTAGTCCCTTTAATGGATGTTTGGTGACCCCTATAATGAGATGAGTTTGGTGAGTCTCAGTTCCAACTCACTTTATTACAAATCTACCACCACATTTTGCACTAATTGGCAGATTGAGCAGAGGCCATGAACTGCCTCTCTGCTTTCCTCAGAGGAAGTTCAGGGTTGAGACAGACTAGCTGGATGTGTTAGAAGGATTGCCTTGCAGTCTTAGAATAACTTAAGGCTTCATTCATAAGAACTGCATGTGCATCTACACATTTTTTTTTAAAACCTGGCATTTATTATTGTATGTAAATGAGTTGCAAGTGTGAAAATGTGTTCATTAGGTAATTTGCATAAAGAGTCACATATAGAAGTGTGCAAAATCCAGACATGCATACATGTCAGGATATAGATGTAGTTGATCTCATGTGATCCATTCTATATCAAACTATAGAGCATCTGACAAGCACAGTATTCATAAGGACAGAAGATAGCCAAGCTTTTCAGTTTATATAAATTATTGGCCTTTGCTATTTACTCAATAAACAGTTGTCATGACTTGATATTAATGGCATCAGTATCTGTTTTTTACACATATATGCTTTTCAATAGATAACACATCCCAGAATTTAACAAGCTATTAGAAGACATGTTATTGGGAGATTTGTATTCTGTGTGCATATTTCTGAGGACTGAATTCTGCCCTTGGGAAATTGACACTGCTACTAGTCAAAAGAGAAGCTATTAAGGAAAAAATATTGAAAATCTTAACGTGAGCAATTGAGAGATGCTTTCATTTTTTTTTTTCTCTCATTTTCAAAGGATTGAAAAATAACTGATATTGTGGCAGTAATGGCATAAACCACTGGAAAGAGAAAGGATGCGAGAAACAGAGAGTAAACTGTTAGCTTGTGCTTGGTAGCTATTTCTTCAGTACAGTGTGCTAGAATTAGACTCTCTCTTGTGGCTGTCGTAATGACAGGGTTTTTTTATTAATGTTGTTGCTTCAATTCTTATAGGTTGTAAACCACATGTATTTGCAAGTTTTTGCATACATTTGAAATTCCTCCACAGTCACCTGAAATACTTTTTCATGCTACATATAATTGCCATTATTTTAAATTCAATACTCTATAATCTCTCTAAACTTTAGATGTGTTTCAATGCCTCTCAAATATTTATGGACTCATCTTCACAATGTCCATAGGAAGCAGCTGGAGAACAGAGACAGAAACATATTGAATGATTCCAGTAGTGAGTCAGGAAGCTCCCTATTTCATACCTTAGACTTAAAACTTCTTCACAGTAATCTGGAATGGGATCCCAAGGGAGGTGGTGCTCCTCCTTACCCTGGGGGGTCTTCAAGAGGAGACTGGACAAGCACCTAGCTGGGGTTGTCTGATCCCAGTGCTCATTCCTGCCAAAGGCAGGGGGTTGGACTCAATGACCTACTGAGGTCCCTTCTGACCTAAACACCTATGAATCTATGAGGGACCACATATGGGATGTGTGACTTTTGGTGTAGGGACAAGCAGGTACCCTTCTGACTGGTTTAGCCCCTGGAGCTTGCATCAGTTCCTACTACTTTTTTTTCTCTTTCTCCATGTTGGGAGTTGGTACTGGATTCATTAGGGCTCATCCTCATGATCCAGCTAGCCAGTCAACAGAGGTCCTGGCAGGTGTTGTGGCTACCTAATCCAGGAATGGAGAGATTACATATGCTCAAAGAGTGCTTCAAAAATCGTCATACTGCACCCTTGTGTTAAGTACTTGGTCTGTGTCATGTTATACAAAATATATTTAAAGCATTATTTCTGCAGATTCATTGGAAGGCTCTTTTCTGGATTTATTCCAATTGTAGAGGTATGTACTTCAGTACTCTGAATCCTACAATCTAAATCCACATTCACAGAAACCTCTTCAACTGCGTAAAATGGATGGGTTTTTTGGTGGAGTTTTATTTTGGTCCTTGTAAATGTTACATCTTTAAAGTTTCTTATCTCTGTTGTCTTCCAAGAGCTATAAATGTTTTGCCCCTTTTGGATGGTATTAATAACCAGTTTACAGCTTTATAGGCCTAGCGGATAAGTGACTTTAAAACAATGTTATTTTTATATGTAGAAGAAGAATCACTGCTGCTGGACTGAATATTTCCAAACTCAACACTGCTAAAACCTTTTCTATCACAGCACATTGTGGTAAAAGTGTATACCACAGTAGTATGTAGAGACAATATTTCTATGTATTAAATATGTTTTTTATACAATATATATCTCTACACATGCACAAAAATATATTAAAGTATATACTAACATATTGCATCTATATGTTGCTGTGGCAGGTGCCCTGAGAATGTCTGGGTAGATGGATTGACTACTGTGTCTGAATATAAATAGTTCATTATAAATATCCTATAATATTGTAGGGAGAGTTTCCTGAACACAAGGTCAAATGAGTGAGGGAAGATAGTGACAGAGACATTCCTTTTACATTCATAAAATTCCATTTAGAGAAGTCTGGAATTGAAATATATAGCCAGTATCACATCTATATGTGAATGCCAAACAGCAAGGCGGCACGATAGTCTTCTGGCCAATTGATGTTAGGAACCCAAATTTACTGTCTGAAAGCAACCTGCTGTTTTGAATGAGTATTAGCTCATCAACATTGCTACTGGAGGGAGGCCAGAAGGGAGAAGAGTTAAAGGAAAGGAACAAAGAGAGAAATGCTCAGATTGTAGTGGGTCTTTGGACTTTCTTGTTTGTTTGCTTATCCTTCTGCATCGTCTTCAAGGTCCTGTTTGATCATCCATGATCATACTGGATCATCTACGGGTACAGGAATTGAGGTGTGTGTGGAGGGTGCAGGAAACTATCCTCTATCATGCTGCACATGGGGAAAGCCACAGTTGGTGTGGAGTGTAAGGGTATTGTACTGCAATACATTTGTGCTGATACTGCATTGTCCATCTTCCTGAAACATTAAGGGTGAACCATAATTATCTTTGGAATCATGTTTCTCCAGGGTCTTTCTCTCCTCAGCTCCACGACCAGTCCCCAATATAATCAGTTTTAGTCATGGTCTGATCTTGTGGGCTGGGAATTGCATGACCAGCAAACAGAGAGATGCACACATTATTTTCACCTGTTTGATTCAAAATACAGTTTACAGCTAGCTCGCAGATGGGCTGGTTTTGCAATTGCCCCCAAATGCTGAAAACAGAAAGTTGTGTTCATGTGAATAATCTTTAAACATGCAAGTCACCCCATTAACTTCAATGGGATTGTTTATGTGGGCAAAGGCTGCCTGACTGAAGTCTCTTTTCCAGTCTTGGGAGAGTATTCTTTCTAATCTTTGGAAAAAAAAGTATAAAAGTATCTGCACAGTTCCACAGACCTGCCTTCGAGATATCTACCTTCCCCTAAACTTTGTTTTTCTATCAGCCCATTATCTTCAGTTAAGTGAAAGTGCTGGCATTTCAAAATTCTGGTAAAAGAACACACAACTTTTGGACTCTAGGAGTATCTCAACAGCAGATTAGGGTAGGATCCTATGTTTCCTCAGAGTGGCTCTGGACTCTGGTGTTACTCCTCTTGTTTGGAAGTGTGGGCCCCACTGTTAAGCTTACATAAATAACACCCTGTATTTTGATCCTAACACTGGCAGGCCCCATCTGGCATATAGAGGCATGGTTGTGGTGCAGGAAAAATCAGAAATATAAAAGAACAGTTTCTCTAGATTTATGACTCCTATATCCTTAGACCTGCAGAAGGAGCCATCTTGTTCTCCTCCTCCGCTGGCTTCTCAGTAGAAGAGTGATGTGCACCAGCTTACGGATTCACTCCTCTCTTTCAACATCAGAGACACAATGCTTCCTGTCTCTGAGCCAGAGGCAAACTTAAATAGCTGTAGATATATAAAGGAACAAAGTGAATGAGCCTTTTGAAGCACAGAAACCACTTTGAATAATTTAGAAATCGTCCTTATCATCCCCCTGTTTTGCCTGACAGTTCAGATGTGCAGATTCAGCCACTCAATTCCCAGATAGAAGGTAAAGGTTGGGTAAATGAAACAGACAGTTGCAGTTTTCTTGGTAGTTGGTTATTCGCAGCCTCTTCTTCCTCTATTTTGAAGTAATGCTCAGTTTTCCGAACATTTTAGATCTTGAAACACAAAAGGCTTCAATATAGAGTATGTATATTTTTTTCTTAATGCAATTACCATGGTGTGATTCTTTCAGCTAGGGAGTTATAAATATATATCACAGTTAGGGTTTCATGCAAATATTTTCTCATATATTACCCTAGTCAAAGGATAGTATACTTGAAACTAATAATCTGCCTTTTAGTCAACCAAATGAACTTGCCTTGGTAAAAAGATGTGCAAGCATCTGGAATGTAAATATCTAAAAATGATATTGTCCTTACTGTAGATTGCATTAGATTTCATAGAATAGAGTAATTTTTTTTTTTCTTCAAAAGAAGCTCTAAAACCAGAATGCTTATGTTTGGAAAAGGGGGAGAACACCCAGTGTCTGATGATCTGTTTTCAAGAGATGTCTGCATTAGCACTCAAATTACAGAGTTGATTCGATGGAAAATTGCAAGAGGCTGCTCATTTGTGACTGACCCAGCCATCTAGCAAGAAGATAGACCTTATGCATAATTGGGTTTCTGCTGATTTGATCACACAAAAATATGCTTACAATAAAAATTGGACTTAAAAGGAAGGCAGCTGTCTGTTAAAGGAGGTACAGTGTCCTTTGTGCCAGGCATTTCAGGCTCTTGGTGCATAGGCAATTTGGGTCTTGCATGCTACAATGCAGAATTCAGTAGGCTAAGGATGAAGTGTTGCAGTCCTTTTGCTTTGCCATAGCAAGCTTCTGTACAACTGTTTGAATAAAAAAAACCCTGCCATTCAGCCAGTGTCCAAGGCCATGTAATCCTTTACATCCTTACTCAGCTGGATGTCAGTGCAACCAGCTGTACCATTGTAATCTTAGGGGAACAGCTCATCATCCAAACATGCACACACATACTCCTCCCCCCACCACTGTAGAAGAATTTGGGTTAGGAGCAATTTAAAATATTAGCTCGGGCAAATGTGAAGCAATAAGCTTGTGTGAATAATGGAAAATTTTAGTTGACTGTCTTATTTGTTTCCATTGATAGATTTGGGAGTGCAGGTTATCTGGGGGATGATTGGTGAAACCAAAACTACTTTGGGATTGACAATGTAGACCAATGAGAAGGAACAATGAGAAGGGTGGTAAATCTGAGAGAAAGCCTACTTTGGCATAGCTTCAAGTCAGCCTGTACTGCTCCTTTGGAGTAAAGCCAGCCAATTAAAACTGCTTCCTGGAATCCTCTGTGCTTTTGCTCAGATGCCTATGTAGGTGCATTGGACTGCAATTTGCAACCACGTATGAGGTGCAAATTTGATTTATAAACCCTGTTGCTTAGGATCCACATTTCATGTTCTCATAACATTTCTCAGTTATCTGGGAGGCTCACTGCTTGTACAAATACGGGGGATTGCAGCGGTGTTACAACCAGCATTGTATAGGCTTAAACTATGTTATACTGGCAGAATTGATGAAAAAAGTAAGCAAATGCAACACCTCCATTAGCCAACGCTGTTGCTTTTAACCACTCTTTATCTGGGGCCTTGTAAAATGCACTGTAGCAGTGATGTTAGTGCTGATTCCAGCAAACATGCCACCCCTGCTAATGCTGTAAATGAGTTTCAAATACTTATTTTTTTATCATGAGTACGGTAAGTATTATCAAGTGTGACAGAGCCTCATCTCTCTTATATGAAAATAAATTTGCATGGCTAGGTTAAACCCTCTGAAAATAAGAATTTTACTATGGATAAAACACTGATGTACTGTACCCCTTTAATTACTGTGGTCCCAAGCCAGCATAGCTATAACATGTAATTAAATTGCATTGTGTAAATGAAACATCAGCCAGGTACAGAGAAGCACATCTTTCATCTTTTGATGTATAATGACATTCAAAATATTCTCTAACACTTAGTTGATAAACAACTTGAAGAGTCGGGGTCTACGGAGTTGCTTGTTTGATTTTAAATTTGTAAAATTGGCACACGATCTCTTTTGAATATACTGCATTGTGATGTGATCCATTTATCTAATGTCATTAGCAGTACATGCTGAATGTACAATTAAGCTTGAAACTTGTCAATGTCAGAGGCTGTTTAAAAAAATGGTTGATAAAAAAACGAGAAGAGGAACTGCTGTTTTATAATAAGCATCTGTGCTGCTTTTTAAGTTGAGAGAGAAAATCAATAAATTTCAATATATTGCTGTCTTCATTGCCAGTGTAATTCAATATGTTAATTCATTATTCTGAACAGCGAAGAGAGTTGAAACTTCTTTTGTGTCATTTCCTTTCATCAGTTCTGTTCTTTAGTAATTTTATTTCAGTTTAGTAGGTCTTCAAACTTAACTAATACCAAAAATATTATTAAAATGAACCAGGAAATATTCTTTTTCTCTGTTTTTAAACAAGTGTAGTTTGTGTGCGCGCGAGTGTATATCTATGTATAAATGCATATATATTTATATAAATATATTGGGCTGTATGGATTGGGGGGAGCAGATGTGATGCATCTTGACTTTTAGCAAGGTTTTTGACACTCCGCCATGAAAATGTCATTAACAAACTCAGGAAATGCACACTAAATCAAGGGTGGGGAAAATATGGCCTGCGGGCCAGATGT
The DNA here is from genome assembly GCA_030014935.1 of Caiman crocodilus. Lineage (NCBI taxonomy): Eukaryota > Metazoa > Chordata > Crocodylia > Alligatoridae > Caiman > Caiman crocodilus. The sequence continues at coordinate 246,975,717 of JAGPOW010000261.1, forward strand.
GGCCCATGGAGGGACTGTCTGGCCCATGGTTGGTCCCTGGGTCCCTCCTGGCCCAGGCGCTGTATGGCCTATCCCACTGCCTTGGATGCACAGTGGGGCTGAAGCAGCTCTGTGGCTGGACTGCATTTCTAGGCAGCCCATGTGGTAGTGGCTCCTGGCTGTCACTGTGCCCACTGGCCCCAGTCTTGAACTTGCATGCCTGAGCCTCATGCTGTCAGGGAGAGCCCTGCATGATGAAGCCAGTGCTGTAGGTTATGGGGCTCAGCACACCAGGGAGAGGGGAGGAACCAGCCCAGTTGCATAGCGTGGAGCTCCCCACTGTTCCCCATGACCTGTGCGTAGCAGTGAGTGGGGCAAGGCTACTGGCTCCATTACACGAGGCTCCCCCCAGAGCCTCACAGCTCAGGCAGGGAACCTGGGAACTGCATGTGAACCCTGTGTGATAGAGCCAAGTGGACCTTGTGCCCCAGGCAAGCTAGACTTCACACTCCTGCCACCCCTAGCCCTGGGGCACCAGTGTAGGCCCCATGCTCCTGCTCAGCTGCTGCTTCAGTTCTGCTCGCTCACCAACACAGCTGTCACCATCACTCCTCTCCCCCTCCACCCCGATGTCCCCAGCACCATTCCCACCCCCTGCCGCTGTGTCACCAGCGTTCCATCTAAGCTGCATGGTGTGCTTTGCTGCACGGGTCCACATGGCAGTGCAGCATAAGCATGCCTGTGCAGTCGCACACACCATACAGATTAGAGGGAATGCTGGCTGCCGCTGCTTCCCCACCCCCACCCTTCTCCTGCCACTTCCCTACCTTCCAGCCTGCCCACTCCTCCCTGTCCCCTCTGCTTGCCAGCCTGGCCACCACTACCACCCTTCCCCCACCCACTGGCACTTCTCTACCTGTGGGTTCAGGGCTATCCTCTGGGTGAGGGTGGGAACACAGCATGTGCTGCCCCTGCAGGAGTGAGCAGAGCTTGGCCCCATGCGAGAGCAGAAGTAGTAACCCGGGGCCAGGCCAGATGCAGGAAATTGGTAGTCTCCCATCTGCAGGCTGGATGAAATTGCCTGGTGGCCTGCGGGCCATGTTTTATCTGCTCCCGTATTAACAGGAGTGTCATTTGCAAAGTAAGGGAAGTGATTCTTCCACTCTGTACAGCATTTCGTGAGACCTCACCTGGACTACTACTATATCTATCTTTGGTCCCCATGCTGTAAGAAAGACATGAACAGTTTGGAAAGAGAGCAGTACAAAGGAACAAAAATTAGTAAGGGCCTGGAAAGCAAGACTTGTGAAGAAAGGGTGAAAGAACTAGGGTTGTCTAGAGAAGAGAAGACTAAGGTGGGAACTGGTAACAGTGTTCAGATATCTGAAGGGTGATTGCAGAGAGGATGAATATAAGCTTTTCTCTGGTTGTAGGGGACAGAACCAGGAACAAGAGCCTTAAGCTGCAGCTGCGGAAATTTAGTTTGGAGTTCGGGAGGAACTTCTTGACTTTAAGGGTGGTCAAGTATTAGATTAAGCTATCTAGAGAAACTGGAATTTTCATCCTTGGAAGTGTGCAAGAGCAAGTTGGCTGGGATGATACACTTGGCTGGGATGATCCTGTCCTGAGCAGGGGGCTGTACTAGATGACCCTATGAAGTCCCTTGCTCTTCTACTTGTCTATAATCCTATGCATTATTTTCATACAAATTCACACATAGAATCATAGAACATTTGGGTTGGAAAGGACCTCAGGAGGTCATCTAGTCCAACCCCCTGCTCAAAGCAGGACCATGCCCAACTAGATCATTCCAGCCAGGGCTTTGTCAAGTTGGGCCTTAAAAACCTCCAAGGATAAAGATTATATACCAGCTCTTTAGGTAACTTGTTCCAGTGCTTAACCACCCTCCTAGTGAGAGTTTTTCCTAATATCCAACCTAAATCTCCCTTGTTGCAACTTGAGACCATTGCTCCTTGTTCTGTCATCTGTCACCACTGAGAACAGCCTAGCTCCATCCTTTTTGGAACCATCATTCAGGTACATTGTGTGTGTGTGTGTGTGTGTGTGTGTGTGTGTG
>JAGPOW010000261.1:247009532-247024260 GCA_030014935.1 Caiman crocodilus
ATGGGCCATGACAGCTCCATCGTTACCAGCATAGTCAACCAACTAGTAGCCCACCTTCAAGGTGAGGGATGGACGATCAATGAGGAAAAGTCATGCCTGTATTCCATAGATGACATCACGTTCCTCGGCACCCGATTCTCTGGTCCCATCTGTCATGGAATCTCACATGATGGACCTGACATCGACACATTAAAGAAACCCCCGCCCGTAACTAAAAGACATTTTCAACAGCTTTTGGGTCACTTAAATTGGTACCGGCACTATGTCAACCACAGCCATCTAATGCTCCTCACTAAGTTACAGCAACAGGTCCGTGACAAGTCCCGAAAGTCTACACCTTGGACAGAAGGGGATCAGCAGAACCTGCATCACCTGTTAGCCGCTGTCAAGGGTACACAGCTCCACGCAATCAATGTCAGTGAACCACTAATCGTAACTCTCGGGTTCACCACTAGCCATGTATGGACTGTTGCACACAACCCTTTCAATGAACTGGTATACACTACTCATAAGACTCTTCAAGCAGCACAACAGCAGTATGGAGCTGTAGGAAAAATCCTCCTAGCTGGACAAATAGTGGAGCCATTAGCAAGGGGGCACAGAACACTCCGTGCTCCTGCTGCCACTTTGTTGCCTTTGCTAGATGCAGAAAAATTCGATCCACATTTTCAAGGAGAACCTAAGACGTGGAACACGTTGGTGCTCACCCATCATTACAACTGGTGCTGCTGCAAATTTGAAGACATAACATCCGATCCTAGCCCAGGGGGATGAAGAAAAGCCCCCAATGTTGTATGGAACCTCTGCCCCGACCTGGATGGCCTTGAATGGAATCTCCCAATACGGCGGAGGCTACAGGTACTATTGTAAGGCTTGCCACGACGTGGAAATACTCTGGGCCCACCCAGATGACAACTCTGTTAAAAGATGTGAACTGTTGGGATTCCTTAAGGTACTGCAACACTGTCTAACACACCACAACAATACACTCCCAGTTCCAATCATCATAATTGACTCACAGTACATCTATAAAATCCTTACCAGCACAGCCCTTCCCATTGATTGGGAATAATTGGGAAGACATCTGGGAAACTTTGACTAAATTTACACAGCTCCCACTAGTTAAGCACACCAAGTCACACTGCCCTGACACTGACCCAGTGCATGAGGTCATCGACAAACTCTTGGAAGATCCATTTCAGACCAATGTAGTTTTGCCTATCACCCCTACCCCTGGTCCTGAAGTAAACCCGTTCCTCTCATGGCTTCATGAGAATTGGGGTCCCCCAGGACCGTGGACCAGCCATTGACGCTGGTGCCAAGCCGCTACAGAGCTCACCTTGTATGGAGTTTGACGCAATTGGGAAAAAGTAGCATAAGCCTGTGAGGTATGTGCCAAAGAGAAGTGCCACCGAACGAAACATCAACCTGGAGCTTTCGACCCCTTGCAGTTCCAAGCGAGAAAAGTCTGGCAAATAGATCTGCTTGGGCCCCTCCTGGGGTCCAAACCGCCAAGTAAGGGATTAGTCATCCTCGATTTGGGAACGCGCCAGTTATGGGTCATTCCCGTATGAAAAAGCAGCGCTACTGCCATTGTCTCTGCCTTAACCGCTGCATTTGCCATGTGGCAACCTCCTCATGAAATTCAGTCTGATGGAGGACCCCCGTTTAACACTAATGCCCTGGAGAAATTCGTCCATCTTCACAACATCGCATGGCATCTCCATCTGCCATACCACCCGCAGTTGAACGGCATCTTAGAGAGACACATCGGCTTATACAAAGAACAACTTCGCCTCAGAGGGGGAGGAACGTACAAAAACTGGACTAAGCACAATCATGACATCCTCATTTCACTGAACACCGCAAAGCCACTATGGGACGAGGCCAATCCCAGGAAGCCTCTACCCTGGGAACCTAAATTCCAACCAAATGAGTTAGTGTGGGTTTCGATACTGCACCCTCGTCAACCTCATCCTCCAGTCTACAAGAGAACAGTTCAACGGTCAGAAAAGTATCCCAATACCTATTCCATCCTGTTAGAAGAAAAGCCTGATTGTCCTCCCATTATCGTTCACCGCAACTGGTTAACTCACCATTTTACCGTTCATCCAGTCTCCTTATAGCGAACCCAGTTACGGCTTTCTCTTGTTTCTTTTGTCCCTGTGTTTCTTTGCAGGCCTGGCAGTGACGAAGCGACAATCTACAGCTGCTCGATCACGAGATCCGCCGAGTACCAAACTGCAGAATGCTCGAGGCACACGCGACAGTGACAGACCCAGGCAGAAGAAAAAGCGTCACCATGGACATAGAAACCTGATGCGTGACGTCACCATGACATGTACCGAAGCCCTTACAGTTGGACTTTTCGTAACTAACCTAATTTCATTAGTCAACCCTGTAACAATTGCACTAGTTATTTATATAGGATATTATGTTTTACAGTTAATCAAAAACTGTTTAGTAAAGTTATCTGCTTATCAAATCAGTTGAGTGTCCCTGTCACAATAGAACTGCCCTAAGCAACTGCAGTTACTTTTAAATTTGGTACGTTCTGCCTCATTAGCTATTCCTACCTGGTGGTTTGTCATTGGCTACTGTAAAAGTATAAAGGTCCGTGCAGCTTCCGCCCAAATGAGAAAGTTCTGAGCATGTGGTAGAGTACAGAGAACTTTGCCATGTGGCAGAGAAAAGCTGGCAGACTGATCACCCACCAACATCTCCCCGTCACCGTTTGCTCCCAATGTATTGTTCATCCTGCATGCTTGCTTTTGTCTACAAACTCGCTGGCTCGTTCTGTTGCCAGTTATCTGTAACTATGCAAGCAACTTTTTACCTGTAACTATGTAAGCAACCTTACCACCTGTGTAGCGACCACCAGCGGTGTAAGTAAAGTAAAAGTTATTTTTGCAACCAATACGCTGTGTCCGTCTCTCCATCACCAACCCGCCTGATGTCCGATTAAATTAGAGATCCTCTGAATGGCTCCAGCTGCCCAAGACAATGTGCATGCTCTTAGCTCACAAAAATACCTTTATTGACTGTCACCTGCCACTGGTGCGTAAAAGTTTGGAATTTTATTTTCATTGCAATATGTCATGGTGTGAGAAGAATAACATGAAACATCAGCATGTTAATGAAATAAGCAAATTACACAATTATCACTATAAACAGCTCTTTTTTGCAGTCTAACCAAAGCAGTCAACTTGACTGGGCCACAGAAGTTTTGTAATAACCTGCCTTTCTTCTTGACCTATTAATATTATTTCTGGCAACAAAAATGCCTGTTATTTTGCAGTGTTTGTTCTTTTTCTCCCTGACTTATACAGCTAGTGCGGGTTTGAGGTTGGCTCAGGCTTGAGGTTAGGTAAATGGAAGAATTGAGTTTGCAAGCTTCAGAACAGTCTGTGTAAACCAGCCTGGTATCAGAACTGAGCCATGGTTATGAAGCTGGCCACTAGGTGTCAATGTTTTCCATAAATGGAACTGAAACGGGACTACTGAGGGTGCACAAGGCTTCATAAATGAAGCGGAATAAAATGGTAAACCATTGTTGAAAAGTGTTAGTGTGGAAAGATTGCATCCCCAGAAGGCTGTGTTTTCTGTGCAGTACTATAGGTTAAAATGTTGCAGAGATGGGAAGCTTCTACAGTGACTGAGGACAAGCCGCTCTGAGAAGTGTGTTGCTATGAGACGTATAAGCATTTGCTGTTTCAAAGGAGATTTTCAAAATATTGCGTGGAAGATGCCACAGTAGAATCTACTATGGCTTAATAGGTACCAGGTGCACCCTTCTTGTGAAGGGTTTTTGAGAATGGATGTATGAATTATACTGTCTGTAGAGCAAAGCATTTTGAATAAATGGAACATAAAACCCATCGTTTACTGTGTGCCATGCTTCTGAACAGGCAGTAGAGATTTGCAGGCTCATTCTCTTCTGAAGTAAAGATCTACCAGCATGCAAATGTAATGTCCTGTACAAGAAGCAAAACAACAATGTGCTAAGTGAACATACACAGTACCAAACAAAACCAACAAGGAGAGCAAGTTAATATATATTTGAATCTCTCTCTCTCTATTTCCCAATATAGCTGTTCTCCACCCAAGAGTCAGGACCTCAAAATCTGAGGTCTATACACAGCAATATGTATTATGTATCCCACTGGAAAGTTCTCGTCTTTTCAATGCTATAAAATTCCTTGTTCTAACTTCGTAGGGTCACAAAATACTAGGTGTTGGCTTTATTATTAGTCCAGGACTTATTCCTGACCTCCTTGTACACTAAGCCTGTAATTCTTTTGGGGGGAATTCCTTATTTAAGGAGTAGAAAGAACATTTTTTTTCTGGTAGAATAAATTACTGAAAATGGTAGGTATGGAAACCAGCTGGAGGTTTAGAACAGAAAATAAGTCCTTTGATTAATGGATGGAGCACAAATGAGACAGCCAAAGGTGATCAATACAGCTTGACACCTGGATCACGTGGCTATATATGGTTTTTACTATTTAGACATGTACACTTTAAATGCAGAGGCACAAACTTAAATTTTACACATAACATAACTTTATAACCACACCAAATATAGTCATCGTGAAGAAGCTAGGGGCACTGGTCCACCTACACAAGCTACCTCTATTAATCACTCTATCTGGAGAGCCTTCTAATTGCTTGACTGCTGCAGGCAGTTTTAATAGCTGAAGGAGTTGCTTGAGGTGAGCTACAAGTACCCAATTGAAGGGTTTGCAACATTCACTCACTTGTCAGTGCGTTGTGGGAATTTCCCTGCTGAACGTGGGGACCTAAGTAATCAATTACTGCAGAATGTAATCTTTCTGTTTCTATCCCTTATGCCTTCATTAGACTGCAGATGGAACTCCAGTGCCTCTGTTAGTGCTTATAGCTTTGCTCAGAAGCAGCAGAGTGAATTTAACGAGACTTTGATAAGTTTTGGTGGTGCTGTCCAGAACCCCATGTGCAGAAATCTGTCGTAATGGCTTTACTAGGACTGTCTATGAGCTCCCACCTTCCTAGGAGAGTGGTGTTTGATTTTAGTTAAATTCATTTCAAATTATAGACGGTTAGCTATTAGTAAGTGGTGGTTGATTCCAGACTGGCTTCTTGGAATATAATTCTGTATTCAAGGACAGATCATTTTATTCTTAATATCTTGCAAGATACTCAAGAGGAACTGAATGAATCAGATGCCACTAAACAGTTTTGCCTTCAAGGTAAAAGAGGTCACTCTGCACAACTTGCCAGGTTTTCTGGTGCCTGCTGAGAATGGGCTGAAGATTTAACTTATTGTGATTTGAAACATTTTGACAGAATTAACATTTCAAAACCATATTGGGAGTTATGATGTTTCTGGTTCTCCTTTCAGTACCTGGACATCAGTTGTTGATCACATCTTAGCATTTCTTCCCTCAGAAAGAAATTGGAGAGTTATATCACCAACGTATTTGCTCTTCCCAAACTACTGCTAATGAGTTAGGAAGAGTCTGCCTTTCCCTTGAGATCCCTCCAGGACTTGTAGTTTGATGGTTTGCACTTTTATATCAGCACCTTCTGCTTTATTGGTAGGTGTTTAATGTAAGGAGGTGAACTTTTTATTCTTTATTACATTACTCCCCAGTCCTGTGCTCCAAATAAATATGTACTGCTGAAAAAGATGCATCTGCTGTAACTAAGACCATACTGGGCACCTGACTTAGTTTAAATTAGTACCTTGTGATCTCAGTAGCCATCTTTGTATTCTGATATTGTCAGAATCCAAGGTTTTTAAGCTGTTCCTTTCTCAAATATTTAACAAAGATACTAATGAAATCTTTCACAATTAAATAAAATTGACCATATCTCATTTTCTGTTTGGGTGCATTGTTTATCTGAAACCAAAATAGAAATCTGTATTATTTGGAAACTGAAATAGAAGCTATGTCAAAGTCAGCATATGCCATGATGATAACACATATGTTGTTTGCTTTAAGCATAAGAGGGAACTATGGTAATCTTGTGTACTATTCTGTGGTAATTCTTGGCAAAGGGTACTTTTTTAATAGCACCACACTTGTATATAGGGTTGGATTAATGCATAGGGAAACTAGGCACATGCCTAGGGCCCTAAATGATGAGTTATAGGGGGGTGTGTGTGTGTGTGTGTGTGTGAGTGTGAGTAAGTGGCTCCTGAGCTGCAGGGGGTTCCAGTCCTTCCCTTTAGCAGTGGCACCTTCTGGGTGGGTGGCTAACAGGCCAGGGGCTGTACCTGCTCGGAGGCACTACCCAGCTCAATCCAATTCCTTCCTCAAGCCTGCCCTCGAGCATGTGTGGATATTTTATTTATATATATGTACACGCACATATAGGTGCCCATGACTTTGCCTAGAACCCACTAAAAGGTTATTCCGCCCCTGCTTGTATATGGGTCTGTTTCAATTTTTCTTCTTTCTGGGCATGAGTAAGAAGAGCAGTTCTATCCACATGCTAATCACTCTTGGAGTACAGTGCTGACGTATATTTTGTGTACAGGCAACCCCTGCTTAGTGCTCTTGTTTCCTAAAAAAACCCAAGTGTTAAGTGAAACAAAGTTTTTGACGGCCCAAGGTGGTGACCACAGTTATTTTTAATGACCCAAGATGGTGACCACAAGCATTATAACGAAACTCGCTGAGCACTGAGTGAAATAAAATATCAATTTAAAATGAGCGTTATAGTGAAATAGCTCTAAGCAAAACAGCGTTAAGTGGGGGTTGCCTGTAAATGCATTCTTAAAGATGTAATTAAACCTATACTGCCTTTCCTTTGACTCTATATTTTTAAAATGAAAATCTATATTTCCTTCATTGTACAACAGTATTTTCTTATGATTTAACTCTGAAAACCTTTTGCACTCTGTTTTGAATTTAATTATAACATCATGTAAATTCACAGTTTTCTTCTGCACATAACGTGCTACACAAGTGGAGCTACACTGACACATTAGGGAAAACTCTTATATTGACCCAATAAGCCATCAGAACCTCTGAGACTGGGTAGGTTCTGCTAATATGCAAAAGTTCTCATGAAACCATAGCAGTAGGCAACCACTGATCCTCTAGATCATGGTGTACGTGTAAGAGGTCTAGTCAGGAGCCTGATGAATCTGTTTGTATGGAGTCCTGTAACCATCACACAAGACCTTCAACGTGTACACTTACATAATAGTATAGAGGAGTAGAAGCTGTCCAAGACCTACCATTCCCTCTGTTAGACCATTGAGACCAACTCCAAAGGCCAGACATGGTCCAGAAGTTCAATGTTTTGATGGCTGTAGTGCCTGCCAAAGAGCAGCGATAAGAACTGCTACTGATTGCTCAGCAAGGGTGTGTTTTTCTGTCGGGGTGATGTTCCTTAGCATTTCTCCAACCAAGGAGTACCCACAAGGCCATAAGAGCTAGGGTTTTGAGTTGCCCTGTATTTGCTTTACTCTGCAGGTTGCAACATTTGTGGTATTTTATAGGTGCTACCCCACCATGACTAGTCTTACCACATTGCCCCTGTAGTCAGATGCATACCCAGGACCATGAACATAGGACCAAATGGAACCATAAGCATTATGCATATTGTAATATGTACAAAACCAAATAAAGGTCATTATGTCACTGAACCAGGGTATGCTGTGGGAAGCTTGGCAGGTTTCTTTTTTTTGTAATTCTTTTATTAACATTTCATGCTTTTGTTTAAAAAATAGCACATTAATTTTGCATTCAAAAACTGATCTTCATTAAAAACAAAGGGTATAGAAGGTTACCCTGAACATGAAAGACTTTCATTTTGACTTGAATCAAATTTCTTGTGTAAGCATGAAATTGAATTTTTTAGGGTTCGTTATTTTTGGCAAAATCCAGGGAAACATCCAGCACCCCTTTCCTGCAGACCCTTCCTCATGTAGAGATGCTGTTTATCAACCACATTGGATGGCATTCCATTCCTCATCACTCCTGTTGCATTTAGTGGAAATCCTGCTTGCAGTGGCACAGCAGAGTATCATATTATCTCAGTTTTTTTCAGGATAAGGGGCAACACATTTGGTGATTCATAGATAACACCTGTGGACTCCCCATACTTTCAGTTAGTTCAGTTAGCTCTCCAATATAACTCAAGTCAGACTTTTGAAATTTAATCATTTCCAACAGCATCTGGCTGAAATGTCTGTGAACATTTAGGGGGAAAAAAGTATCAGTTTAAATCCCTTTCCAGTGTTGACCTTTGGGGAAGAAGTAGATTTTTAGTCCCCTAAGAGAGCTTTAATGACACTGACAATAATATGCAAACATGTCTGAACTGGAATTAAATACAAAGTATTTTCTAAATCATAGAATCTAGAAGTGTATTTATCAGAAGCCAAATGCCCTGGTACCATCTTGTATAGATTAGCACTACATCAGAATATTTGTAGGGTAAATATTTTTACAGCCTCCTTTATAACCCGCTTTTCCAACATAGGAATGTACTGAATAGTATAAGCAACTTTAAGCATGTGAATCAATCCATTAACAACTAAAGTTCTTGAGGTTGGGTATAGGCTTAAGTGCTTTTGTAAACCAGTATTTATTTGTATTTCTCAGACACATATAGTGCTTGATTCTTTAAAGTTTTTTTCCTTTTAAAATGCGATAGATTTTTAAATACAGACCTGGGCTTTCCAACAGAAGTTTTATAATTGTGCCATCATCTTCTGTGTCCTACAGCGGAAAAATAAGCCCAAATATACTTGGAACACTCTTTTTATTGAAACTTTAGATTATAAATTAATTTCAGGAAAAAAATAGGTTTGAAGGTGACTTTAATGTGGGTTAACTTTACTTTTCAGTCCTCCTTTTTCTCAAAGCTGCCAAGACATATAGAAAATAAATTGTAGTTGATTTCAACTAGATATGTAAGTGGAATAGTGAAAGCTAATATTACATTATTTCTATATTCCTCCATATTGTAATCTATTTTCTATAAAACCATATGAATGTTATCCATGCTTTCTAAGCAGCTGGGGCAGTTGTTTCCATGTGCATTCTTTTAGCTTTGAAGAGTTTCATAGAAATGGTGGATGCTTGCAAATTAATACTTAGTGCTATTTTCTGCTAATCAGATGAAGCTGTCCTTTTTTAACATAAATGTGATATCAGTAATTACTGTGTTAAAACTAGTACTGCACAGAATATTCTGTTAATTAAACTTGTTGCATTTGAATGGCTTCCTTTGGATCACTATATAGAACAAAACTGTTTTGAACAATAAATGAAACCACTTTTTTCTGAGACCTGGAACTGCAGATGGTCAGAATATATGTGAAGCACCTAGACTCTGAATTAGTCTTTTGTATGAAAGAGAAAGGTAATTTGAATGTTTGAACTCCCCCTTCCTCCCACACATACACAGGAAACTTGTCTTAAAATGAACAATTCTCTAAATAAAGACTAATTAGGAGCTAAATTAATTAGAAGGTGTGATTTGAAAAGACATTGATGAGAAGAGTCTGTCATTTTAGACAAATGGAACAGAGCTAAATAAATTAGGCTCCATTAATATCTCATTGTTCTGAAAGCAGCTTTCTTTTATTGCATTCATTAGAGGGTACTACTTGAAATGAGCCTTTGCTGGCCATTATGGATTCAGCACTCATTTACCAATGCCTAACACACAGCTCCTGCATTAAAAAATATTCCAACAAATCCTCAGAGTTCTTTCAAATTAATATTTATATTTTCTGGGTGCTCTGCTTTTCATCTGCAACATACTCTGCAGTGAACATTAATTTTTTTTCACACTGAGTTGCAAGAAAAGAAGCTTTATATCAAACAGTATGGAAGCCATAAGTCTGAAATTACTTAATAAATAAATAAAGCAGACTCCTAAGTTCTCTAATATACAATAGATCTTCTCTTCCCTCCTTCCTCAGGTTAATGGTCTTCTAGCACTATTTTATTTGGATAGAAAATGCAGTGCCACATGACTACTTCAAAATTCCTTTAGTCCTTTGATGACTTTCTAAAGCTGTGTTCTAAAGGGTTCCTGCACTGTATAATTAGGACCTTTTGAAAATTCATAGGTTATTGTGTGTTTCTCTTTTTCAGAAATTAAATACATCTTTTTTCTTATCCCCTTCTCCTGCAGATGGAGTGTTTGGGAGATGTCAACGGGTGCCGGTGATAGACGTATATAAATACGAAGTTTCACCCCCCATTCTTCAGCGTCTACGGATCATCTTAGAGAAGCTCTCACAAAGAGGTACAGTAAAAAGGGGGGTGAGAAGCGTGCACCTTTGACCTAAGACCTCATGTACCTGTTGAGAATGGACTGAATATTCAGCTTATTGTGATTTGAAGCATTTTGACAAAAATAACATTTCAAAACTGTATTGTGAGTTATGATATTTTTGATGTGCTTTTCACTTAATTCAGTACCTGGACATCAGTACACGATTGCATCTTAGCATTTCTTCCCTCAGAAAGAAGTTGGAGAGTTACATCACCAATATCCATTTGTTCCTCCCAAAGAGACTACTACTAATGAGTTAAGAAGAGATTTCTCCCATTGTTTCTGCCTTTTCCTCAGGTTCATCCCTTCAGGACTTGTAATTTGGTGTGTTCGCAATTTCATGTCAGCACCCCTTAATGTCCTTGTATGTGTGTAGATGTTCCTGCCGGTGTAAATCAACAGACTGGAAGAGTAATTTTGGCAAGTGTATATACCATGTTTTCCCCTTCACATGTAATGCACATCTTTTTTCCAAAAACAAAAATTGGGGTGCATATTATGAGGTAAATGGTATTGGCAAAAGTGAAAGGAAAATATGGACTGATCCACAGGGAGAAGAACAGTAAGCTGGCTCAGCTTCCTCACTGTTTTTACTAGTTACTTACTATAAGGAAAAAAATTTTTTTTTCTTCTTTCTGCCTTTCAAAAGCAAGGTGCCTATCTTATTCTGTGGTACATTGTATGCAAGAAAATGCAGCACAGCAGTATACTGCAACACATAGGAGGATGAAAGTATGAGGCCTTTTACCAGGATTTTGTTTTTTACCAGCTAGGAGAAATTCCTAATTTCCTAATAAATTCCTCCTCCACCTTTTTTAGCTGCTCCATTTAGCAGCTAAATCTAGCATGTTTTTTGCAGTTATTAGTGAACCTTCACTGACTTAATCCCTATGCAGACAGAGATAGTCAGCTCTTAGCCTGAAGTCAAGCAGATACAACTTATGAGATGCATCTTATGGGCACATCCCCATGAGCAGAAACATGCATTTACCTGGGGACAAACAGCAGTGGCACAATGTATGTCACTGCTACTAGTACTTGGGGAATGCCCAGGCCACATGCCCTCTAGCACATAGTATGTTGCCCTGGGTGGGGTAGAGGAGGCTGGGGCCAGCAACTGTGTTGGCACCAGCAGTTTTACCTGGGGTGCTGGAGGCCTCTAGTAGCTGCAGGTACAGCAGTCCTGCAGCTGGAGCATGGCTTCAGCCAGCCAAGCTCCAGTTTTGGGTGGTGTACACCTCTGCTGTGTGTGCCACCCTGCTTTATTTAACCATCAGATTTTTTTGAACCCAGGATCTCCTGGTGTCAAAAATTGCCTCCCCCACCCCCCACTGCAATTTAGCAGTGTGGGGAACATCTGCACATGTGGTACCGTACTTCTGCATTTGGCTGGACGTACCCTATGGGTTTAGGCTCATGAAAGCTTTTGCATCTCTGATTTAGTCAGTAAAGTGCATCTCTACCATGCCTTAATCCCTAAGATGACATCAAGGTGATAGAAAAGTTGAGAGGGAAAGATCTGGGTCTCTAAATGGCTTAATTGAGAGCAACGAAACAAAACTTGGAGTAAAATCAAGGATGGCAACTTGGAAAAAACTTCTACAGGCAAAAAAACTTTTGTGGTGTTGGCAGATGGAAAAGATGCAAGGCCTTGTATTTTTACATTTTTATTTTAAATTATTGGAATAACTTACTGTGCACCCTCACCAGTTTATAGGCTTTCATCTGGAGGATTCAAAAATAGCTTGAGGGTTTATTTCCTGTCTAGCTACTGCCCATTTTACTGCAGTGAGCTCGAGTCAGGGAATGAGTGATACTGATTTAGAGCACCCCAGCTTGCCTCCAGGGTTTTGCTTTTCATGAAAACTTTGTAAAAGCTGGAGAAATGGAAATTTTTCCTCAGCTGTGAATAAGACAACTGTGCAGCCAGATATCTAGAGATATTTAATCTCCCAAACCACTGAAGGACATGGGGCCAGCAAATGTATATGAAGCACGGACCTCCTGCTTAACTCTGATTTACCTGTTGTCCCCCAGCTCCTGTGCAGGGCACTATCTTTAATCAAGAAGCTTGTTCTGATTCAAAATCTCTCTGGGCTCTCTGCTATCTGTGGTCTGCCATCCACCCAAAACTCACTTTTTTCTCTTGTTCTGCTTTTACCCTCATGAAGGGGCATGAAGGATTCATCCACTAAACACATTATTAGAATGCACTTAGGAGCACTGTGCATGGACACAAAAATGTTAATCTGTTTACATACTATCATATATGCTTGAACTTTGATGCCATGTTCTTGGCATGGAAGCCTGCAGTCTGGCATCCATCTATAAAAATGGCTACAACAGATAGAAAACTCTATTCTCAGAAATCTTCACGAGTGCTGAAGTATTTACTGAACAAAAAAAGTAATACCATACAGATACAGTACAGCTGATCAAATGTTCAGCTCAGTAAAAATATTTTAAATGCAACTCCTACAATGACAGTCCTCCAAGATTAGTTTTATTAGCATTCGATTGACCTATCCATCACTTTTCCAATGATGTTCAGAGGAAGTTTTTGTTTCTTACTGGAGTCATCAAGGTTAATGTGGACAGCCAGTAGTTTATATATAATCATCCATGGATGATTAGTGCAAGATTAGTGCTGCTTTTTGTTGAACTCTGCAAAAAGTACCCTTTCATGCAGTACTACAGATATGATGGTGTATGTGAACAGTCTGGAATGTCTCACAGAAGAGAAAATCTAACTGTAAAAGCTCATTTTTAAAGTTGTGCTAGTCTTGCTTTGCTCCACTGCTAGCTCCACTTCAGATGAAGCCACATCTACCATAGACAGCAAGTTCAAACTGCACTATATTATTTATTGTCAAGAAACACCTACAAGGGTGTTTCTGCAAGGACTATATAGTAATTTACGGAATAATAATTCTGGGATAAATAAAACCTTTGTTAGCAGCTGCATTAGATATATAGTCAATTGGGATTTTTGTTTCTTGAGTGATTTTTCTAGTATTCTTACGTTTTTGATATTTTTACAATGGGTCAGATCTTTCTTTTTTTTTTTCTACTCTTCCTGAAGTTTTGTTCTGTTGGTATTACTTTCCTCCTGGTTTTCTTCTGCTTGTAACATGCCTATCTCTGTTTTTTTTGTTGCTAAGAAAACTTCCATCCTCATTTTTCTTTGCTGTTTTGTTGCTACTTATTTCTAAGTGATGCCTACTATCAAAGTGAAGGACAAATTGAAGTTTGTAGGTTCTTTTGCAATAGAACACAGTAAAATATAGTGTAAATCCTCAGTGATATATGCTGCATTAGGAAAGTATACAACAGAAGACTGGATGAATCATATTGTTCGTGTTAATCTTCTTAATAAAGGATTTTGGCCTTAAACTGAACAAAAGTTTCATGAGTGCAATTCATATGGTCTGTCTAGCCATGGTGTCCAAAGATACACCCATCTTTGTCTATATGAGCTGCTAGCAAGGCCTCATAGATGGAGGGAAGGAGAATTACGCGATTTCCTACAGTACAATAATCACTTGGCTTTCAGATGTCATCTGCTTATAGCATTTTCATGTGTATTGTCCTTGGACTCAATCAGGTCTCTAACAATGCCTATTATGACATTTTCCTGAAGCTGGTTTTAGGAATTGTGTATTGGTGGAATGGTTTTATGAATTTGAGTATTGGTGGGATAAAAGCCCACTTTTTGGTTGCTGAAACGCAACAGGTCCTTATGAAGCATGTTATAGAATGGATACTTCTGTAATCCATAAAGAGATGGTAAAATGTTTTCATTCCCAAAGATAGAGCAGACGAGAAAATGTAGCTCAAATGTAAGCTACTGCAGACCAACACTGAGCATTGTAAAAGATAAACTGGGTGTAAGCTGGGAGGGAGGATGGTTAAGCTTGTACATCCCCTGAAGACACCAGTGGATCTAGAATTTTGAAAAGGGGGATGTAGATGGTGTGATACATCATCATGTGTAACACAGTAAACATTTTTCTCCAGTTAGAAAGAAACTAGAAGCTTTACTAATAAACTGGGGCCTAGAGCTATATAATTCAATTTAAGATTGAAGAAAAGAAACAATTGGAATGTGCATTAATTTGTTACATATGTTATATATAAAAACAAAACAGCCTAGGCAAGAATAATCAAAATATGTTGTTTTATTAGTTCTGTAGCCATTTAACTACATTTCTGTAGTCAGTTAACTGTATATCTTTTTCACATTCCATAAAACCAAATCAAGCCTTCTTGAGCATCTTGACATTGCCTTCAACGCTTCACTGAAAGTGATTTTCCACACCTGAGCTAATATTTCTACATCTTTCATTTTTTAGCTAGAGTTAATAAATAAAGAAAAGTCTGCAGGCCTGTGAAACAGAAACTACAGTACTAGGAGCAGGTAACATATACCGGCATTGCAGAC
>JAGPOW010000261.1:247024360-247055822 GCA_030014935.1 Caiman crocodilus
GCGCTCTAGTGCCCCCTGGCTTCTGGCCTGAGTCACTGCAGGTGTATGGCTGCATTTCCTGAATCAAAGGTAAATGTCTCTTCACATCTGTTTCAGTTTAATCTGTGCAAAGACTGAATCGATTCAGCCTTGGGCTTTTTGACTGTCTGTACTTGGCCATACAGACAAAGAAATTGCCCATGCTTGGTTCCTTGCTAGAATTCAGAAAAGATGATGGTCAATTTATTTTGAATGACTGAGAATTTATCAGAAACATGGATGGTATTTTGGATGGACTTAATTAAACTTCAGTAAAATTCAAATAGAAAAGATAAAAATTATCACTTCGGTACAAACAATAAGTAATCAGAAAGTGGTGGCAATTTTTTAATTTACTATACCAAAAGAGACTTATATTAGTTTCCTAAAGGAGTTTCTGACTATGATTTGAGAGGCTAATATTTAACCATGGTGGAACTGCAACTGCCATAGCAACAGGTTTTATCAGGAAAAAAAAATATCATAAAGGAAGTCTTTGACATAAAGAATTATTCAGTCCAGAGTTGTTAAATGAAGACTACTTTTAAGCCTACTTTTTATAATGAATTTATATAAAAGCATATAGTTTCTACAATGAAACTGATGATCGCATATTTTCAAAGCCCCAGATTGGTGGAGGGATAAGGGACTGGCTTGGGGAAAAAGATTAAGCAGGGGAATATTACAGGTCCTCACTCTGTAAAAGGCACTGTAGAGACATAGAAAACACAAGCAGAATAACTATTCTAAAAAAACTGAAGCATAGAAAATAGAAACTAAGTGGTTGAGACCATTTTTTAAATATTAGCTATTTTTAAATTTAAAAATTGAAATGAACAACTTCTGTTTGACTTCTGAAAGAGAATGTCTTTAGTGAAAAGGGACAAAATTATATAATGAGCTGCTGCCCCCCATATCAGGTGCCCTTATTTCTGCATTTATATATTTGAGTATAGCATTGTCAAATTAAGATGATGCTTAGCTTCTAGATGATGATCTTCTAGTTCTTGGAATTGTCCCACCATTTGTTCCCCAAATGTTAAGAATTTGTCCTACTGAAGGGTGGCCTATATGACAGTGGCATACTTGTACAGATGTAGGTTCACATCCAATCAAAGACAGCATCCAGTTACTCTCATTTTGTGCACTTCTCCTTGTGTTGAAATGGATCAAGAGTTGTGTACCGCATTTTATGAGATTGTCCTTGCACCTCAGCCTTTAAACACTGCATTTGTTTTCCTGTCATGGCCAAGGACACCATTACATGTTATGCCAAATTGCCTTCCTTCATCTTCAAATAATTTTCCAGGGAAAAAAAATCTTGTGTTCTGTTTTTTGCTGACATATTTGCAAGAGATGAGCCCTTTACTGTGGAGGTCTTTGGCAAGGCTGTTTAATGTTACCTCTACATTCAGCATGATCCATCGATGGCTACGTTGTACAAACCAGCACATACGCACATAGTAAAATGTGTTATGCACGAATTTGTGAGCATGTAACTGAGTAGATTCCCTGGTGTATAGTTTTTGTGAGGTCCATTACAGTGGTATCTTTGAAAAGAAAGATTCAGCATGATGGAATTGGCCTTCAACAGTATAAAATAATTGAGTTGTAGGTAGGTAGGTAGAAATGCCTGAAAGAATAAGCTCTGTCTCTATTGTGCTGTAGTTTGTATTATTAAAGGAAAGCCAAGGAGCATTCCCTGGGTTAGTCTGCTCCTATATTAAGTGCTTGAAGGGGTTGATAACTGTAGATGCATTGTTTCCTGAGTGTTTCTGGGAACTGCTTTAACATTTGAAAGAGATTTCCTCTAAATCCTGCTCAGCATTTTCAGGTGACCTGATGTGTCTTGGCCAAGTGAATTACAACACTCAGTTCTGTTCATCATTTCATTACATTAACAGACATGGAACATAAAGAATCAAACCTTTTAATTGAATGAGCATTATCAGGCTCCATTAGCTTACATCCAGCTGCTTGTTACATTCAGTATATTTTTTTGGTATAACACTGCCAATCATGTTTAAAACAAGATATGCATTTTAAGTGCTGAAAGATTGCTTGGTTCAAATATAATCTTTCCCCTTTTGATATATGCTCGTTGTTTTCACATTTGAACAACAGGATAAACATCCAAATAAGATTAAATGCCTTATATTGCGATACAGCGTCTTTCATTATATCCCATGCCTGTTACCTGAGTTTCATTCTCTCGAGCAGTTTGGGAGACAGCTTTGTGGCTCAGCCTTTCAAAAATGTCTTCACCTTCTAAGGAACCAGTGGAACAGACAGTTTGACCAACCTGACTTTCTAGCTGCTCACCGGGTTCAGGAGTCCCCTTCCTGACCACTGTCAGCTTGTTCACACTAGGTGCAGCAGAAGTCCAGAGGAACCTAGTTCCAGTCTAGTAGCCCTAGATTGTGAATCATCACACAGACTCCATAGGCACCTATGCTTCACTCCTCTGGCTTTTGCTACCCAGGTGGTCTCACTATTCCAGGCCTTTCTTCTTAATCTGGGCTTCCTCTCTTGTCTCTCACATGTTTCTCTTCTAAGGTCCTGTCAGCTACTGAGTACAGGCAGCCCTGTTTTTTATAGCTGGTGCTCACAATACACTTGTTTCATATGACCCTGGAGAAATTACACTTCTTCCCTTATCCTTGTTTTCCTTCCAGAATCTCCCATACTTTCCCTTTCTTTAGAGTTGAGGCTTAATGACCTAACTAGCTGCATTTCCCCTTACAAGGACCAGAATTTGCAACCCCTTGCTGTTTATGATTCATTACTTTCCAACTCAAGATTAGCATCCAAAAAGGGCCCAATTCAGCAGTCCATCTTTTAATCAGCGAAGTAGTGGAATGTGTGTGCTTCACATGGCATGTGTTGAGGCCCCACTTAAGGTGTTATCCCAAATTAGAGAATTTGGGAGCTATATGTGACTGAGGTGACCTGTCACTCCTAATGAGTGACAAAAAGTGAACAGAGAAGTCGACAAAAAGTATTCACTTAAATTGTTTATCAAATACTTATGGGTAATAATTATATTTGTAAAAATCAGGAAGGGATTGAGTCTAGTTTGTGAATGAGCTAAACATTTAATTCTCAATGAATATATTAGTACATTCTCAAGAGAGGCAAAAAATGTGTTATATTATGTTTTGATCATCCTAACTTAAATTTCTGACACCACTGACAACCTGTAATTGAAAACCTCTGCAAAGCTGGCACTGATATTCTTGTATTGAATTAGTTCCTACCCTTCAATCCAAATGGACTTTGTTTTGCCACTGTCTGAACAGAGCAGAAGTCAGTCTAAAATAGTAATTCCAGCTTGACCTGAGGCTTAAGTCCTTGCACCTCCTGAGTATAAAGACTCCTGAACACCATTTGGCATCTGTTGGATAGACGTTATCAAGTAGAATGATAGTAAAGTAGGGCTAGAAAGAACCTCACGAGGTTATCTAGTCTAGTCCTCTAGTCCAAGGCAGGATCATCTCTGACCAGACCAGGGTGGGCAAATTATAGTTTGCAGGCCAGATCCAGCCTGCCAAGGGATTTTGCCTGGCCTGCTATGGGTCCCTCAGTGCTGCCCAACCCAAGCATGGGGAGCAGCCTGGGCCGTGGTGCATGCAGCTTGTCCCACCAACCACAGAAGCACGGTGGGTGTTGGCAATACAGCAGCTGGATTATGCTTCCTGAAAGGCCGTGCAAAGCTGTCTCATTTTGGCTGCTGCCACTAGTGTCTGCTGCCCTCAGACCTGGCTCCACCCCTCTGTGTAGTATCCCCAGCCTGTCCACCCTGCACCCACCACTGGGGGTGCTGAACAGAGCAGGAGGGTGGGCAGCTGGGGTCTCCACAGAGACTGGCCTGAGACCCCTGTGGGTAGGGCATGCTTAACTGGGTGAATGGGATGGGGCTGCTGGTGGGTGGGAGCAGCGTCTGGGAGCAAGGGGAGCAGGCCAGAGCCAGGGCCGGGATTGTAGGGCGGTGGTATGGAGGGAGCAGGTTGCGGTTCTGCCCCAGGCTACAGCCTTGCTATCACCACCCTGCAATCCTAGTCCTGGCCTAGGCTCTGGCTTTGGCTTCTCCTGCCTGTCCCACTCTTGTCCCCACAGCCCCGTCTCATCTGCCTGTCCAAGCATGCCCTGTCCATGGGTGGTCCATGGATACCCTACATACCCTCTCTATCCAGTGCCCCCAGCAGTGGGTGCGAGGGAGCAGGCCTGAGCCAGATAAGATCAATTGCTGTATGCGTTTTTTAAATTTGCTCTTGTGGTTTTGGTTTTTGGTGTTCTGTTTTGTCTACCATGATCCAGAAAATTTAAAGCAAAACAAAATTCAGTTGCAATTATAAGAACATGTTTTGAAATAGGTAGAGTACCTATAAAGACAATGCAATTCTGAATAATTAGCAGTCCAAAAAGCTTTAACTTTGTCTGGGTGCCAGTTTGATGGGGAGTGAATCCTTGTATGTTCCACTGAACACACAAGATCTATGCCAGAAGGAATTATTACTCTTGGAGAGGCCAATGAAATTGAACATGTCAAAGGGCAGGGAATAAGCAAATAAAGTTCTCTCTTGAAGTTGGTGATTGAGCAAGGTAGCTATTTTGGAAAAAGGAATGATAGATCAGGGTGTTGGCACTCTGTTAGTGTCTTTTGCTACCATAAGAGGATTCCAATTCAGAAATATGAATTAGAGGGTAAGCTGCTTTTCTTTTTTTATCATCATTATTTATTTTAGTTATTTTAGACTCCTTTGATTTTTTTGAGTGTAGTTTTGCCTCTGCAAAAAAATATCCACAAAACCACCATTGCTCCATATCACATCAGTGACTGACAAACGAGGTAGATAAATGCTAAAAAGTTGTGAATTGCTCTTGCAATTTAATGATGAGTAAAAAAAAATGCAGGCAGAAAATTAGAGGCTAAGTTGAGACGTTTTTAAAAATCAGAGCCATTATTTGCATTACTAAAACATCAGCTTTGTAAACCCAAAGTACCAGATTTTTTTTTGGCATAGTATAAGCATTGCAGGAAAGACAGCAGGCAGTAACTTAACTACTGGAGTTTAGGACTCTCAATCCCAGAAAGTCAAAAATCTTGGAAAGAGAATAAATATGATGAGATTTTCTTTTATGTCCATTGTACTTGCCAATGCAGAGTTTTCTTTGCAGTTGGCATCTTCTGTACTGAATTAATTAATAATCTGAATAATTAAACATTGCATTGCACATGTTTCCTCTGGACTTTATACAGGTTCTTTAGGCATGTATGTCTGTGTCTGACTCGCTTCATGTATCACTCAAAAAAAGTTACTGATTTGAAATGAAATCAGAGACAGGGATAGAGTAAGTTTCCTTACTTGCTTTGTTGTCATGCTGGTTAATGGATTTAAATTCTGTATGTCTAGACGTATTGTGATTATATTAATGCACTGTATATAGTTATTTATTTGTTTACATTCTTCAAGGTACTGGTAATGCTATAATTGCTATAAAATAAGAGATTTAGGGATCATTGGATGAAATTAAATTTCGTACTAAATTGTCAGAGTGCAGAATTACTCCAGAATTTCATTTCCTGCTTTAGTTGCTGAAATATTTTAGATAAGTCATTACACGGTTTTAATACATTATATGTAACAGTGATGAAAGTAATTTTTATCTTTCAGTTTCTCACAATAACTAAGTGCAGTGCTAATAAGCTACGTGTATGCATCTGATAAGTATTGATCTTATATTAAATCAGTATCCGTAATGGATCTCTCTCAAGGTTCCAGGGCTATATATTCAAGTTGTTACTTTTAGAGAGAAAATGAATTCAAGCTTAGGATAAGAATTATAAAAATGGCATTTCTGGGTTCTTGTTTTGAATTACTTGTTTACAAGTCAGAGATGATGGGGAAAATCCTGCCTCTAGTGAAATCATGGGATTTTGCCATTTTCTTCAGTTGGCCAGTGTTTCATCCAGTGTTTTTAACTTCCAGTATGACAGACTCTCAGCCTATGACCAAACTTGCTCTTCAGTACATCCTGTTTGCAAGCACTAGCCTTAGAAATATATTGGTGAAGCTATTCCAAAGGTATCTTCCTTGGGGCTTCTCTTGAAGCCTCCATCTCTGGTGTGTTTGAGAACAGGCATGGGTTGCCCCTAAATACCTTCACTTCCTCATTTCTGTGTGTCAGTGAGTAGGGGAGAAGGTATGTGGTCAGGACTAGGTGTCCCTCCTCTAACAACATCCAGCAATGCATGGAAAGGGTTCCTTTAACAGTAACATTTTAAATTGGTCAAACTCAGTCCCTCAAGCCTTAGAGTAATGGAAATATTTTCAGGGATGTTGCTTTTCACTCAAGCACAAAAATCCTTATTATTCGGTGCATGATGGCAATTGTAGTCTCATGAGAAAATTGTACAGCACATCCTTGGAATAACTGCCTTGTTTTCCATGAAAATGATTCTTATAATAATAATAATTAATAATTTTGCTTTTTCATCCAAAAGTCTCAAAGCTCTTTGTGTACATCCCTTGATGATGCCTCACAAGACCCTCTGTTGTACTGAAGCAGTGTGATATCCTTCTGTTTGGGCAATAAACTAAGTTGCAAATAGTTTCTGACTTGTCAAGGTCACACAAGCCATTAGTGACAGAGCCAGAAATAGAACCCAGCCCCATGCTTTACCCACTAGACACTTCCTCCTTAATTCTACTTATTGCAATGTAACATAATTGAATCCTGAGCCTACAGATTTACCCTCATGTCATTTGGTCTGTAGAAATATAGATTGACTTTCTGTACAAGTGAAGCTGCCTGAAATCATATTTGCAAGTAAGAAAAATATTAACTAGTGCTACATTTCTGGGGGTCCTGTTATAGTTATTCACAATGGGATTCTATGAGGTCCCAATGTAATTTCAGGATTTCATGTGGAGGTTTTGCCTGGAACTTTTTTGTTTCCTCACTTTGTCTGTCTCACCACGGAAGCTCATTATGAATTTTTCATACATCTTGTTTTTGTGATTTAATGGGTGGAAAAAAAGAGCAGCACCTTCTGGTTTGGGTAGTGAAGCAGATGAGCTGATTTTGCTGAAATGATGATGCTGTGGAAAAGTACAAAGTATAACACTAAAAGAGAATCTGCCATGGATCCCTGTCAAATCCTATTTTGGCACCCCAAGATTAACTGCAATCCAGCTGTGGAAAGGTATCGATAATTTGTCTCTTAATCTTCTGGACACTGAGTTATTGGAAACTGGAATTCCATCTGCCTAGAAATCTGCGCGCTATCTTACTTTTCATTAAAAGGTGCTATAGCCACTAAAGATGAGAGGCCTTGGTATTCAGCTTGGCTATGCCAAATGATATGCCTTGTAACTGTTAGTCTAAGACATGCTATTTCTTTATGGCCAGTATATTTATTCCATAATGTACTTGATCATTTCACCAATAGTGTCATACCTTCCTTTCAATTTTACATTAAAAAAAAAAAGATTGTGAGTGAAATTTTAGTCTCATTGGAACCAGTAGCTATACTCCCACTAATGTATATGGGATTAGGCTTTACCCTTAAAGCTTTCAAGAAATATTGATTGGTTATTTTATAAAAGGCGTTTTAGGAGGGTAAAGTTTTTGCCTTTTTCTTTTGAGCTTCTATAATTTACCATACATGGAGGCACCAACAAACCTTGTGCTGGGCCCCGCTTAGAAAAAAACAACATGGTGTTTGACAGCTTCCTGTTCACAGGATTCCGGGTGAGAGGTTCATGGCTACCTAGGCAAATATGATGAAAGCAGCCAAAATGGTGCAGTTGGGGGGGTGTTAATGTCCCACCTGATTTGAGTAACATAACCCTAAAAATCATAGAATCACAGAAAATTAGGGTTGGAAGGGACCTCAGGAGGTCATCTAGTCCAACCCCCTGCTCAAAGCAGGACTGTCCTCAGTGATATCATCCCAGCCTGAATGATTCAGAAATGTTTTATTCCTCTATATATCTCCCAAAATATTATATTTTATAAATACAAATATATATATTTTACCCCAATTTCTACTCCCCTCCATTTTTCTTTATTTTTATGGTTCCTATTACCCTGGAGTCTAAACATCTTGCAGTTTCCAACATATTTATCCTCACAAATACCCTGTGAAATAGAGTCCCTATTACCTCCATTTTACAGATGAAGCCTGGAGGGACTAAGTGACACACAGGAAATCTGCAGCAGGACAGGGAATTGGACTCTTTACTCCTACCTAAGTTTTTCATCTTGTTTTATATTTGAGTGGCATAACAATGATGTGAATTGGACCCTTGGTGGGGCTGCAGCCAGCCTCTCACAGCCACATGGAAATGGCATTAATGTAATAGAATAGAGTAGGAACAGTGGCTTTGAATGTGTTTTGTTTGCCTGGGGTACTGCATACCTAAAATGACTTAAAGGAGACATTTACAAACAACTTAGTATTCATGAGGAGATGGCCATTGCTGTCAGATCAAAAGCTGGAAAAGAAACCGCTCTAGGGCAGAACTTGTGTATTTGAGTAAAATTGCAGTGCCTATTGTTGAAAGAATCAATATAAAAAGAACTAAGGGAAAGGAACAGAGTTGGACAAAATGGTAGTTCCTGAATATTTATCATCTCTTTTATACAATGGCACAATTGAAACCAAAGGAGGTGGAATATGTGCTGGTGATTAAGCCCTAATTCTTTTGGGTCAGGATTCATGGTGACCTGTTGGCAGTCTCTGCTTTCCAGGGGAGCATATGGTATGATTGATATTGACTCCAAAGAGAGCTGGTCTTTCAGTTGGAAGGATGAATGTGATATCAACCCTCAGGAGAAAACTGTAAAGTCAGTGTTGGGGGATACAATGAATATAATAACAATAGAAAGAGATTGCTTCTATGTTTATCTCTTATGTATGGAAATTTGCAGTATTGGCACAAATTTATAGATTGAAAAAGATTTCAAAATGTGATGAAGATCTCCCTTCAGTTTTCCCATTTAGAGAATGGTTACCTGACTGAGAAATGTCTAAGGTCTCTGGCTTTCCTTCTGTTGTAAGAGTTGTTTTGTATGGCCTACTTCAATTAATTCTGCAGAGAAATGCAAAAATGTATAAAAACATAGGCTAATAGGGGATGTCACTTATTTCCCCCAGGGTGACGCTTGCTCCGGACTTCCAGCTTTGTTTGGTCTCTGTGAGGTATCGGCTGAAGTTGGCCCAGGCATACCTTCTTGGAAATGTGGGGACCTTGACTTCTTCCAACTCCTGAATTCCCCGCCTTTTGATCCCTGACCATCCTTGGCTTGCCGCAGCCCTTCCCCTCTGAGCTATCTTCGGGCTCATCTCCTGAGAGAGAGGGACTTTACTTCTCCAAATCACAGCACTTCATGTATTCCCTGGTTTCCCAGAGCACCTCAGCAGGTTTCCCATCCACCTCCCCTGGGGCAAACCCAGACTGTACTCTATGAATGTTTCTAAGATCACACTGTGACCTGGGGGTTGAGCTCAGAGACCCAACCACCTTCTTCCACAGTGGGCTTTTCCTTCCCTGAGCCACAGGTAGGGCACCAGGTTCCCCCACCAGTTGATAGTCACGTCTTCTTGGGTAACTTAGTTAATACTTCATGGTCCTGAACATACCCAATGGATTCAAATTTGGTGCACTTGCCAGTTTTTGCCAAAGGTTTTACAAAAGCTGCATTTTATCTTGTGGTTCCTCAGGGGTTGACTTCCCAGCTCAGTTACCCCTTGGGCTTGCCCACATCTCCTTTGTGGGGACTTTCTGTCTGGTCCTACATTTGGGAATTGGCTTAGGGGGCTCCCTCCTTTGCATCTTCTCATGTCCAGGTCCATTGTCCATAAATTTGTCTGCCCATTAACTTACAGTTGTTATATCTGGAGTGTTTCAATTTTTCATCCACATTTTGAAGTCTGGGGAGCTAGTGAACTGAACACATCAGGTCACTTATTTCCTCCATGGTGGAGGCTCTGGCACATCTTCTCCATATGAGGAAATATTCGTTGGCGTGGCTATAACTTCCACATACATTATCTCCTCATTTTTTTGTACTCCCTGAAACATCTTCCAGTAAGCTTCAGGAGTTAGCTTAAGTTGAAGCAGAAGGGCCTGTTTGAATCATTCATAGACCTAGCCTATCAGTTCTGTGTTTTTGGCCCTGAACTGTAGGGACCTTAGATCCTAGTAAGAGCCTGGATGTGGATCTGATCCTTGAGATGAACCTGGTGTAACAAAAATGCTTTCAAATCCAGGAAGGAAAATCTCCATACCACCTCTAGTGCTAGTACTAGGGCTAGTAGTTTTGGATTTATGTACCTAAATGTGTCAGTTCTCAAGTTTACCACCCCAGATGCCTTATTTCCTTGTCTTCTCAGTTTCTTTGTCTCCAGTTACTGGTTCCTCTGTTTTTTACTTCCCACATACTCCAGCTTCATCTGGAGCTCCTCCACCCAAATGTCTCTGTCTCTCTGGATCAGTATCTGCCTCTGTAGCCCAGTGTCAGGGGAAGAGTCATGAGGCAGCCTGGATGCTGCTCCAGCTAACGTGGTCACCAATAGCACTGCAATGCCTTGGTGACAAGTCAGGCTGCTATCCCAGTATTGGTTCTCTAGCTGGTTCAGGGTTTTGAGCTTGATTGCTCTGTACCATCAGTCTCATTAACTGGGCTTTCTTTGTGTTTCCATATGTTTAACCCTCTCTCGTGGCTGCAAGCCTCACCTTAAAGCAGCGATTCATGAAATCTTTTTATGGTGCTGTAGGTCACCACATGATATCAGCACTGTTGTGTGTACATATTTGCACACCTAATTCACAAGACAGCCCCAGAGATTTCAAATAGGAATTCAGTGCCGGAAACACTCTGATCTGTTGTGGGCTTTCTGAGTTGTTTGCAGCAGAAGAATCGCTCTATTTTTCTGTAGTAAAAAAATGAAAGCTAAGAGCTGGTATTTTCTGAGGGGTGCCTTGAGTCAAAAAAGTTGAAAACCATTGCCTTGGAGAGGAACTTGTATTCTGAATCTCCTGTCAGGATTCTTCAGAAACCACTGGGGTTGCAATATGGGATACTGCCATGTCCACCAGATGTTGTGGTTTCCCCCTAGGGGAATGATTGCTTGAGATGTCCTCATCCCAACAGCAACTCCATGTTGGGAAGTCCCAGTCCTTGACTGCTGCTGCTTTAAGAGCAATAGCCAGGGCTGGTGGAGCACATGTGATGGCAGGAGAATCTCAGCCAGGATGGCGTATGAGTTCTTGGCCTGGGTAAGGCTGCTCCCCCTCCCCATCCCCACTTTCAAAAATCTCGCAGAGTACACCCCAACATCCCATCAGCAAAGTAGAAAGTCACAGTTACTTTTTGTCTCCTCAAAAGGGTTAAGTGGTCCCTTTATCCTCAGTCCAGCCCACACAGCCCTGAGCCCTTGAAATAGCCTACTATTCCCTTGCTTCAGATTCTCTCTAGCTCACCCTGCATTTTCAGGCTGCCCCATCCATTGCTTGTCTGTCTCAGCTTCCCTAGAGGCCTCCAATCCCTCAGTGTGAAAATAGCAACGTTGCTATCCAATTCCTATGTTGCTGGAAGCCCATCTTGTCTGTTTGGTTTATAGGCAGCTCTGAGACCTAGCAGAGACTTTATTAACTCATCTTTTCCTGTGTACAAGTAAGTCAGGGAAACCAAGGTATAAAATGCTATTAACATAAGCAGGCAAGGTTCTTTGCTTGCCTATGTCCTTAGACCAACACGACTACAACCAAAAACCGTGTTACAACCCCAACACATTTAAAAACAGCACTATTTCAGGAAAACCCATAGTCCATCACAGGTGACTATATTGATTGTTATCGTGAGGAGTTTCTCTTTTCCTGCACACAGTGAAACTCCTTTCTGAGCTAAGGCAAAGAAAAGTGGAGGATGTCTGTAAAATAAAATGCTGCTTGTCTTCAAGCACAGGGCTTTTGAATTCAAGAAAGGCTTTTTGCTGTAGCCAACAATTTAGCCATGGCCCACATCAAAGCCACAGAAACCATGACTCTGAGGAAGATTCATGATTCTCCGGTACTCCGTCAGAGGGCAGAATGCATTGGATCATGGGCAATTCAGTTCAGACAAGAATGCTGGCTTATGAAAAAATATAATGCATTAGCTCCAAACTACAAGTCCCTTTTAAGGTATTTTGCCACAATAGGGAAATATGCTTGGCTAGGCTGAGTGCAATGGCCGTGAGTGACTGGTGCCTCCTGAATCTGGGGGAGCACCAACAGAAGCTGCCGATGGCAGCAGCCCTGTCAGGGGGTGTGCCAGCCCTACTGACGGTATCAGTGTTGGCTGTCAGGGCGGTACCAATCCCATCAAGGGGAGGCGCATGCCTCCCCTACCAGTCACCTATGGCAGTGACATTAGAAAGTACTTTTGATGTGATCCAGCTAAGCATCATTAAAACTCCTTAGTGATGTGAGGAGTAATATCAAGTTACCTGATAAACAGAATCTATAGCAGAAAGGCAATGAATTGATGTTTTTTTAAATTAAATCTCACAATAGCAGCCCAGGCGATTCAAATAGAGCGATTCAAAAGGAAAAGGCATTTCTTCAAGATCTGCCAAACTGCCAAAGGCTTCATTTTGCATTGGTTGCAGTCTTGCTGTCAGATGGTTGTGCCCAGTATGAGGTGTGTACCTCCCATTAGATACCCACCTGGACATGTCCCCTTCACAGAGGGGCTCCACTTTTGTGAAAACTTAGGAATAGACCACTGGTCCCAGTTGTTAAAAAAATATCTTCTAATCATTGGGACCTCCATTGCCTTCACAAAATTATTTCTTCCTTTGGTGAATAAAGGCATTCAAATCCTTATTTCACAGAAGATCACACAGCTACATGCAAATACTCTAAATGTTAATCTCCCCCAAATTATGGTAGAAATTAACCTTTCCAACTTCAGTGCATGCCAGTATACCAGGATACAGCATATGTTGAAAATATGTAGACACAGACCCATCAAACCTGTTATTTAAGAAGCACAACTGTTGTTGAGTGCAGCAACAACAGTTTATTGTCCAAATAAAGCAGCAGTGACCTGACAGAAATATCTTCTCTACAACACAGTGTTAAGCATTATTTAGAGAACCTTTCAGTTGTTCTGTATCATAAATAGACAGTTCAGTCCTTCATCCTTTCAGCTTAGCCAGGTAACCTAGTGACATCTTGTCCAAGTCAATTGAAGCATAGGGTTTACTTTTAAAAGGACCCTACGCTTGGGCTGGGTTTCAAGGCATATTCAGAAAAACTGAGCTGTAAGGGAAACAGGGCCGGGTTCTTCTGAGAAAGAACATCTATGAATTCTTAGACTAGATAAATAACTAGGTTGCCTTTTAGTTTTAAACTTTGGATTATCCATACTTTTATCTATTCAATGAATAGCCACTCATTTTTGTATTCTGAAAGGAGACAAAATAAGTTCTCAATTACTGCCCCTATGTCTGTGATTATTTTTGCATGCTTCTGTCATGTTCCCTCTTCTTCTCTCTAAGTTAAGTAGTCCCAATCTTTCCAGTCTCTCCACATAAGGAAATATTTCCACATCATTGCCTGACTTGAAATCTTTTCTTTTTCCGCCTTTTTTTTTTTTTTTTTTTTTTTTTTTAACTAAAGGACTCAGAACTGACTGCAGTATTCCAGGTGAAGGCCTTCTACTGACATATAAAATGCCACTTCAGTATTTTAAGTATTATTTTCTGTGCTGCTCCTTCTGGACACTATCATATGGTTAATAAAGCAAACAACTGTCACACATGGAGCAGAGGTTTGTCATCTACATACTTGAGTTTCTTTGTCCATGTGGATCTAGGACTCAGCATTATATATAACCAGCTCAAATTACTCTTTCCAGCATGTACTGTCTCATACTTGTCAACAGTTAACTTATAATATTGTCATATTATTCATTCACCAGACTTTCTTAATACCTTTTGTAGTTCCCTCGCAACGTTCTCTAATCCTGTTTAATCTACTTTCATTTACATTTCTTACCTTGTCACCATTTGCTTTCTTTTCTAGATTGTAGCTTTTTAAAAACCTAGTAAGTGAGCATTTGGTCATGTAAATGAAAAAAAAAAACGTTCCTGAAGTCAATGGCACTATATCAATGTGAAAACAGCATGAATAGGGAATCTTGTTTACACTGTATGAGATTTAAAAGAGAACTTGGCTTCTTGAACGCAAGCAGTAACATCAGCACTATGTCAGTGGTGGTCTTGCAAAAGAAAATGGTGTTGGCCAAGCTGATCTAGTGTGTGTTTATCTATTAGTGTGAGACAATTTGGTTGATTATAATTTTCATGTAACTTCCTCAATCTGTAAATTAATTTCTGATCACGTGACTGCATATAGTCCAAAGAAATTAATTATGTGATTGTTGCAGCTACTTGTAAGAGGTGCAGGGCACACTCTCCTTTCCCAGGCGGCATCATTGCTTTTCTTTTGTTTGCACAAGGAACTCTCTGAAGGTTCCTATAGACACGTGGGGAGCCTGCTCCAGTGCGCTGGAAATCCAGCATGTTGGAGCAGACTCGATTAATTGAGTCTGCTAGAGCATGGAAACTATCACTGTCTGGCAGCCTTCTGTGTCACATGTATTAGTGTCCCCACACTGAAAAATGTCAGCAGGGCACTTTGAAATAAAACATATTCGATGAGCTTTAGTTCAAAGTGCGTTGCCACCATTTTTTCAGCTTGGGGATGCTGATACACGTGACACATGGGCACGTTTAATTAGCATGACTTGCTAATTAATGGAGCTGGCACCATGTCCTGGAGCACATGTAAAAATTCCCCAAAATGGGTATCAAGGGGAGTTTCATGACCCACGTGATTACATTAGAGATCCACAGTGGGTAGGTGGGAGAAGGAAGAAGAGAGAATTCTATCCCCTACTCATACAAATGTCTTTCTCATTACATGAAGATATGCTTTGAGGAGTACAGTAAGCTTGACACTGTATTTACTATTCATGTCTACTGTGAGCAGAATTATTTTATAGACAGACGCATTGTTCTCTCGTGTATTAATTTTTTAAATACATTTCACTTCCGCTGACAAGCCATTACAATTCAGCATTTAAATGTCAGTCTTTGGCATATAATTTGCTGTCATGAAAACAACTGTGGATTTATTTCCTGGCTAAACTCTTATGAAGTATTGAGCAATATGTCAAAATCAAGAAGTGTTATAATTTCTTAAAGGGGGGGAAAAAAGAATCTCTAAACAACATAGAGAAGACAACCAATGTATATAGTCGGCTCCCTGGACAGTAAGAGGTGCAATAGCTTTTTGAAAAAATAAAGGTTTTTGTAGGGAAGATGGGCTGTTAATTCTGAGGGAGGGGAGTAAGGTGATGTCATTCTTTATCACTAGGACCTATCAAAGATATTGAAAAGGTAATTATTTAAAATTAGGCTTGATGGGAGATAACCAAGGAAAACTTAGCAAATGCCACCATTCCTTTGCAGTCAGTACTGATTTTTTATCTCAGTTTAAAACAATAATTCACCCTGGCTCTAAACAAGACTGCTATCATAGGTGCAATCATTTGGATGAAATGCAAGGATTTGATCACCTGGTCTTTCAAGTTCCCAGATGCCTTTTCCAAGAGTAAGGATGTTACCTCCAGTTGGTGGCACAAATTTAATGTGGGTTAGTTTCCTTCTGCCTCCCTAAATCCTGTCTAAGTTTCTGTAATTACAGTATACTTCTTTGGCCATCACCCTTAGCTACTATTCAGTTTTTTGCTGTGCTGTTAGGCAAATACTACATTCCTGTCCATAGCTGGCAAGCCTTTAGGCATGCATGAAATTAATAGTTTAGTCAGACAAAATTTGTTGTTAGATTATGAAGCCAAAACAGCTAGTTTTTTCTGTTAATACTGAATGTTTTTATATTTAATAATTATATTCTTTTTTTTAAGTTCAGTATACTTAAGTTCAGTATACTTTTTTCTGTTCTTAGATATTGCTTTATTATTTTACTGCTTCCACCTTCCCAACAGTGCAGTGCATGCAAAATCCAGGCAAATATATTTGTTGTTTCAAAATCTTTTTTCTACAAACCTAATAAATCATATAACCTATAATAATAGAAAATGTAATTACATTCTTAGGTAAATTATATTATCTTAGGGGCAAACGTAAACTTGTTTTTCCCCTTACAAGTGCTTCATCATATTTCACCTTTCTCCATGATTTGTTTGGTAAAGCTGTGTGACAGGTTTTTCACAGGGGAATGCCGTGAAAGATTTCTAGCAGTTGCATTCTCATCCTGTCAGTTTATTCTCCCTTTTCCCCTATCCCTTTTGGAAATCCTGCTAAAATATGTGTTATTCAGGAGTCACAAATATCAGATGCAGGCAGGATAGGCAGGTTTCAGAGGACCTGTCATTGCCAGAGGATAGTGGCAAAGAGAATTATCGGGGTTTGGTAGACCTGGGAGACTAACAAGGATCTGTTCCTGTGCAGCTGAAACAAGTTTGCTCTCCTGTAAAATTTATATAACCTACTAATAAGTTTCCTTTGGCTTTCAAGTCATTTAGTAAGGGCTTTGACACTACAGTAATGGATGCTTTAGAAAACGTCAAGATGGATTTTATTTTTACAGTCCCTCTACACTGTGGCAGGAGTCAAGTTACTAAGTGAGCAAATTAATTTAGTAGAGAACCATCAATGCAGTTAGGACCTATGAGCCAGGTACAGAAGTTACATTTATTGCATAGTAAACACTTAGAAAGCGCTCTATAGTGATAACTGAACAGCCATTGAGGGTACATAGAGCACTGTAAAAATGGCGGATCCCACTCCAAGATACCACATCCACCCAGGGTTATCTGATTTGAATGCCATAATGAACATCAGTACTAGATACCATTGAAACTCATGGTAGGTCTCATTCTGCCAACATCCCATGGAACATTATGGCACCCTCTCACCCCCACCTTGTGGGGCAGTTGTCTACCCTAGGCCACAGCTCATCTCCTCTGCCTGAGCACTGGGTTGGCCTCACCCCAGGCTCTCAGTGAAGTGAAACCCCTGTTCTCAATATGCCTCCTCCCTCCCCACCCCTTTTACTTCCAGCCAGCTATGGGCCACTGTCTGGTATTATTGCTCAGTGTGCAGCTTTCATCTACTGGTCCTATCTAGACCATTTGTAAAGATCTTAGCTATCAGTTAAGTATTGTGCTGTTTGTTGGATGCCACATTTACACAGGAGGCTGTCCAAGGTGTTCATCTTGTAAAAGTGTTGTTGTGAAGCATCTGTATCCAAATCTCAGTCTGTTCAGCTTGCCCCACACTTCTCTGTTAAGGTTGTGCCCTGGCAGATAAGATGCAGTGGGAATGGAAAAAAGTCCCCCAAGCAATTCCAACCCCCCGGCCCCACTTCCTCCTCCCTCATCTCCTGGAGAATTGGAGAAGGCTTATCCCTCCAGGCCCAGATGCTTGGGTTTCCAGGCATCCTGGCTCTTGTGGCAGGGAGATGGAAACTAGGCTTCTGGGTTTTCCCTGCTGGGAGGTGGAATGCAGGCATTCCATGGTGTGCTCAGTGCCGGGTTGTGAGCAGCTGCATTGTTTCCAGCCTTGGGTGGAGTAAAATGGTCCAGACAGGGGACTTACCAGAGGTTCTTTGGTGTCTCCCTTGTCTGCAGACTCTGCATTTGTATGTGGGAGGCCTGGTTATGGAGGCTGAGATGCTGGATCCCATATGGTTTGCTGTATACCTGCAGAACACATGAAATGTGTGTAGATGGCAACAGCAATATAAGGAACAATTGGGACCCTTGATGTAGAGGGTAGAAATGGACAGGCTGGCAACTGTTTACACTGTTGTGACACTTAAACAATCTGTCCAGAGGCAGAAACACACTATGAAGGTCCAAGAAGGAAGCCTCCAGATGGCTACCTGCTACCTGAAGGAAGCCACCTGTGCTGCTGCAGAGCTGAGCGTGTTGAAGTTTATGCACAGGGTCAAAGACCACTTGGGACCCAGCTATGATAGCCCAAGTGGCACTAGCACTGCCTCCCCAGGAGATACCGTAACATTCTCAGGTTGAAGTGTTTGGCAAGGTTGATGCCCAGACCCCATAGCACGGCAAGGCCTGGTCCAGGGACTTTTCCTTGGGGTGGCATGACTAGGGATCCCATGGTGGCCAACCCTGGATGGAATGCTCCATACCATGCATTGATTGGGAGATGCTGGGGGGCAGGAGGGCCTCAGAGCAGATGTGGTACGTAGACACATCTGCAACAGCTGCCATGGTCTAAGAAGTCAGGAAGGCATCCAGTGGGGCCTACTCTGGGGAGCAGCAGTGGGGGAGAGAAAGGGGACCAGGCTGCCTGAGCCCTGATATCAAGGCTAGCAGGGACACTACCCACCTTCCAGAACCAGCTTGATACCCTCAGCCACTAGCAGTCACTTGCATAGGCACAAGCCCTCCAGTAGCTACCAGAACAGTCCCAGAAGGGTGCAGGAGTACTCAAAGTGGGTGAGGGGTAGCCCACCAGCTTGCTGGGCCAGGCCACTTTGGCTCTGGGTCCCACTGCAGGGTAGTGGCACAGCCTTTCCAAAGATAAGCAGTAGGGCTGTGCGAAATTTTTGATGGCAGTTTCGTTTCAACACTGTTTTGACTCGTTTTGAGCTGGAAACAGGAAAGTTGTAACAAAACAGAGAGCTTTAAAATAGTCTCAAAACAAAATGAGGCAAGTTGAAATGTTTCGAAATTTTCAAAACATTTTGAGTTTTGAAGCTCAAGCTGAGCTTGCCTGCAGGGAAACAGAAACTAAAGTAAGGAGAGGGAGGGGGAAAGGGGAGTGGGGGGAGTGCTCTTATATTGACTGTGTAGCTGGCCAGTGACTGTCATCCTTTTCTGAGAGCTCTTCTAATCGCAGGGCTCTGCGGGACAGATGGGGAACCTGCATAAAAGGCAACATTGTTTGAACTGCTTTCTGCCTTGGTGTCAGTTGAGTGAGGGTGCACCTTGACACACAGTGTCACCCACCCACGTCATGAGTGTTGCCTGCCAGCAGCTAGAAGTGAAGGGCCCCATAACCCAGACTCCCTCTGCACCTATCTCCTTGATAGCTGGCAGGCTTTGTGGCCTCAGCAGGGACTAGCAGGCCTGCAATTTTCACCCTGCTGCACCTTACCACACAGTGTCACCCATGTCACGAGTCTTGCCTATCAGCAGCTTGAGGTGCAGTTTCCCCAAAATCCCTGTACTTATATGCTTGAAACTTGGTACACTTCATGCCCTAAGAAGGGGCTAGTGTGCCTGCAAGTTTAATTCAAATCAGGCCAGAAATGACAAAGTTATAGGCTGTTTCAAGCTTCCCCATTATAGCCTATGGGTGAAACGTCAAAGCTGTTTTGACGAAACGCAATAGGACAGCTGTTTGGAATCAAAATGAAATTCAAAACAAAATGCTGTTCTGCCAAAACACAAATCGAAACAGAACGGTGCCTTTTCACACCACCCTAATAGGCAGCCCCCTGGGCTCAGGTCCAGGCTTTGGAGCAGGCAAAGTTCCAGTTTGTGTGGGTTTTTTTGTTATGCACACTAAAATTTCGGCAGCTGCTACATTTAATTAAACCAAGTGGCATTAGTTTCACATACAGCATTCCCCCTGCTGCCCCAAGGTTTCCCCCTGAACTATCAGGTACAGCCAGTCTTTCCCAACTCTCTCAATGTTAACTGAGAAGACTGTTCCAAGTTCTAGAGTAGATGACTTTCCAGTTTTTCTTTAATAAATGCACAAGAAGTTTGGCAGTTTCAGTATTTGATTAAAACAAGGCAAGTCTCTTCCTCAGGCCTCATTCCTCTCTGCCCTAGTGTGTGCCCCTGGGGGATTGGAGAGTGAGATGGGAAGGAGGAAAATGCCCAACCATCCTGGGTTGTGGGCAGCACTGCCCATGACACAGAGCCAGAGGAGCTTGGTGCTGGAAACCCATTGCCCAGTGTCAGGGTGTGGGCACTCAAAGCCCTCTGGCCCTGCTCAACCAGAGAGGGCTCCCAGCTGTGTGGATGAGGAGCTAGTTGACCAGGGCTTTGTGGATCTGGACAGCTTGCTGCTATGCAGGGTCAGGGCCACCAACATTGGTGGGGCTGGGTGAGGGGGAATACGGGCATCCAAGATGCATGCATGTTCGCACCCCCCGCCCCAGGCATCTGGACACACACACACACACACACACACACACGCATATAGAACCCAGGCATCTGATGCACATGCACATGCCTGAACAGACACATGTGCACGTGCATACACACACACATCCCCCTGTGGCATCCAGGACACGTGCACAGCACACAGACGTGGTGGATGCAGGCTGAATTAGGTGGCCATGTGTGGGATGGCTGACTGTTGGCTCATGGTCATGAGGGCACAAGCCATGACAAGCCACTGCTGCATTAGGCCCAGGTGGGTGGCCGTGATGTCCTGCAGCCTCTGGTGAGACTTGTACAGGGCAACCAGCAGGACCTGCCACAGCTCCTAGGTTTCCCTGCTTGGCAACGCAGGCCAGGAAACAAAGGCAAGTCAGAAAGGCAGAGGTTGTGGTGACCTGTGGCTGTGGGTGACTTGGCTGTTCAGCTTGATTCAGGAACCCAGGAAGCCTGCACAGCATGCTGGGAGGTGTGCGAGAGCCCCTACTATCTGCTGGTCTTGGCCCATGCAGGCAGGCCCTGCCCCACCAAAGGGTAACGTATGTTGTATTTGTTCCTGACCTAACCTTGGGATTTTAGAATAAAGCTTGAAAGTTAAAGTGCCTCCACCTTGGGCTTCTTGAACACCTGTACTTAGCCACAGTTGTCAGACAGGATGAAGTCCAAGGACTTGGTACCAAAAGTACAGACTGCATCACTTCAGCAGAGCAGCTCATTTAGCTGCTTTACTAGCCTTAGCAAGTAGATAGATTTGCTGGCCATTATAGCCCCTACTAGGAGATAAACTGACAATGCCTATTTGGACTGTGCTGATATTGGGCTTGCTATGGCATATAGCCAGGCTGCAAATCAAGTGAAGCTTCAGGTGGCTTATATTACCAAAGACCTGATTCCAGTGTTAAATGGAAATGAACACTGCTGATATGGAAAGATACATTAAGCTGTTTCTAAAAGTACAGGGGATAAAGAGAGGCTAAAAGAAAAGACAAATAAAAGAAAATATATGGCACTGGGGGAGGATTCTGATTTATTCTCACTTCCCTTTCTCTGTTGGTAAGGGACTTGGAAATTCAATGTATGAAAATGATAGCTAAAGAAGGAGCCATGCCTAATGTTCTCTGCTGAACTCCAGGTACTATATTAAAATAGAAAGGTCAAGCAAATCCATGGTAGATCCCAGACCACCCGCTAGGCCTAAAATAAGGTTTTTGATTGTTTCTCCCAGTCTCTTCCCCTGTAGTGGCCATAAACTTTAATTGCACAAATATTCACTATAAACCTGTTACTTTAAAATTAATTTTCAGAAGTCTCTTCAAAATAACTCACTATCTCCATAACTGCGTACAAGTTTGATGCTGCTTAGTGATAGTGGCCATTTCACTGTCTTTCCTAGCATGAGTTTGTGATGTGTGAATTGTGCCTAAAAATGTTACTCTTGGGACTGAACTGGGAAATGTGATGATATGGCTAATGTGTCTCAATGAGTTTGCAGTTGTCCACAGGGAGGAAAAATCTTATTTCCCCCCCGTGTCTGTCATTCTGCTGCTACTTTTTGTTTTCCCACCTGTTCTAAATCACCTTTTTGCTCTATTGTTACTATTAAAAGTACATCTAAATCCCAATCATGACTGCCATAGTTCCTAAATAATAGATTTAGTTCAAGTGTCTTGACTAGTTCTTAAATAATAGGACCTCTGATTGTGCAGTTTTAGGGTATTTCACCTTCCTAGCAAATGCTTCAGTTAGAAACTATCATTTTAAAACAATCAAAATAATCAGGAACCACTTACTTTATAGTATTCCCAGTCTCTTCTTTTTTCATTTTCTTTGGGTATTTGTATATCAAACTGTTCCTGCCCTAAAAAATTGTTGTTTTTTTTTTTAAATAGGGGAATTTTTTTATTAATATATTTCCTTAAGCTTATTTTTAGTGATTTGTTAATCATTCTAATTACACATAAGAGCAATTAAGGTAGACCAGATAGTATCACTTGAATAGATAGCCAACAGGTCCTGTGTATATGGATCTCTGACTTAAATTTAATTTACAACTTGGAAAAATTAACAGATTTACTTTGTCTTTTTGTGTTTGGAAACGAGGGTATATGACCTGCAGGTGGACTGAAAACTAAGGAGTAGGAAAGAATCTTTCTGGGACTGGACTCAGAAATTATTTCCAGCTGTGCTGGTGGTCTCAACACAGAAGCGAGGGCATGACTTGATCTATCCTTGAAACTTTGAACAGGCTGGGGAATCATTGGTTGGATTTTGTGGGGAAATCCTGTTATGCTATTGTTCATGCCATATCTGTATATGCACAAATGGAGGTTTGGGTCTACAGTACTGCCATTCTACACTAGCAGTGAAATCACTCTGTGAAATGCATCCACATGAAGGTATCCAGTTAAAATGGAACTTAAATGGAACATAAATAATGTACAGGGTCTACATAAGACCTGTTTATGGGGCTGAATTGTATGCCATATCATACAGATATGGGGAGAATTATCTTGAGCAGTATTCAATTTTTTTACATGTGAAGAATAGGAAGTTTGACATTGATAAGTGTTTTCTTTATTTCCAAAATCTCCAAAGAACAGAGTGTTATTACTAGATAACTGATCCAAATATTCACACTGTTCACAGCAGAGTTAAAGTACCCACTAGGGAGAGCCTTGATTAGAAGTTTATCCCTGTTACTCTTTACAGAATGTTCTGCATCCCAAAATACAACCTCTTTCGGCTCATTTCCATGGCATGAACTGATAGTTAGTGCTATCTGAAAGCTGTAAATGAGCTCTTTGCCTCACTAATAGTTTCTACTAGCCATAGATTATGTTCCCAGGCTTAAAGCTGTTTACTTCATCCATCATCAGTACTATTAAATGAGAGTTCATCTAATTTGCCATAGGGGAGACTAGGGAACTTTATCAAGGTTCTCTCTTATAAATGAATGCACAGTACACAGAATTTCTATATAAAGC
This sequence comes from Caiman crocodilus, assembly GCA_030014935.1. Taxonomy (NCBI): domain Eukaryota; kingdom Metazoa; phylum Chordata; order Crocodylia; family Alligatoridae; genus Caiman; species Caiman crocodilus. Next base: position 247,047,592 of record JAGPOW010000261.1, read on the forward strand.
TTTACAAATATATTAAAAAATGCAGAGGATGAAAACCAACTTATTTCACAACATGTAGTAAACTGAACTGTATTAAATCCAGAACACCATGTTCAAGCAATGCTTATGCTGTACAGAGAAGCACAAATAGTCAGTAAATGGCAACATGAAAGTTACATGCGCATCTTAGACCCTGCCTTTACGTGCAGATGTTACAGTCCCTTAATCCATGAGCACATGCTATAATTCAAAGGGTATAATATTTTACAGTTTTTTATTCAACATTAGATAGGAAGGTTACTTTCTTTCCAATGAGCATTAAATCTCTTTCCATCTGGGAAAGTTATGACTGGACTGTGGAGAAATTGCAGTTACCATAAGTATGTACTAGACTCTTAATCCTAAATGCTGGTCAACTCCTGGAGAAACTGAGCTGTCTCCTTTCCAAGCAGTGGGAATTCAGGGGGCTAAACTCCTTTTGAAACTTGGGAAGTTTCTATAGAACTGAGCCTAGATGCTGTAAATGTCATTGTAAAATTCAAAGCTGGGCTTGTGGAATATGCAAGTGCTGAGTTCAAGGCTCCAGTGAGGAAGATTTTAGTGGAATTAAAAAAGTAGGATTAGATATTTAAGTGACTAACGAGTTATGTAAGAGGGCAGAAATGTATAAAGGCTCGTTTGCACTAATTGCCAGGGTTAAGAAAACACTTCTGCTGTGAGCATATCAGCACATAATAAGTTGTCTATTATTAAGTCTTTGGCACCTTCCCCTGAAGATCTGTTACTGGCCATTTTAAGAGACCTCAGAGTAAGTAACTGGGTACACCCTCTGATCTTATCCAACATACGCTCTCCTTGCTAAGGTTGCTTAAAGTATTGTAGATGCTTTGCTGAAGTAACTGTGGCTCAGAGCTGAAGTCTCTTGTTTGTGACCTCCCAGGGATGTTTCAGCAGGGCAAATTTATCTGAGCAGCTTCTGTAGCATGTCCCAAGCTTTTTTGTATCCTGTAAGCACGTATATTGTTTGATGTGCGCTTAACAAACCTAGCAGAAATCCTGTTCCCTTCCATGACCCAAGTCAGATTTTTCAAATGATATTATTAAATCCAAAACCAATTGGTTCTGCTACCAAATAGTGTACCTGGACTACTTTCATGCTGATTTTAACTCTGAAACTTAAGTCATTTCAGCTATAGGTTTATTTAAGTCAAAGCATTACAAAACTGTGTGGGTTTTTATCTCTATTTGGTTGCCCTTAAATGGAGCTGCTTGAGATACTGCTGTATCTGCAAGCATTATAAAGAAATAGAATAAAATTACTTGGGGGGAACAAAGCCAGGGTAAAGTGCATTTAGTCCCAAAGGAGGACAATTTTAAAAAGGTTACATGCAAGTACAAGTGAGGGTTAGAACAGAAACTGACATAAAATAAAAGGTAATGCTTATGGCTACTTTTGTTATAATTTTTTAAAGTGAAGTAGGCTTGTATGCCCTTTAGTTTAGGGAAAGGGAGAAAAGTAGTGTGGGCAGGGGATGAAGAAGGTGGCATACAGTGATTTGAAGTTTCTGTTGTTCATTCTTTCAAATTGAGCCAACTTGTCACACAAAACCTATTTTGTCTTCTAAGAGTATTGTGCCATTGTCACACTGTGAGTGCCCAGTGCATTTATATTATTACTCCCAGGGAAGGCTGTTATGATTTCATTAATGTGTCTCACTGTCAGCTGAAATTTGAGCAATGTGGCAAAATAGGCCTTTTTTGACTATGAAGTAAATAAATCAAAGAGTTTCATGATGGTAGTATTTGAAGTGGAAGTTGTAACAGGACAGCAGATCTAGAGAAGGCCAGAATTCCAACATTTGAAATAAGGTTTTGTTCTGATCCAGAATGGAAACTACAAATTTTGATATTTTTTGAGGCAAAAACATTGTGAAGCCTTTTCAGGACTTCCAGGAAGCTGGAACAGCCCTGGCCTCCAGGCCTTCCAGGATCACTGAGCTCCCCGTGACTCATCTGGGAGCCTAGAAACCCCAAGGGCTGTGACTCCAGCTGAAGCTGATAGGGATTCTTGTGCTGCTAATCTTTTGGGACAGTCTTTATGGAAATCCTGAGCTGAGCTAGCAGGACACGAGGCAAATGTGTGTTTTTGGAGAAGTTCACTGAAAGGAAATGACTTTTGTGACACAGTTTGGATTTAATGAACTGCATTTTCTGAGGACACATTTCAACAGACACATTTTTGGCAATCTATTCATTGTTATTTAGCAATGAAGTTGTCAGATGGTAGCATAAAGTCTACCTGCAGACCAGCTGGAAGATTGTCCTCCTGTGGGTGAGCATTGACTCTCCAAGCATGTTATTTTGTCTTGTGATAAAACAGTGTTCAAATAAAATGGCAAAGAAGGGTCTGTTCACTTCTTAGAAATAACATTTATGCAAAGGAATCTTAAATCATAAATCATATTAGTATTGTCCTTGACATTTTGCCTGGGAAAAGGACAAATGAGTCATGCAAAAACTGGGGGTGGGGGTCACACACAATAGTAATTATTATATGATTCAGGCAGTGGTGGTCTAGTATTGGTACTTGTGCTCTCATAGGAAATTTACAGCTGAATGGTTAGCTTTCCAGCGATCCATTTGTCATATCTATTGTGTGGGGGGTGTTTCTGCTGTTAGCTAGATGATCAGAAAGGTCATTATATGGCTCTGTGTGATCTGTCATCAAATATAAACTGGCTGTCAGCTAGAACTTTCAACCTCTGTAGTTATTGTTGCAGTCTTTGGCCACTACAAGAACACTATCAGGTGACAGTATGGGCTTTTTTGGTACAGTTTTGATGTCATGCTGCAGTATCAGTGGAAAACTTTGATACAATAATTTAATGATTTATTGGAAGTTAAGAGAGCAGGAAGGTCAGCTAAGATTAAAATCTTAATTTAATTTCAAAGCAATTCTGACAGATTTATACCAGTTTTCCTATATAGGCTGATGGATTAAAGTTTGCAACTTTGCATCTGAATAATAATATAAAGGTGTCTTCTCTAGATGTCAGAGGAAATATTAGTGCCGTGAATACTAATTTTTATAATTCATTAGTATAAATTGTCAATTATTTTTACTATGATAGTGCCTAGAGGCTTGGATTAAAGACTGTGGTTCCATTATACTAAATATTGTACAAAAACACAGTTAGAAGCTGTCTCCCTCTTCTCACCCTCCCCCCCCCCCCCACTCTGGCTACCCTCCCTCCTGGTGTGAATTTAGTTAGATAAGAAAAACAGCGGTAGGAAAAGATATAGACAAAATGACTTGCTTGAGACTTCACAACAGGTCAGCAACAGAAATACACCCAGCTCTACTGAATCCAGTTTAGTGCCCTGTCTTGTGGCTCACAGCTCCTCTCCAAAAAACATGCAATTTAAACAGTGCCAGTGTTAGATATGAATACGGCACCAAATAATATGGCAAAAAACACCCCTACATGATAATTATCATTTTTCTGCTGCTTTTTTTCTGAGGTGACAGTGCCAGCTAATATAGGACTTTCCTTTGTTTTCACATTGAATGACTGTCCTGAAGTTCTAGTTTGTCAAAACTCATTATTAAACAATGTTTCAGGGAGAATAGAAAGCTCTTGAGCATACATTTAATGAACTTGGCAAACAAATCTCTGATATAGAACGTGAAAGAGGCCTCAGGATTTTATAGTAAATTTTTGTGTTTTTAAAAGACAAAGTAGAGCAGTGAGACAGGAAAGCTTCAGAAACATTGTTGGCTGTTTGTGTTTTCCTCCCCTCCTGGGAAACAGCAATGAATCTTAACGGGTGGGGAAGTTTAGATCCTGCCTTAAGTCCTCTTGGCTTTCATTGTATGTTGTGTTGGGAACTTTCTGGACTACAAAGCCAAATTAATGACTCTGTGATTGAATTATAAAGAGAATTCCTTAACATAAGAAAAAGGGGTACTGGAGATGTAGAAGATAGAAGTGTCAGATGTGATATGATGTGCTAGGAAAGAGGACACGTGAGCCTCATAGGAGCATTGCATTTGGAATCATGTTTCCTCAGAACCAGCTGCTCAGAAGAAATGAAGAAAATTAGGGGTAGGCTAATGTCCACCACTGCAAAGTTAGCCTTCTTCCTTGCTCAATCAGGTGGCTGTGCCACATCACTAGATGGAATATATTCCTGGACCTGAGCTTGCACAGAAGCTGTCTTGCAAGTGTCCCTTCCTAAAATTCCTCTTGAGATCTATGAATTTTGCCTGTGCTGACACAGAGTTTAGTTTCAAGCAAACATTCGTAATTGTTATAGCTTCTTCTGTGATTAACAGTAGTTTCTTCCTTTTCTATTGTCTGTTTCCTTTTTGAAAACTTTGTTGCTAATGTAGCAATCAATACTACAGAGAAGGAAAAAAATAGATGTGGAACTGAAGATAATAGTTGAAGTCACAAGGGTCGCCGTACACAAAAGGGATGAAAAAAGGTCTTTTGGTAGCATCCATATGAGAGACACCTTTTTTGTTTACTTTAAGAAAAAAATCTTACTGAGACTTGTGGGCCCAGAGGTGAGAAGCGTCTTCTGTACATTGTCCATTTCCTTAAGCTAAGTACAGACGTTCAAAAAGCTGGAGGAGGAATCGATCTAACTTATGTGGTTTTCTGTAAGCAGTCTAAGTTAGACCAGTAGTGAACACAATGTTTGCTATTGTGTGGGGGACAGGGCAGGCAGGCTACCTGCACTGGCTTAGGCCAGCAGGTTGGGAGCATTCTTGCTATGCCAGAGCATGGGTGCATGGGAGTCCTGGCCTCTGTGCAGGAGCCAGGATTGGGGTCTGTGGGGCTGTGCCTGAGCACAGAGGCATGGGAGTCCCTGACTGAGTGTGTGGGAGCCAGATTGGAGCCCATGGGGTTTGCCCGAGTGCTGGAGTTCTCCTGAGCTCAGTGTCATGTGTTTGTGTACATCACGGGGTGCTTCATGACGGGGTGAGAGTCATGGCCTGGGGACTCAGGTGTCCAGGTCTCAGGTCTTGTTCAGGGTATGCAGATGCCTCTCTTCTCCTTGCTACCTGCCTATAGCTGACAGATGGCTAGAGGCAGGAGAGGGGCTGTGCTGGCTCAGCTCTGGGAAAGTTCATGAGCAGGGACACTGGGTGCTTGGCTGGGTGAGTTTTTAGACCAGTTAATGAGTGCTGAACCTCTGTATAGTTACAGGTTTAGATCAGTATCCAGTCGCTTAGATTGGTTTATGTGTAGTGTCTGTACCTGGACAGTTAGTGTATCAGAATAACGCCAAACAGGTATTACAGTTTTGAACCTACAGCATGTATAACGCATTTCATATGTAACAATATTTGTCTGTATTGGGAATGTTGGGATCACTGCTTATAGAGAAAAGAACCAGTGTTTTTTTTTCTGCTACCATTTGTAGTGCTTCTTCATCTCTTTACATTGGTTGCATGGAAATTGTTCAAAAGTGGGGGACTTTTTGCTGACTTCTTCTGGGAGCTGTACAGTTCAGCTTCCCTAATCTCTCTGGTGTGAGGGAATCTGAAAAATGGCATTTGGAATAAGATGCTATTAAATGGCTCTTGAGGAGTTGGGGTAACAACTTGAGGAGAGTTAACCAGAAAGGAGAAAGGATATAGTCCAGGCACCGTCATGATAAGTGCAGTATAAACATCTCAAGTGAGGTTTGTGGAAGCTGGAAAGTTATGTAGAAGCAATAGCGTTTAATTTCTTGGCAAGCAAAAATAGAAATTCTCAGCTACTTGGCATTGAAATTCTTAAAGAACACTAAGAGTAAGGGAAACAAGGAAGCAAAATGGTATATAAGTTGAAGAAGCCTTGAAGCACTGGGAGCCCGGGGAGTTATCTTGGAAACAGTGTTGGAACAACGTTGGAGTATAGAGCAAAGCAGTATTTAAGGACAGCACATTCTGTATTGCATTTCTCTTGGTGGGGATTTGCAAGTAACTAAGGGTTCTTATAGATATGCAGGGAGCTTGCTCCAATGTGTTGGAAAGCCAGTGTATCAGAGCAGGCTCAATTAATCAAGTCTGCTGGAGCACAGAAATTGCTGCGCTCCAGCAGCCTTCCATGTCACGTGAATCAGCATCTCTGTGCTGAGAAAATGGTAGTAGGGCGCTTTGAAATAAAACACATTTGATGAACTTTAGTTCAAAGTGCCCCACCACCATTTTTTCAGAGTAAGGATGAAGATACATGTAATACATGGGTGCTTTTGATTAGCACAGCTTGCTAGTTAACGCACCCAGTGCTGTCCCAGAGCAGGTGTAAAAACGCCCTAAAGTGGTGATTCTCAGTCAGGGTGCCACAGCACTCTGGTGCCATGAGATCCTTTTAAGGGTGATGCAGAGTGCTGCACAGTTAGCCCTGTTCGGTGTATATAACAGAGTCCAAACTCTGCTGCTTATTGGAGAGCTCCTGGTGGCAGCGCTACATGTCCCTGCCCTGTGTTGCCAAGGAGGACTTCACCGCCAGCATTGACTTGTTTCTCAAACCTTGAGAGGCCTGTGTCCACCCAGGTGCAGGGGCACAGGCTGCTCAATAAAGTTTTGCGCTGTGTCCTGCTTTTCTGCATGCCTTGATCTTTATGCGGCACTGCTGCGCCAACCAGTCTTGTCCTTGCTCCCACATCCTGCCTGACAGACTTTCATAAATGTGGGTGCTGGAGTGCCAACAGCACTTAAACTGACATAGCACCTCCACATCACTCCAGAGCGCCACGAGGTCACCAGTCTCCTGGCTCTAGTTGGAGCCCTGGGTGGAGGGCATGGGCATGTGCCCACATAACCCTGGGCCTGGATGAGGAGGACAAGGCTGTGCTGGGTCCCACGCCAGCAATCTGAGCCTCCACATGACTGTCCTAGTGTTGCCAGCCCTGGGCAGCTGCCAGCAGCACCTAGTGCAGGGGCACAGCATGGGACTGTCAGCCTCGCAGCAGGGGATGTGCTCCACAACACCTGCAGGCACAGGGAAGGCTGCTGGGGGCATGCTGCAGGCAAGTGGTGCTGACTGTGCTGCCAGAAGCTGTCTGTAAGCAGCCCTGGAGGGCTGACAGGGCTGTGCAGAGCCTCCAGCACCCTTGAGCATGCAGGTGGCCCCAGGAGCAGTGCCATGGCAGCCACAAAGCAGTGCAGTGCCAGGCAGCGGTGCTGGGAGTCAGGCACAGCAGGGCTGTGGCCTGCGCAGGGGTACACATAGAGCCTGCAGTGCCCTCAGGCTGCCTATATTGTATGCTCCAGGGCAAATTTAATCTCAATTAAGGGTTTTTACTGTGCAATAATGCATTTTGTTTAGACACACCCAGTGTAACCTTGCTTGAAGCATTAGCAAGAGCATCAGTAAGTTGCTGTGACATTCTGTACTGAACTGTCCCATCAGAAATGAAGCTCAAATAGAACAAGTGTTGAAAAAAGACATGTGGCTTACGGGAACTGGAATCATCTCCAGTGAGAGGTAAAGTTATTAAATGAGTGGTGCCTGCCAATAATAGAAAAGTTGGCAGGGATATGTTGGCAGTCCTTTCTTATTATTTGCAAGGTCTCTGTTGCAGGGCACTAAGGTGCCTGCTACTTGGAGAGCCGGGATAACTCCTCGGGTGTCAGTTGCTGGAGTAACCAAAGCAAGCTAGTGACCCATACCTGGCTGGTCAGCTGACTGGAAGGGGCAGGGCCTGGCTCCTATAGAAACCGGAGGGCGGGGACCAGGCGGGCAGTTCCCTACTGGCTGTCAAGGGGGGAAGGAGCGCTGCCGGAGTGAGTATAGAGAAGAGGCCTGAATACACGAGTGGCTTGAGATGGTGAGAGATGGAGCACCCCTGGTATGGCAGGAAGAATGTTGGAGCCAGACGGCTGAGATTCATGTTATAGCTGAGGGGCTCGTGCTTTGTGTTTCCTGTTTGTAACCGGAGGTTTGGGTGAGGCTATGAGAGGTTGGAGGAGGCCTCATAAGGGGACTCATGGTAGTGTGGGGACCCCAGCGCCAGAGCGGGGACAGCGCTGTGAGAGGCCCCAGAGAAGGGGGCAACGACTGACATAAGTCCGAAAGGGCAGCAGCAGGAGTGTGCTGACCCCAAGCGCCAAAAAGCACGGCAGCGGGAGTGTGCCGACCCCGAGTGCCCGGTAAGGCAAAACGAGGAGAGCTCATGTGGAACCTGAATGCCCAGGGAGGCGCGGTTATGAGACAGGCCTGCGGGGAGCCCAAGTGCCCAGTGAAGCACAGTTA
>JAGPOW010000261.1:247055922-247069474 GCA_030014935.1 Caiman crocodilus
TTATAGAAATGGGACTAGTGACAACAGGAGAACCGTGGCCAAGAGGACAAAAGGTAGCCTCCCTATAAAATATACTACATCAAAGTTGTGGCAGGCGAGATTTGAGGGTGCTTGTAGGCAGCTTGGCACAGTGTAGAGGGCAACTAAATGAGAGCATGGCAACTCTAGGATGCCCATCCTGGCACAGTCTCATTCCGGATTGCTGCACGGGGCCTTGAAAATGCTAGACCGGTGTCCATGCCCCACATTGCATGGCATTGTATATGAACAGAAGCAATATGATCCTGTCAGAAGTGCCTTAGACAGATTAGTGTGGCTATGGATACAGAGGGATGAGAAGACTTGGTTTGACTTTTGTTAGAATATAAAAATGTGCTGAAAGGCCAAACTATATCCCAAGAGAAACTGTATGTTGAATTTTTAAATTTAAAAGTGTTACTTTCTTTCTAGGACAGAATGTGCTGGGTAAAGTTGACTGCTCAACAGAAACAAAACATATAGTGGGAATATTTGATTTGATTATGAAAAGTTGTCCTCAGATTCCAGGAGGAGAATTAGATTAGTTTGGGGCTGGCTGTATGCACTATAGAATGGCAAAGCAATTGAATTAGAAGCAACTCAGTACTAATAACTAACAGCGTTTCACCCCACATGTATCCGTTGCTAAGGCAAAGAAATAGTGACATATTCTAAAACAGGTTATTGTTAGGGAAAATAGGAAAGGTTTATTAGAGAGAGTTGTTCTTTTCTGACTTCTGATGGAGTTTCAGTTTAATAAAATTCAAGGAACTCAGCACCTTTTAGAACACGTTGCATCAATCAATGGAACAAAGACAAAAGTAATGCTGGAGAGCTTGCCGTTTTAGAGAAATGGCCTCATTAGAATTATAACTGCATAATATATACAAAGTTGGACTTGTGACAAGAGCTAGAGTAGTACTGTATCTAGCTCCACTCTTTGGTTTGCAAAAAATGCTGCATGTTTTTCACAAGGAAAAGAAAAATGGAAAAATGTGTTTTTTTCAGCTCTACAAAAAAATTGCATTGTTGCATATTAAGATGCACTGCAATTTTAAAGCAGGGTCTGACAATGGGATGATGCATGTTGAATATTAAAATTCAGCTCTTACATACAGTGTATTCATCATTGGGTATGAAAAACTGTTATAAACAATATATACTTCTAATCAATTGAAATATAGCCACGTTTAGGTGAAATAGAAAAGCAGTAGTTTGGAAATTAGCCTGAATTCTTATATTTAATGAATTTGTGAAAATACTTTTTTTTGTTTAAAACAAACTCTTTCAGTTTTTATACATGATTAATCTGCTGTTAAAGTTTGGTAAGCAGCTCCTTAATTCACTATTAATGAAACAGATGATTCAGGCTGTTGTGAGCTCTCTGAAATATAAAGGATTTTCAGTATTTTTTTTTAATTGAATCTTAACAGCCAGTGAGAACAACAGAAATGTTCATTGGACTTCACAAGATTCTGGGTCAGGCTCATCCTTACTCTGATCTGGTTGCAAAAGAAAGAGTTGGAAGAGCTTCCCATTTAACAGGACTTTTTAAGAGGGATTAAAAACCTAAGGATTGGCAACATTTCTTAAGTAAACCGTGTTGCCCTTATTTATTAACAGTGCAAATTGGAGGTAGCTGAATTAATAAGAGAAAAAAAAGTATGAGTTTCTTTAACCCTATACAAATTTTTCCATTTCTGAAACTGAAGCTCCAGTACATGCCCATACAAAGACCTAGGCAGAAGGCAGAGCAGAGTGCCGTCTTAGACTGACTCATTCAGAGAGGCATACGCTTTTGTAGGCAACTGCCTACTTTGTCATGTGCTATAGATGGACTTGAAGAAAGAATGGGTTTAAAGACTGTCTTGCAAGTCCATTCATAGCATCTAAAGAAGTAGCCTGTCACCTGTGACAGTTTATGCCTCTCTACACCAGTTAAGGTGTCACCCTGCCCTGCTTTCTGCCTGGCTTCAGACTAACATGGCTCCCCATACAAAGACTAAGGATAACATTTTCAGAAACTCCTAAATACTATTTACAAAAGTCTTTGGGACCTGAACTCCTGAGTGCTTAAGCTATTTAGCTTGGTCTTCAAAGTCATTTAGGTACTTTTGAAAATTGCAGTAATGAACTGCAGCTGTCAGACCTTTTGATTTCTCCATCATTGTCATTATTTGAACATATTTTAACTTATTTTCTGCATAATTCCCTATTTTAAAAGCAAAATGTTTTGCCTTTAAAAATGTTTTTTTCATTACAGTGTTGAGCTCTTATAGAAAAGTAACACAACAAGATAATTTGCAGTCTGCTTTTAAAAGTGTTGAAAAGGGTACCCTTTGTGCAGAGGAAGCTTCTTCTCTCTGGCAAAGCTGTAGCCTTCACTTTCAAGGGAACTAAATGTATCAACATTGGAAAAAAACGAGTCCTATTTAAACCTGAAAGCCTACTAGATGGGACAAAAACCCTGCATTTTTAAAGGGGAAAAAGCCATTCATGAGAAGTATAAAATGCAATTTTGTTTTAAAGCTTACTAAAAGCTATATAGGTCATGAAGACAATCAGTCTTTTTATTCTTCAAAATAATTCACATTACAGCCCTGTGTATTACTACCCTTATCGCAGAAAAGCCTTTAGATTTGTGTTGGCAGATAATTACAAATTGATTTCTGGACCCCTCATTTTGAGAGTGGTTCTGAAAACCTTTTCTTTTTTTTTTTTCCTTTAAAAGCCTCTTATGATTTTTCCTGCATCCTACTGAAGTAGTACTATCATGATGAGCTAGCCAGGTGTACTAAACCACAGGGCTATACAAAGGAGGCACACAGTATAAAACCCAAAATGTTCTAGAAATTAATTGTGAGGTACTGCATGCAACTGCTCTAGGCAGCATATTTAATGTAGAGCCATCTTTATCTTGACTGTCAGAATTGAAATAATTTTACAAACAGGAGATATTTTACTAAATGACTGAAAAAAGTACAAGTTTGACACATATATAAGTTTCAGCTTACTGTAGTTTTTTTTTAAACAAACTAGAATTTTAAGTGTACATTTTGACCCTCTTTTACTACTTAATCAGTTTAGGAGTTCCTTTTTAATATGTAACATTTAGAATTTGAAGGTGATGTAGTAAAGACTTGTTGATCCGTTGTGATTTTACTCTTCGTTGCCCATGCTTATATGTGAGGGGTTAAGTTTATTCATGGAGTAATATGACTGACTTCATTACCAAGGCCTATGTGGCAAAGGGAGTTCACACTGAGGAATCTTTGCAATATACAGGGAAGAGTGTTTTTTTGCATCGAGGAGGAGGTGGACAAAACTTTCTTTAAACAATTGATGGACAATTCCAAATCATAGCACTTGGTACTCATGGGGGACTTTAATTACTGAAACATCTTTTGGGTGGGAAACACAGTGGTACATAAATAGTCCAGCAAATTCTTGGAGTTTTAGGGATAACTTTTTAGATGTTGTACACAGAACAACTAGAAGGGAAGCTGTTCTCAACTGGCCACTCACAAATAGGGAGGAATTGGTTGAGACTGTGAAGGTGGAAAGTAATTTGGGTGATTGGGTGCATCTACATGTGCAGTTAGGGCAAAGAAATAAACTCTGTCATGAACTGCACCCAAAAAATAAGAAGCAATAAACTCTGGTGCAGTTTCTCCTGGGTGTAGCATTTACACATGCAACTGGGACTATAGAAAGTTGAGCCAGGGCAGAGTAGCCCCAGGCTGGCAGGGGGCATAGGGGGTCAGCCCCAGGCCCTGGGTGGCGGCATTGGGCAGCATCATGGCTGGCTTAGGCATGAGGGTGCTACAGTGTGGGACTAGCCAACAGGTAGTTAATTAATTAACTAACTAACTGGGACCTAATATGGGCATTAATTTACTGTGCCTTAGTATGGGCATACGTACAGACAGTGACGCTTTAACTGCGGAGTTAACTGGTAGCTACCCAGATAGGGGAAATGCTCAACATTTTCCAAGGACTGCCCTCTAATTGTAATGTGTAGAGGAGTACCTGGTAAATTGGTAAAGTATCTTGGTTTTTGTGAAGTTGACGGTGAGTCCAAAACACTTCATATGATTCAAAGAAGCAATCTGGAGTGACCTGGAATTCTTCAATTCTTAGTTTCTTTCGGGACAGATGGCAAGACTTGATTACATTTAGAATATAATTCTTTTGTTTAATCATCTACACGAAGGGTTGGGGTGTAGGCACTGATGACTGTTGAGTGTGGTCTGTTGCTCAACTGAAGGTGAAGGGTCTTGAGGCACTTGTTGGTGCCAACTGGACATTCCATCATCTGGGCAGCCGTCTTAGTCCTGACAGCAAAAACAACATTGTGGATGTGTCTGTCTTCGTCGGCTTTTCCTTTCCAAAAATGTGTAGCCTTGGCCATGTTTTTTGAGCTGCCCCTGTCCTACATGTCTGGTCTCATTAAGTGGAGCAACGTTAGTAGCAAATCATGAAACTTCTTTGGCCATGAGCACTGCTTTCCACTCCTATGTGTCACTATTAAGATTTTCCATCTGAGTGCAAGAGATGAGGAGAAGGCTGGCATACTTAGTCTTTTTTACTTCTGTCTTCATAAATAGGGATGATGATGAGTGCTGTTGGCAGAAAAGATGAGGAAGGAGGCAAACAGCCTAGAGTAGTAGAAGAACAGTTTAGGGAGTATTTACAAGCCTTTCAATTTGGCAGGGCTGGATAGGGTGCACCCTAGGTTACTGAAGGAATTGGCTATAGCTATTTCAGAATCATTAGCTATTTTCTTTGAGAATTCATGGAGATTGGGTGAGGTCTCAGATAATTAGAAAAGGGCAAATATAGTGCTCACCTTTAAGAAAGAGAAGGAGGATCTAGAAAATTACAGGTTTCCCTTGCCAACCACTGGGGTTAGGTTTCTGAAAGTTCTTGTGGTTGGCAAGACAAAAGGCTTATGGGAAAAATGGCACTTGGAGGACTGACACATGGCTGCAGGAAACCATGGTTACTCAAAACTGTATGCTGTGGTAGCCAAAATAGTATATAAAATATTAACCATGGATACTAAGAACCATGGTTGGCAAAATCGTGGTTGGTGAGGGAAACTTGTACAGTATTTTTTTGAATCCATGATGAGGTTTCCTCTTATTTACATGGTGGGGAAAATCCCCTTGTGTTAGATTTGAGTACAGGGCAGTGCAGAGGTAGGTGGTGCAGCTGTCAGGGTTGGAGCTGTAGCTGCTGCTTGCTCCTCTACCCCTCTTCTCAACTGGCAGCTTCTGCCATTATGTCTGCCCCTTGACTTATTCCCTTCCCTGCAGCCTCTGGCCCCATGCCTTCTGCCTGCCACCTATCATTGCTTCAGCTCTGACAGGGTCTGGCCTTGCTCCAGCGTGGGGTTCAGAGCACTTATTTGCTTTGGCCCAAGCCTGGCCTGGTAACAGATGATGTGGTAGCAGAAGCTCAGCTGAGTCCTGGAGCCTGGGCCAGAGCTGCTACTGCTGCAATGGGCTAAAGCTGTAGCAAACATGTGCTTTGTGCCCTGGGCTGGAGCAGGTCACAGGCTGCACAGTGGGGAGATGGTAGTGGGGCAGGCAGGAGGGCAGGCACGAAGGGGAGGACAGATGCCAGGGGATACAGGCATGGGGGGCCAAGTATTGGGGGCGTAGGCATAGGGGAGCAAGCAGCAAGGGGGAGCGAGTGGTTAGGGAAAGACAGGTGGCAGGGGACAAGGGGTGTGTGTGTGTGTGGGCGCAGGGGGTAAGGGCAGAGTTCAGGCTTCTGGATCCCGCCCCCCCCCCTGCATGTATCCCCCATTTAAAGTCCTCCACCTCCTCCACTTCCTCCACTTCCACTGTCTGCCACCTCCACTCCTTCCATTGCTTTCCCCACTGCAGCAGTAGGGGAGGCACATCTTAGATGACCTTTCAATATCTAGATTTTATACATGGAAAATTATAAATGTATATAATCTGATTATTAGGGAGTCATCTTAAATTCAGAGTCATCATGGATGACAGGGTCTGTGGAGAGGGGAGAGCAGTGGTTCCTTGATTTTAGCAAGGTTTTTGACACTGTTTCTCATCTCACACATTTACAAGCCAAGAAAATATGGACAAAATGAGTGCACTGTAAGGTAGATTCACAGTCAGTTGACTCGTTCTCTATGAGTAGTCATCAATGGCTCAATGTCTAGCTGGGAGGAAATATCAAGTGGGATTCCCCACAAGTCTGCCCTAGGTTTGATAGTGTTCAACATCTTCATTAATGATTTGGATGTGGGGATTGAATGTATGCTTAGCAAGTTTACGGATGGTGCCACCTTGCGTAGAGTTGCAGATAATTTGGAGGGCAGGGCTAAAGTTCAGATTGACCTGGATAGACTGGAAAAATAGTCTGCAATCAGGTAAAATTCAGCAAGGACAAGCACAAACTTGTGCACTTGCAATGGAATAATTGCATGCACAAGTACAAACTGGGGATTGACTGTCTAGGCTGCAGTACTGCAGAAAAGGACCTGGGAATTATAGTGGACTGGAAGCTGATTATGAGCTAGTGGTGTACTCTAGTTGCAAAAAAGGCCAACAGCATCCTGGGCTGTATTAACAGAATTGTCACTTGCAAATCAAGGGAAATGATTGTTTCTCTCTGTTTAGTACTGGCAGGGACTCACCTGGAGTACTGTCTAGTTATGGGTACCACACTTCAAGAAAGATGTGGACAGATAGGGAAGAGTCCAGCAGAATGCAACAAAAAGTAATTAGGGCCCTGGAGGTGAGTCGTATGAGGAAAGGCTGAAAGGACCAGGATTATTTTGTCTGGAGAAGAAAAGACCAAGACAGGATTTGATAACAACCTTCAAATACCTGAAGGATGATTATAGAGAAGATAGAGATGGGCTTTTCTCGGTGGCTGTAGGGAAGAAGACTAAGAGCAATGGCCTTAAGGTGCAACAGAAGAAATTTAGACAGGAGGAACTCGCTGACTCTGAGGGTGGTCAAGCATTGGAACAGGCTGCCTAGGTAAGTTGTGGACACTCCATCCTTGGAAATTTTCAAGAGTTGGTTAGACAGACATTTTGCTGGGATGATTTAGTCTGGAACCATCTAGCCCTGAAGGCGTCTGGACTAGATGACCTTATGTGGTCCTGTTCTAATTTCCTATGATCCTAGACAAACGTATAGTAAATGACAGTATCTGCCTTTAAGAGCTTCTAGTCTAAATCACCCTACAGAACAGGTTGAAGAAATGCTCACCGACGAGATTGATAGGGAGGAAGAGACAGAAGATAAGTAGCAAAAATAACCGGATGCTTTAGCATAGATTCACTGTGTGCACAATTTGTGCTCAATCAGTAGGAGTAATCACAGTAATCACAACCTGCCACCTGCCTTGTCTTGCTATTTTTAAAGTGCAACTGAATTACAGCAGTAGCATTTTTAAGAATGTGTTTAATGCCACAGAGAGCTAAATAATGTTACCTCTGCATTTGGGGTATACCCAAAAGTTATGTCAATAAGATGGACAAGGTCTATTCGTATTAGCAATGTATTCCCTAAGTTTACTAAGGTAAAATTATTGGAGGCAACAGAAAATTTGACTGTTGTTTAGTTTGCATAATGTACATTTGCCTTTAATAATTCCTTAACATATATATACATAAGGCTAAAATATTTGGGGAACAAATTTACTTAGGCCTATCCTGTTTCTGGAACAAAATCTTCCCTCAAATATGCATCTTTCCTCAGTATTGCTGAATAACAAGATCTTCCCTCAGTATTAATTCATTAATTTCAGCTAGAATGTTGTACACATTCATTTAAGGAGAAAATTTGGCTATATAGTTCATAATAGGACGTCATAATTTGTAGACCTTGTTAATGACAACTTTAAATTCTGGAACTCTTTATATAGGAGTTTGGACTGAAATGCGAGTTGGTTACAATCCTCATTGAAACTTTGTGCCAGAAAACAATCATTTCCCTTCTTTCTGCTCACATGCTCCTCTATTTTCTTTATTTCTTAACTACTTTCTTCAACATTTTTGCTACTGTATTTTCATATTCTATATTTTCCACACTCCCTTATTTTGCCCATTCTCCCTATATAATTAATTTTTTTTTAGGTAAAACATTTATTAAATTTAGAAAAAACACACCCTGAAGTGACTAGCTAAGCATGTAAAATGATGTGAATAAAAATAAATACATCAGGTTTTGAATTGTTAAAGTAGCACATGAAGACAGGTCATATGTGCACATTAAGACACATTTTTGTTTCTTGAGATCTGTTCCCTTATTTTTGCTCCCTCCTGGTAGTATAAATGATTATTGCGCCACTTCCCCACTCTTTTCCAAGCCAGTATTTATACTTCATATTCTGCTCTACCTTTTTGTTCACTCAACAGACAGTCCAGCATGCAGAGACTTCTGCTGGAAGGATCCCCTGTTGGAGTGATAGCTGTTGTAAGTCTGGAGGAATAGCACCCATGGATATTGGATATTAGGACTGGTTTCTTGTCCCTGCTTTCATTCTCAAAATGACATCTGAGAAGAGGCTTTACAAATGAGATACTATTACTTCTAATAATTCAGATGAACATGATTCCCACTGTACAAATCATCATTACTGGTTGGGGCAAGTATCAAGGAAACATGATTAGGAATCATCTGCTCAGTAATTCTGTCTCTCTGTACCTCAGTCAGGAGAGGAAAGGAAAGGAAGCAGTGTATTTAAGGCTGTACAAGATGATGTTCTTTTGGATTTGGCCAGTTTCTGTGCCTGAATAGTGCAAATGCATGTCTTCTTCTGTAAATCCAGTGTTCAGAAAATATTGCAGCACAAACCTTTCCTTGTACAAAGGTTATTTTCTCTCTGGAGCGTTCCTTTTTTCTTGAGAGGCACTGTAGACTGGAATTTCTCTGAGAGTTCATGACACCCTGAGAGCCTCCTTTCACAGACAAGCTGTATAATAATAACGTGGTGACAGAAAAATTGGGGAGAGGTGGCTTTCTCTGATAGAGAATTCTCCTTTAATTCTACCCTGAAGAGATTGCAATGGAGCATCCACCTTTGTTCTTACTATAGTGCCTCACTGCTATGCCAACCATTTGTTAAATGGGAAGTAATTGAGGTTGAAAAGAATTGAGTGAATAAAGATTTTTTTGGAAGTGTAGGTTAAAGGTTCTGCATGGTAGAAATCTCATAAAATGAGAGGTAATACAGCTTTTCAGCTAGTATTGGGGATGCCTAGGAAAGGGGGTTGCAGAATAGAGAGAGGGAATGCATTATGGGTACCAGATAAGCTTGTGAGAAAAGAATTTTAAATATCAAAGTAAGAATAGTAGGCTGGTTCAAAATATGCAGTGTTATGACATATAAACATATTTTGATTATTGGTAGTGTTTGAGCCATAATTGTTGAAGCTACACAGGGCAAACAAACAGTACATGGTGCTACTATACAGTTAAAATGCTGTGAGCTAAGACATCTTGAACATGAACTGTCAGTGCATCAGTAAAGTAATTGCTTCTTATAGCTCAGAGATGAATATTGGAAATGTACTGACATTGAACTCTCACTTAAACAGGGCAAAACTTTGGGAGATTGGATTTAGATCTAAAACGTACAGTTTAATCCCATCTCTTTGGGAAAAGTAAAATATCTAACTAGTCTCCAATTCAGGAAAACTTGACTGTCCCAGAAAATAGTTAAACGTGTGTGTAAGTCTTATTTATGTCAATGATAATTAAGTATGTGTTTAAGTGCTCTTATTAATATGGATAAATATGGTATATGTTGAAGTATTTTACTGAATTAGAAACATAAACTTATATATTTTAATGAAGTACTACTAATAAATTTGTCATGCCTTTATGATTGTTAAGAGTTGTTTTCAGGCCTGCTGTAGACTATCCAGTTTTAGGATTCTGAAGGCAAACATTTTGTGGAATTACGTATTCTCTTTATTTGAATAGTATGCATATGGTTTTCACAGGGTATTGGACTTATTTGGATCCTATACATGTAAGTGTAGCTATGGTCCAACAACCTGGATACCTGGCGCTATAGTCCAACCACGCCTGTGAAAATCAGGCATGCTTAATTCTGTGTAATACATTTCTTAAATACCTTATGCTGTTCTTTGTGTAATACCGAAAACAAAGTGAGGGAACCCCTGCCCAACAGAGTTTACAACCAGTTTGAAACAATCTATGTGAAACTCATGACCATTTTCTGTGTAACATCTGTTTCTTTCCCTGGAAGCCTTGGATTTTGCTTTCATTATGCCAAACAGGAAAAACTGAGTTTACCTCCCTTTTGTACTCCAAATACTGCTCTTTAAGGCTAAGGACAGATGCTGCGCATAAACTGGTTTAAACCTGTAACAGAACAGATGTCCAGTGCACATAAACCACTTTGAAAATGGCTGAAACCAGTTTGAGATAAATGTGGTTGAATGTAGTATCAGACTTAACTGATTTGGCTCAAACTGGTTTATGCAATGTTTGTCCCAGACCCCTTGCTGGTTAAGTTAATCCAGACAACCCCAGCATCCCAGCATGCTCTCTGGGTTGGGCGGGGCTCTCTGCTCCACAGCAGGACTGGCCTCGCCCCTCTGCTCCCTGGGCAGAGCTCCTTTGGCACAGACTTGCAGGCACAGCAGAGTCTGCTGGCTTCCCTGTGCCTCCCTCCCCCTCCCCTGTCACCACTTGCTGCTTAAGCATGGATCCCTTCCTCCCTTCTCCCACGGCACGGACCATAACTAGCATGTGATGTGCTAGCCAGGGCCGTATAAATCTCTGGCAGAGACTGCTGACACAGCGGGGTCCCACTTCCAACCCCCTTCTCTTCCCGTCACTGCTCAATCAAGAAATCCCACCCCCATCTCCAGTTTCAAGCATTCTAGTCTAATCCCTGCCACAAGACCATCTGTTCAGTCAGGTTGCAGTGTTTCTGTTGACAACAAACTGTTGAATAGGTTTCTGTTGATTTTCAAAACACCAGAAACTCCTAACTCTGCTACATTTTCCTAACGTTGTGTTTTAGCTCTGGCAGAACCACCCTCCTACAAGTTTTAGATGAGTATGAGTTGCTGATAATGGACTGCCATCCACTGTTTGCTGTTGTTTTGCAAGAAGTCAAAAGTGGCTGAACAAATGTAAAAGAAAAGTACAAATGGTTGCACTGTATTGGTAACTCATCAATTCTGGCACATTTGGGGAAGATATGGGTTCAAGCCTCTAGCAGATCCCTGTATTGCAGATGGCACAATCCTGAACAACCAGACAGATCCACTGTTAGAAGCAGCATATTTACATACAATATTAAAATGACAGAGGCCAACCCTTTATTTCTCTCAATTCAATAGGAGCTTTGCCATTGGTACTTTAAACGACAAAGGTTTGAGCATAGTAAAGAAATTGTGCTATTTAGTATTGTGCTTTGGAACTTTTATGCCCATACTAAAGTACAGAGGGAAATACTCTTCAGAATGGGCCACAGCAACATCTTTGACTGCATTACAATATCACCTGGTCTCTAGGTGAAAGAGGAGGCCGGTGATCATTGTAAAGTCAAAACAGGCAGTTTTTCTAATCTTCATGCTAAACAAAAGTAGAGGGTACCAACTGTACCACTTCGATAGAAAATGTGTCTAATGTACAGTTTGCAGGCGTCCCAAAGTAATTTCTCAATGGATTCCACTGCCTACAGGTGTTCTGAGTATGAAACCATTATCATGGCTTGCATATGTGTCCAGCAAGTTGAATTTGGGCCTAATGAATTATGAACCACATATATTGTTTAGCTTATCAAAAGAATGGCTCATCCCCTCTCCAGGCTAGACTCTTAAATTGTGTGGCATCTAGCATTCTCCTTAAGGAACCACAGTTATTAACTGCAAACCAGTGACCTGCAGTAATTTTAATTGAAATCAATAAATAATAAAACAGTTCTTTCTGTTACTAATTTGTAGCAATTAGTGCTTGATCCTAATTAAATATATTTACAGAATGATGTATATACTTGGTGGTAATTATGGTACTTATGGTACTTGCATTTTATTATTACTCATGATAACAATGTATTACTTTACATAAACAACAATTTTCAGGCATTCTAAGTTGAACGAATGAATTGGTTATTTAAGAGGACTGAACATTTGTAATTTTTAAAGACTGAAAAGTAATTACCAGTTGTCTTGTAGATACAGCAAACCCACTGGTTGTGTCACAGAGACACAAAGATGAGCAGAGGTTTGGCAGCTAGAGTTCTTTCATTTTTTCTCTTACAGTCATAGACTCATATTTAGAGGAGCTGAGCACTTATAGAAAAAGCCAAGGTGCATAACATTTGCCCCAAATCAAATAATTTGCAAATTTTGGCAGTAGCTGGGGTATAAGAAGTAAAAGTGGAGAAATGTGGGCATGGAAGAAGTGGGGTTGGCATTGGAGTAGACTGAGTGGCATGAAGTAAATTTGAGGTAGTTCTTTCAGATGAGACCACTGATAGTCTTTTCTATGACTAGCCTTTAAAGACTTCTTTCACTGTTTGCAGAAGCAGGTTTCTCCCCTGGCGGCCTGGAACAAAACTTTACTTCTGTGACTATATTCAACGTGTTATTTATCTTGGGTTTTCTTCACCAAATTTGTGCCTCCGGTTCCTCATTTGTATAGTTTGTGGGATACTTTGATATTCTTTGGGATGAAAGGTACTATATAAATGTAGGGTAGTTTGTTGTTAACACATCGTTCCATCCATTGCTTTCAAAGGTTTGGTTTTCTGATCCTTCCTGCTTATTTGCTATCAGTGCTAATTGTTGGGTGGGGTTTGTACCTCAGTGGAAGCTTACCAGCAGTTTTTATGAAAATGGGATGTGTACCTGGATAATTTCTGCAAGGGCATTTTTCCTGTTGCCCTGAGTTCCCTGCCAAACTAAAACTAAATACTGTAACATAAAGCAGATCCTTCATCACTATGATGTATGTGTAAAAACAGGATTTAGATCCTTGTCCTCCAATACATGGGCTATTCATTTCTGGTAATTTGTTAAAATACATAGTTGAATATATGGCCTGCAGTCCACAGATGGTGGATCACATATTTCAGGATATTTTATTTTGATGTGTAAAAAGAATATGAGAAAGCTGTGGCAATTGGCAAGGGGGGAGGAGGTAGTAAAGCTAATAACAGGGGGATTTGAATATGAAAGCAGCCTCGTGACTGCATCTTTGTCTAAAAGAGGAAGTGAGAAGATGTTTATCATGCATGGATTCTGTCATCTCCTTTGTTGAGTGGTGAATAAATATCCTGCCTAAATTCTTAAGAAATGAAATTATTTCAATTTATCTGAAAGGTGTATTTTATTCCCTTTTTCAAATTAGTCATTTCCTCTTTGCAGGCTCCTCTTGCCTTTCTGTACCATAATTGAAACTTTGGTAATTGGTGCCACCTTTACATATTTATTTCCTCTAGAAGTCGTTTATACAAATAGTCATATTCAGTAGATGAAATACCATGAAGCTGTGGACTCTTT
>JAGPOW010000261.1:247072996-247087350 GCA_030014935.1 Caiman crocodilus
TGAATGATACTGTGAAGGGCAGCAGGAGCTGCAGCTGCAGCTGAAGTTGAGGGGAGCAGAACAGCCCTGCTGGTCCAAGTCAACTTCCCCTTGCCTCCAACAGCTACTCCCCCTCCCACTTCGCCATCAATTATACTTTAAATACTTCATGGTTTTATCACAGCTCCGTGTAGGATGTTATGCCTTTATCCTTCATGTAATTTTCCTGGAAGTCTTCCCTTCTTAGCACTATGCAGTAGGGTGTTACTTTTTACAGAATAGAACTGCACTAAGATCCCAATATTTATTTCCTCACCATGGCTTTTTCAGTGGATGGGAGACTTGGAAGAAGTTATCACCAGTAGACTGGGTTGTGCTGAGTATTAAACAGGAACTGTGGATTCTTATTGCATTATCTGCATTAGCTTTTGTGATTCCTTTGTCCCTATGGCTTTACTGCTTGCATATTTGTCTCTTCCAGCACTTCCCCCTTCCTCCCATCCCCTCACTCTCCCTCCTTTCTTGGATTTAGTATTCTAATCACTCTCTCCATTTTATACATTGCTCTGTGCAAGTCCTTTCAGAGCATCTGATGAAGTAAGCTTGGGCTCATGAAAGCTTGGTTAGCCTATAAGGTGCAAATCTTACCTTGCCTTCTTTCAGTAAGTCTAAAAGGGCCTGAACCCCTAGGGGAAACTATATAGTTTTCTTGGGGACTATAAACCAGTATGTATTTGCTGCAACTTGGGGCATTTTTTTCAAAACAAGAGAGCATTTCAAAGCAAGAGAGCTAGAATACATTATTTTTGGGGCTTCAGGTTAGAATGGAAAAGCACAGTTGGCATGCTTGTGCATGCTGGCAGCAGCACTTGCAGCCGTGGAGTCAATCTCCTTCCCTCTCTTGGTAGTAGTATACTTACCACACTATGTTCACAGTTTGTACTTTTTTTCGAAGATGCGGTCAGACTTACATGAACTGTTCTTCTACTTGGCTGCCCGGGGCTCAGGTAAGGGAGCGGGTTGTAGAAAATCCCTTTGTCCTGGCAGTCATTAAAAATTAGTGCTCTCATTGTTATCCATGAGGTCTCTGCAGTAGCACCATTCACATGCTGACAGTTCTTGACACATTGGTCTTAGCAACTTAGACCAGAGCTCTTCTCCTATTCCTTTTTCCCAGAAAAGACATTAACTCCTTCAGTCCAATATATGAAATACAGAAATAATACATGGTAATATGGGGAGCCAAATAGCATGTATTTTTCTCAGTAATAACAGACATTTATTGCTTTCTGTATGGCTGATGTTGAGAATCGTAATGGTCAGCAATGATACTAAGAGTAAATGTATTAAAGTGAATGGTGGGACCTTGGTGCCTGTTATAACTAGATGGGGACTATTTTGTCTCCTTCAGAGATTTCAGTTCTTAAGTGATGTAATACCTGGATGCTAGAATCAAGATTTTAACTAAGAACTAATTATTAGTGAAATCCCATTTCTGTGAATGCTGGAGAGTAGGAATATAGTATTATATCTGCTTATGAAATGTACTCTGAGAGATTCTCTGCATGCGTTGTTACAGGTGCCTATATGAGATGTGACCTTTTCAGCTTGTATTTATTATGTCTTCTCAAATACACATAGGAACTGCCCAATATCTATCAACATTGTATTATTGAAGGAAAAAGATACCCCTTATTCTTACTGCTCTCTTTCAGGAGCCAGTTCTGAAAAGAAACATAGTAGTAAGGGGTGGGGGGCTTCAGTCCAATCCACTCACCCCTCCCTTTTGTGCAACCTGGGCAAACCCCAGACTGGAGCTCCCTTCTCTCCCCAACCCCCTCCCATCCTGCAGGCAGCACCAGAGCTGGGGAAGGAGGGGGGGAGGCCTAGGGAA
The DNA here is from genome assembly GCA_030014935.1 of Caiman crocodilus. Lineage (NCBI taxonomy): Eukaryota > Metazoa > Chordata > Crocodylia > Alligatoridae > Caiman > Caiman crocodilus. The sequence continues at coordinate 247,074,870 of JAGPOW010000261.1, forward strand.
GAGAGGGTGCAGACATACAGCCTCTCCAAAGTGGAGCTCAATCATCTTCCCCCCCCCCCCCGGCCGACAAAACAGTGAACATCTATTGGATTGCAGGGGGGGAGGGTAGCTGTAACTCATGGCACTTTTGTGAAGCACCTTGAGTTGCAGCAGGGAGCTACACATCTGTCAGTAACAAACCTTCCAGCCTCTCAATGCTTCTCATGGTCTTTGGTATTGCCCTGCAGTGGCAAGAGAGTTAATGTGTTATCATATTATTTGTTGTATTATTGTTTTAATTTTGAATAATGTGTTCTCATACCCCTTTTTGGTTAAGTCCCTCAAGTTCCGTCAGGCATAAACTCTTTAAGGTAGGAAGGTTGGGGAGGAATGGTGGCTGAGCCAGGCAAGCACTGGAGTGAATATTGTACCTGGTGATAGAGCTGTTGCAGCATGCGCTTGCTGAGAGGCCAAAGAAGAGTGTTGGCTCCTGTTGTGTGTGTAACCCTGGGGAGATCATTATTTATTTGCTTATATATGTGTTTGATTTACTGATCAATCCAAAAGGCCCCTTCTTGTCATTTAAATCATTAAATCATCTCACTTTATACCTCTCAGAGCTGAATTCAACAGACCTGTCATTTTAGAGTTAAGCCCTTATGAATCTTATCCAGCAAATTCCAAAAAATATAAACAGTGATTGCTTGAAAGCCCAGAATTGATCTCTGGACAAATCAAATAGCCAGAAGTTGGCTGTGCAGCCAGAGATGGAATGGAAACAGGTTTGTGACTGATGTTTTTCAGTATTGTGGGAGTTTGCTAAATGTGCTTGAGAGTCTGAGTTGTAATAATATCAAAATGGGACTCACCTACTTGGTTACAATTTCTCAAATCTGACAGCCACATGAGATCGGCACAGTTCTGCAGAGCTCTCTCCATGATCTCTGTCCTTTCCTCTCTGTCCCATTGCTAAAAGCTTTGCTCTTGCCTGGGTCATACATTGGCTTGATATCTTAAGTCTAGGCCTTCACACTTCACTGTTCTGGGACAGGAACTTATTTTCTCCATGTCTTTGTTTGGCTCTTAGCACAGGAGGACTCTGATTGGGACCTTAGGGCAGTTTCATAATATAGATAATAAATCAAATCGAGCTGGCCAGCTGATGTCTTATGTGCCCATTCTGTGTTGTGTATCTGCTTTGGAATGGAAGAAATGCTCTGCATTATGCATCACCACACATACAGTACTGTTGACACTCAGTAAATAGTCATTTTGAACAGCACAGTGATAATGTTTAGGTACTTCTTTCTACCTTCCTGCATTATGTCAGAACAAGGAGACTCTGTGCTACAGGAGGACCACATTTGCAATACATACCTTAAAATATCACCAATACAGAATGTAGTCAGTAGCTTCCTGATGCTCCCAGGTCCTTCATGGATTGAAGCAGTCTCCCAGCTTGGTAATGTTTGCTTCATGATCTCTTCCCCATCCCCTGCCCTAGGTGTGGGGGCGGGGGAGCACTGGAAACTGAGCAGTAGACAAAGTGCATGGCTACCTGAGCTGGAAAGTAAAAGGGCCTGGTGGGCTTGGGGCATTTAAAAGGACTGCAGACTACTCTGATCAGGTCATCTTTGGTATTGCCCTGCAGTGGCAAGAGAGTTAATGTGTTATCATATTATTTGTTGTATTATTGTTTTAATTTTGAATAATGTGTTTTCTCTGGGAGACAGGGCGGATAAGTGTATCTGGGGACAGCCAAGGGTTCCCCTATAGGAGAGGTAGGGAGAGTAGAGGAGGGAGGGGACTCTGACTGGGAGAGAGTAGGGATCGGAGAGAATGTGACTGAGGAGAACATTGCTTTCTTTTATGGGGGTGATGAGTTGGGCAGTGAGGCTTGTCCTGGCCGGGTGGGGCCGACTGAGGGAGCGGTGGTTAATTAAGCAGACGTCAGGCGGGCTGGTGGTTGGAGAGGTGGGACACAGCGTATTGGTTGCAAAACAAAACATACGCCACTGGTGGCAACTTCGCGGGTGAGGCGGTTGCTTACTTGGTTACACAGTAAAGCGATGAGTTGACGAGTTCGTGGGTGCAGCGAGCTGGCAGGGGAGGGGATATATCGGGGATTTCGGCGACGGGGAGGCTTTTGGTGGGTGATCAGTCCGCCAAATTTACCCTGCCACGTGCTCAGAGCTCTTTGCGGGGTGCTCAGAGCTCTCTGAGGTCTTTCCCACAACATGGTCAGAGTTTGCTCTGCTCCGATTTGGGCAGAAGCTGAGCAGACTTTTATACTTTTAGAGTAGCCAATGATAAACTGCCAAGTAGGAATACCTACTGAGGCAGAACGTGACTAAATTTAGGGTAATGCCAATCACTCAGAGGGGGTGGTCTGTTGTGTCAGGGACACTCACTTGATTTGGGTTGTGACGAGGCTCAGCTGGTGGACTGTGGTGGGGGGTGCTCCCCTTGAACATAGGCAGGAGGGTGTGAATAGGCAGGTTGGGTGGGATAGTATTGCTTTCACACTGAGGGGGTGGAGGAATGCTCTTGTTACATCTTTGTATTTTAGTATTTTATTGTTTCCAATTTTTGTGTGCTTTATTTTAAGATATCCTGCATCTTTTTGGGGAAGGGCAGCACAGAAATCCAAGCATAAAAAAAATAAATCAAACCTCTGACATTTGCGATAGTAGTTAATGTGGTGCTAAGGCCAGAAAAGGTGAGAGGGGGATCTTGATAATTTTATGGCTATTAACATACAGGCAAGATAAAACACAGAAGGAAAATTAATAGACTTTTTTCCAGGGTGAATAATTTCTTGCAGGGATGCAGTTTATCAAAAAGATTATCTGATGTGCTTGGCTGTGATAGCAGGAGTCTGGATTTGATGACTCAGGAAAGGCTCAGGATTTGATGACTCAGTCCTATATTTACAGTTCACCCTATCCCTACTGTATCATTGACCAAGTGTGCCGTGGACTTTTTGTGGTCTCTTGAAACACTGGAGACTCACTGGTCGGTTACAGTAGTAAAAGCCTGGATCAGCTGAGATAATAGAAGGATTCAGTCTAATAAGTTAGAATGAAGGAACTGATGAGAGAAAATCCAAAGTCTTTAGTCATTGTAGGTAAAAAGCATAAAGAAAGCAGTGCTTTTCCTCTACCAGTAATCGTACGCTGTAAGTTAATCACAAGGTGTGCAAGCATTCCATGTTTATAATTTATACCAATGCCATTATTTACTGTGAAGGATTGAAAAGAAAATAAAGAATGAGAAGCAGGTTCTCCAGGAGGAAGACTAGAGATATTAATAAAGTGAGATGTCTGGACCAGTGTTTGGGGAGCCTCAACATGTTTGAAGATGAGACGTGGGTCACAGAAAAAGCAAAGCTTAAGCAAAACGGCACCAGAGTTTAATAGCGGAAGATCTGAATTTTTGTTTTATCCAGCCGAGGCATCTCATTCTGAATTTGACTTTCTGATCTAGTTTCCCTTTTAGGTACAGTATAGCTAAGATCCCATCCTAATCAGTTGAGTGTTTAAACATTGAAACAAAGGCATAAAGGATGGAAGATCTAGGAAACGGAGAAATAACTGGTTACCACTGGTAATCTGATAACAACAAGAGGGAGGCACTGCAGTTCAGATATCAGAGGCATGTCGGACTGGAAGGAGCCTTCTGTGGCCCTTCCAAAAGAGTCCACAAGACCCACTCCAACCTTCTAGACAAAGCACCCTATTCAAAGGCCTGTGAAGACCAGGAAAGACAAGGGCACTTCCAGTGTCCTGCCTTTGCAGTAGAAATGCACTTTTCATCTTCAACTCTAAATTTTGGGCCTTGGTCTTGCTGGTCTTTATAGGTTCATGGAGTAAACAGAGCAAGGCTATTACTACCCACCATAATTAGCATTTTGTTTCCTATTGGCCTAGGTTAAGAGACCTGTGTGCTTTCTACAGCACTGCCTTAGCATGAACAGACAGACCAAGCTCTCATCCTAGGAACTTGGCAGGAGATAGCTGAATAGATGGACCTAGCTGGAGATAGCTGAATAGATGGTGACAGCTATCAAGACTTGTGAACTCTTGAAAAGCATGATAGAAAAGAAGCCACAGTGTTCTCTTGTCATTTTATAGCGTCTAGCAAAGTAGGCTGTAGCCTAAAAAAATAATCTCATGCCTCACTGATTAAATTAATCTTTAAAGTGCCACCTTGTCCTTCTTTGTGCCTGATTTCAGAGTAACAAGGCCAAGTACCTCTTTCTCCGTTCTAGAGAGAGCTGAAATGGCTTCTTGTTCTCCAAAGATCAACCAGTAATATGGGAGAAAATGTGACTTGACAAGAAAAGTTAGTAACTACCCAAAGTGAGGCCCTCTACTCAAATGTATTTCTCTATCTGTATGGTAATAATTTTTACATGCTGGATCTGACCAATTTCAAAATGTAAGGAAATTGTCATTGGACAGAACCTTGTTGATTTTGCAGTCAAGGAGGGCTTGGTTTCTATTGGTGTATGGTCCCCTCTACATTTTACAGCTATTGCACAGTTAACTGCCTAATTGCACAGTTAAACTGAGACCAGCTCATGTGCAATGCACCTAAGGTCCAAACAGCTATGAAGTTAGTCCTTGAAAATGCACTAATTTGATAGCTGGTTGCTATCCAGCCTTAACTTGCATTTGTAGCAGGGTCTCCCTTCAGCTGTCCAGGGGGTTTATACACACCACAAAATTGACCTTTAAACCCCCATGGCATGTACAAGCAGCCCAGGATCCCAGCTGGAACTGGAAGTCCAGCTCCAGAGTCCTGGGGAGACTCAGCTCTACAGTTACCTCTCTGCAGGACTCTGGGTCCCAAGAGCTGCGAGGTATGTCTGTGATCCCCCAGCCCTGGTGGGGTGTGGTGCACCCCTGATGTCGTGCAGTCTCCCAGCTGCAGGGGGTGTCCATTCATCCCCATGACTGGGAGACTCAGTAGCTGTAATCTCCTAACCATGAACATGAGAAAGGGGTGGGTGGGGTGCACACCCCGCAGCTGGGAGATCATAGGTGCTAAAATCTCTCAGCCAATGGGGGCACCAGGCACCTCGCAGCTGGGAGATTGCAGCTGCTGTGTTCTCCTAGTCACAGGGAGTGGGGAGCTCCCCACAGCTGGGAGATTTTAGCAGCAATGATCTCCTAGTCTGGGGTGAATGGAGCACCTGGGCTGGGAGGTCATAGCTGCTATGATCTCCTGGGTGCATGGAGCCCCCTGCAGCTGGAAGCTTGCTTCTTGTCAGTGCAGAGGGAGCCCAGGATCAGCCACCTCTGCTTGGGCAATAAGGTGCGATGGGCTCTAATGCATGATCCCATTGTCACACCCCCTGCCATGTGTGTGTGGCATGGCAGGAAGCATGATTGTGTGGATCACAAAGTAGATCCTATTGCGCCTTTACTTGCATGTGTAGAGGAGCCCTAAGTGGGGGATAAATCCGCCACGGTTCTCAAGTATGTGTTTAGTCTCAGTTTACTAATATAGGTAAATAAGAGATCTTAATTTCATAGTAATGCTCTCTGGGTCTGCTTTTCCTTTAACTTTGCATGGGCTGTCTACCACTGTTGCCACCACTGTTGTGGAGAAAGCCAGGTCCTTTTTATTCTGCTTTGTCTTGTAGATAGCTGTGCTATTTTCTCGCTTTCATCAAGCAGCTTTTTTAAAAAAAATAGGGTTGAATGTCAACATTTCTGAACTCCTTTTAAATTGGAAAATGCCCTGCCTTTCTGTGAAAATTTCTGCAGGTGTAACATCTGTGTAATGTATAAATCATTATAAACAAGGCTTGAAAGTAACTTCACTGTTTATACTGCAGCTTTCTGTCTTTAGCAGCAATGGAAACTGAAAAATACCAGTGTATCAAGAATTCAAAGGAGAAGAAAAAAGCAGATGAGAGATCACATGGGGGTAACATAGTGCATCTAGGCTCAGCAAGCTAGAAGTATTAAGCAGATTTGACCCATGCTGAGAAGAGTCTGAAGAGCAAATTCTGTGATCACCGTGTCTTATGGCAGAGCCCTGATTAACAAAGACATTTAAATAATGTCGTTGCACTTCATGTAATTTGAGCCTGTTTTCTCTTTTATATGGCCAGTGAATGTATGGTATTTTTTTTTAACTTGGTATATTTGACCTTTGTCTCCTAAAAGTGTCAAGCAACCATACTTTGAGTTATTATATTGAATATAAATTTAGTCTAAAAAATAACAAAGGTTTTCTGTCCTTTGCTGATGAAAACACAGTGTTGTAGTTGCTTCCAGTATTACAACTGTGTGCCTGCTATTGCTATTCTGTGAAGGGTATCTCAGTGAATTCATTAGAAATGTCTGCCTTCATGGCCTGACTTTTACTGACAAAAGTCAGAGATTTCAAAGCTCATTGGTTACTTTACAGTGTTGTCTAGGTTGTCTGTTGTTGCATAAGCAGGATGTCACACTACATACCAACTGGCTTTTCTTACTAGTAAAGGATATTTCAAGCCAAAATCTGAATGTCCTAGTTTCAGTTTTGAAGTCTTTAATCTTAAAAAATAAGGTTATGTTTTAACATTTGCTATCCACCTTTCTCTGTGCATGCACTAATATTTTCCTTGGGCAATGTGGAGTTTTTGAAAATACAACTGTTGGGAGGTAGAACAACCACATAAGTTTACCAGGCATGTGAAAACAATTACCAGGGACAATGGTTGCACAGTTAGAATAAACAGAAGAGCCACTAATGTGATGAGGAAGAGGAGAAGATGAGTTTGATATTTAGTGTGATACATGGAACAGAAAGCCTGGAAAATGCTCCTAATGAAATGACATTTCTGTAGAGCACACTTGGTTCCTTCTGCTGGTCACGTGGACATTTAAAAACAGTCCTAATTAAACCCATTTCTGTGGTAAAAAGGAGGGATGAATGGACAGGTTTGGAGGAACTGACTTAAGAAGATCTGATCTGAACCATGAATCCAAACTCAGACTGTATTGTAGGGTTTAGGAAAGTGGGGAAAGTGCTTCTTTTTTATAATCTGAATTTTCAAAGAGCTTCTACATTTTTGACTGAGTGGAAGAGGGGAAACAAGAAGTGAAATTATATATAATCTCTCTTGATATATCTGAAACAGGCAGTAATGTCAATGTTCTCTTAAGATTCCTGGCCAATCTTATTAAACCTGTGATTCAAACACTAAATGGTGTTAATTTGTCCTAGGGCCTCCTTCCCTCTGAACTGCTGTGGTTCTTCCATTTATAAGGTTGTCCTTCCTGCTGTCTTTCTTTTCTTTTCAGCTTATCCTGTTAATGTCTCTTTTTTTATTTCCTTTTAGTAGGCTGAGGTAGGTAGCCATGTTAATCTGAAATTAGGGAGAAGGCAGGGTAGAGGTGCACCTTACAAGATATTTTGGTTGACTGTGGTTTTTATTTACATATAGAGTTATTCCCAGGCTGTTGTTCTATGTCTGTCTTAGGTCAGTCTGCATCTGCATCTTTTTCAGACATGAAGAAGAGAACTTCATGCTCAAAATCTTGTCTAAAGTCTCTCCCAGCTATGCAATTGGTCCAATAAAAGATACCACCCCCCCCAAAAAATATCATGTCTCATTAGATTCACCCACCATTAGACAAATTGAATATCACTAGAATTACTAAATGTCTAAAGTTTATTAGTAAACTTTTTCATCAGAAATTTCATCAAATGATGTGTGGTTGCTAATTGGCCACCAGGCTAATTTTAACTAATATAGTGGACAACAAATAAATATGGGGATATTTCTATTAAAATACTCTTTTTCCAATAGGCTTGTAGTATTAGGCTAGGGAGAGACATGACAACTAAACCGGTTTAAGTAATCAGAAACTGGTTTAAACCTGTCACAGAAGTTTGGTGCACATAAAACAGTTTCAAAATGGCTGAAATTGGTTTAAGCTAAACCTGGTTGAATGGAGTATCAGACTTCATTGATTTGGGTCAAAATGGTTTATGCAATATCTGTCCCAGGCTCCTCCCTAGCTTAAGTTAAATCAGAGTCCCCCAGCATCCCAGTGCTTTGCAGCCCTGGTCTGGGCTTGGTGGTCTGCTCCAGAGAGCAGGGCTGGCCACACCCCTCTGCTCCTTATCCAGAGCTTTGGCAGAGACTGCAGGCATAGCAGGGTTGGCCTGGTTTCTCCCTGCCCCCACTCACTGCTCAAGTAGGGATCCTCCACTCCTATCTCTCACAGCATGGACCCCAGCTACTACATGGACCCTAGCCAGCATGTGGTATGCTAGCTAATGTTGAGAGATGCCTGTGTGTGTGTGTCTCCAATTTCACTGGGACAGGACAAAGGCACACAGGACAGTGTCCACTTAGGGCTTTTTGGAGCTAATCAACAGGTCAGCTGGTTAATGTCCCTCTGTTCTTTCTTTGGAAAAAAAACTGTTTAAGAAGAACTTGAACTAATGAGAGAGGCTTTTGTTTCTTGATGGGCTGTTCAATGTTGTATTATCAGCTCTCTGCTGGCTTCCTCGCCTGTCAGGTTTCCAGACAGTATGAGACGCAGAGAGAGAGAGAAAGAGATTGAAAAGCTCAGTATCATTAACAGATGCATGCAAACCACACCCTTCCTTTGCCTCAGAGTGATAGCTGGAGGCTGGGGCTGGCAATACTTCCACCCCTTGAGCAGCAAGAAGGGAAGAGCCTGGGACTGTGCAGACAGGGTGGGGGTTTAGACCCCTCCCTAGTCAGAGTATCCTGCTGGGGTCTGGCCACACACCCCTCAGCTCAGCACTGTGGAAGGGAAGGAAAAGGAAGGTTGCTCTAGTGTCCCCCCTGCTTCTTGCCTGAGCCACTGCAGACATGTGCCGGCATTCCCTCAGTCCAGAGGGAATGTCTGTACACTTGCAAACTGCTTCAACCTAGGCAGGTTAGACTAATGTGCAAAGAATGAATTAATTCAGGCATTTTGTATGTCTGTCCCTAGCCTTAGTGTCTTGCCATATCCCATTTCTCCAAGAAATACAATCTAAACACTCTTTAGGGGAACTTTGCAAGGAACCTGATCTAAACAGTTTCTTATTAAAGAGAAGGTATCATAAAAGTAATTGAATTTCAATATGACCTTTGGTTCAGAGGCCTATTATTTCCTTTTTTCTCTCGTCTCATTCCAGAGCGTTGTAATTTTAAAACTAAGTAGGCCTGATACCCTCATTGTTCAAGGAAATAGTTTTACAATTAGGAAACAATACCAAAGTGTATAAGTGTATACAGTATTTGAAAACCTCCCCATATTTTCTTGCATACTGGAAGCCCTTAGATAAGATATGCACCTTGTTTTGGGAAGGCAGAATGAAGGAAAGCATTATTTGTTCAGAAGCACAGCTGAATTTTGGCCACAGGGAGCAAGCACAGATTCTCTTCATCAGCATCACTCATGCCCACTTTCCCACTCAGGCAAAATCTAGAGGTTTAAACTTTAAAAGCAGCTTTTGGCTTCTGTGACAGGGTTAAACCACTACTTTTCAGCTTTCTATGCTATCTGGAGAGAGCCAGCCTCTGGTAATCATTTCAGTGTCCTCATGCTTCCATTCAGATGTGGAAACCAGCTTTAATTTAATCCCCCCCAACTTTGGATGCTTAACTTGGGTAAAAAGTGTGTGCAGGATTCGGTTCATCTTTGAAGCATCGAGTAAAGGACTTTTTTGCTGATATGTTCCACGTCTTTGAAATTGCATTGCTTTAGGGTATGTGCAGACATTACATTTAGATTGACCTAACCAGGGTTAGGTTGATATAGATGCTGTTATACAGGATGTTTGACAAAATACCCAATAGTTCACCTCAGGAAGTAAACAAACTCAGATCAAGAAAATGTTAACCAAATCTATGAAATGGTTAAGCTGATCTCCCAATTGCTTATATGGGTTTGTTGCACAGATCCAGGGCTGGGAAAGCCCAGACACTCATCTCAGTCTTATGGCTAAACTGTTCTCCCTACCTGCACTCTGAGTCTCCCTCCCAATGCTGACTGGGCTATTTTTAGCTCCCTGACTCACTGCCCCCCGCCCCCCAATACCCACAGTCCTCTAAGCTGCCACCCCAACCATGGACACTGCATCCCAAGTTACTTACACTGGGTTCCCCACTTGGCATCTGGCAGTGGCAGATGGCTGTACACACTCTGCCTATGGTCTACATTTTAATAGCAGCCTTCAAGTACCTGAAGAGGGGTTAGAAAGAGGGTGCAAGTTGTTCTCAGTGGTGGCAGATGACAGAACAAGGAGCAATGGTCTCAAGTGGCAGCAAGGGAGGTTTAGGTTAGATATTAGGAATAATTTTCTCATAATTAGGAATAATTATTAGGGGCACATCCAGATGAGCCCGCACATGCCTTTGCAGTGTGTCAAACTCCTTTGAGATGCTGCAAGAGGCACATGCGGGAATGAGAAAATGTACTCCACACTTCAGATTTGCAGCACGGGGGAAAATTAGACCTCTGAATAGCCAGGGGTCAAAAAAACCTGCAGGCAAAAACTGCGGGGCAAGGCACAGTTCCAGACCGTGGCCTGAGGCAGCCAGAGGCTGGGTCCTCCACAGAGATGCTCTGGCTGCCGGAGCATTTCTATGGTTGGCCCTCAGGCTGATGTTGAAGCACGCTAGCTGCCCGCAGCAGGGAGCTGGACCTGGGCTCTAGTGCCAGTAAGTAAGGGGCTGGAGGTCTGGAGGAAGGGGGAGGGGGCAATGGGGAGGACCCCCACTGGCTTTGCCCACTCCCCCATGCTTCCATCCCTGCCCCATCCAGCCCTATCCTCACCTCACCTGCCCCCTGAGCTCCCCCAGTCCTTGGCCCGCCTCACCCCATCCTCCCTGAGCCCCCCAATTCCTGCCCTACCCAGCCTTATCCTCCCCCCGATCCCTGCCCCACTTGGCCCCATCCCCTCCTGAGTCCCCCATCACTGCCCCACCTGGCCCCATCCCTCCCTAGTCCTCTGAGTCCCCCAATCACTGCCCCCCCACAGCATCCCGACCAAAAAAAAAACCCCAACCGCCCCCCCTGCTTGCATTCACCAGCAGTTCCAGCTGCTGTCAGGGGTCACTGGGACCCCCTTCACAATGGGGCCAGGTGACAGCCCCCACGGCCCCAGCTTGGGCCTTGCTGTCCCCCACTGCCCCATGCTGCACATTGGGGTTCTGCCAGAAGGCCCCAGAGCCCCTCCAGCTCCTGCTCCTGGGGTGAGTAGAAGCTTTTTTTTTTTTTTTTTTTTTTAAGTGCTGGAGGCTGTGGTGGGGGGAGCGGTCATCAGGGGATGGGGGTGCAAGTAGGGGCTGGAGCTGGGTGGGGCAGCCATGGGGGTGGGCCACAGGAGCCAGCAGGGGATGGAACTGTTCAGAGCAGCAATCCAGGGGGCTGGGAGAACAAGGGGGTGGGGCATGTGGGCCCTGCAGAGGTGGGGAGCCCCTGCGGGGGCCATTTGGCCCCTGTTGGGAGAAGGCTATAATCCCTGTGGGAGCAACAAAATATATAGATATTTAGAATTCACTTCTAGACACTGGTAGGCTTCCAAACTGCTTTAGCACTATAGATCTATGAATAAAACTTTGCCAAACTGTTTGCTGTCTCTCTGTGTCTCGCTCTTTCTCTTTCTCCCTCTATAGTGGTCTTTTGTTTTAGTTGTGGAGGAACATGGATTTGGGGGTATTTAACAGAGTGACTTTGGGATTATTTTATCAGGAATTTTTCAATGTTCAAATAGGGAACACCAGAATTCCTGCTAGGGATGCCAGTGGCAGGACCCTGCCTGCTTAGAGCTGGCACCTTGGACCCAGCTGGAGGTTGCTGACCTCCTGGCCAATTGGTGCCAGGAGGACATGCTTTGACAGTTCAAAGCAGGCCACCACATTGGAAACATCTTCTGGGTGGTAGCTGCCCATATGGGCAGGCAGGGGGCACACATGGCAGTAGTGTCATACAGGGGCCAGCTCTGTAGCCACAGCCCACTGACAGGTGGCCCAGAGGGGCAGATGCTTCTACTGGCTCTGCAGTTCCCATCCAAGTCTGGTGGGTGCACAGCAGGTCACAGCCAGGTAGCAGCCCCCACTGCCAGACTGTTGCAGGGGGTAGGGAACTCTCAGGGCTGCTTCAGCTGGTGAGTCCAGCTGGCACAAGGGGTAGTGTCTCCAGGTACCAATTGACTGAGCCCTATAAGCTCCTGAGAGTGAGTAGCCCTGAACTACTTGACAGGGCAGCTTTTTATACTGCTGGGGACAGCACAGGTGCTGGCTCTAGCTCCTCCTGGCTGCGGATCTGGGAGGAGCCAAGTAGTGTTATTTTGCCCCAAGTGGCACAATTTGCCCAACACCAAAGTTCATGTCTGGGCACATGCGCTGAGGAAAAAAGTCCTGGCTCAAATTTGCACCGCTTCTATTTGAGCTTCTGCCAGCTTCTGCACATGTGCTTGCATGTGTGGACATGCCCTAGGAGGGTAGTAAAACAGTGGAACAGGTTACCCAGAG
>JAGPOW010000261.1:247087450-247123728 GCA_030014935.1 Caiman crocodilus
AAGTGTTTTCTGGAATTATCTAGTTGGGGATGGTCCTGCTCTGAGCAGGGGGTTGGACTAGATGACCTCCTGAGGTCCCTTTCAACACTAATTTTCAGTGATTTGATGATTCTATGATTTAGGTAGCTTGAAGTAAGCAGCATGAACATGGACTGGTATGTACCCTAAAATGATAGAAATATTCTTCATTCACAGTTACTGCAAATCAAACCCTATCAAGAAATGTTGTATGAGATTTAAGCCCCAAGATGCTTATAGTTGGGGATGGTCCTGCTCTGAGCAGATGGTTGGACTATATGACCTCATGAGGTCCCTTCCATCCCTACTTTCCTAATTTAATTGTAACATAACTTAAGAGAGATTCACTGAAAGCACAATTTCCTGAGGTTTTTTTTCCCAATGTGTTTCAACGCTTGGTTGTTAAGGATCTGTTTGCAAACAACAGTGGGAATATATTTCATTCTATCAATTAAATGTTCATGGAGTTTTAGTGACTGAAATGAAATACTTCTGCAAGCTTGTTCTTGTATGCTTTGAATTCCTTTATGAAATCTGATGGTTTGACTATTATTTAGCATGGTTGATACTTAATCTCTGTCTGTCGGGAAGGGCCAAAATATCTATTTGTTGCTGAATTATCATAATGATTTTGAAGTACAACCTGAGATCTTATTTCTTGTGTTTGGCTGGCCTTTGTTTTTATTCAGGGATTTTACCATTTTATAAATAATTATCACAAAACATTAGTCATTACAACAATGAGCTTCTTTCTTTTTCTGTTCATAGTAGTAATGTAATTATCAAATTTCTCTGCCAATGTGTTGCCATACTACAGAGAGAGCCTTTTCATACTGCTCACCACATCTTGTTACTATGGATTTATTAAATTTAAGTAAAATTATTGACTTATAATATTTATCAACCCAAGTGTCCATCAAACATTTGTTTTCCAAAGAACTGGGCAGGATTGGTGCTGCCAATCCTGCCCAGCGAAAGTACTTTGTCTGATGGCTGGATGAATGGTAACCAGATATCTCTATATCTTTCTCCTCTTTTTTTTGCTTTACTAATAGTAGAGATATTCATTTTTCCATAATAATGTCTCATTTTTTGGAAAGGTATCTCTAATTGTGAGCTAATTTTCTTTGTCTGGCAAGGGACAATTAGTAGTCTGTTAGCCTATGAGGGAATAATTCTCCAATTAATGGTTTTTGACCCTATCCATTCCCTTTAGGAATCCTTAAAAGTTCTTTTTTTAGATACTTTCCCCCCCACTTTTATTTAGTATTTCCTTAATAGGGATGATCCTCAAATTTCACATACCATGAAAAAATGATTTGTGTAGCAAAGTATCCTCAGACATACTTAATTTAAGACTACTTAGCAACTACAGTATATTTGTGTAAAAAATGTGCTAGCTGAGTGTGTTTAATGACATAAGTTCATGGAAGGTCAAGTCAAGCGTGCCACACGTTTGTGCTCTTGCCTCTGTCCCTGCAGTACTTGTATGTGCAAAAGGGCTATTCTGACTTCCATGTCTCTGGGGCTGGCAGATTGCAAAGCACTTTTTCCAAATGTGTGGTTGACTTGGAAGAGGAAGACTCAACACTGTGGGCTGTTTGTAGGGCCAGATTCACTGGGCCTCTCTTTTCCCTTTGCACTGACTGCAATTTGTTGACTCCAGAGGCATTCTGGGAACTAAGGAAGGTTTGAAAATCCTGTTGCACCAAAATTAAATGTTCAAGAAGATAAATGTAAATGCAAACAAATTTATTAATGAAATACAAATCAGACATACATGAACAAACAATACAGATAAGGCATATGAATCAAATGTTTAAAAATGGTAAAATGTGCATTCATCAAAAGAAATAATGTTTTTATTAGTTTTGAAAGAACTGAACCTTAAATTCTTTAAGTCCTAAAGTCTTAAACAGCTTCTAACAGTTGGCCAGCCTGTTAGGGGAATTAATTTCTCTAAAAGCTAGGTTTTAGAGATGCACTTATCTTGGTTCATCTACAAATGGGCTATTTAGCAAGAACCATTATTCACGGCTAAAGAGCAAAGATTCCAAAGTGAACCTAGATTTTCATACTCAGTTACTTGGGTCTAGCTTGCTAAATAAGGCTGGAAAATATGGAAACATGACAAATTGGTTATATCCTAATTACTATTTATATGCCTGTTTTTATTTCTTATATTTGCTATACTATATCATAACTATTGTAAAACAACTAAAACTCTAAGTAACTTTTGGCCAACTTCTCCCTTGTCTTACTTGTACTTTTAAGCTCTTCTCACCTCTGACATACTCTCACCTGTTCCTTTCCTTTGCTGCCTCTTCTCTTACCCAAAGACTAATCAAGCAGTTAGAAACAAAGGCTATACTTTATCATCATTAAGCACCTTATAGCCTAATACAGTCTACAGCTTCCCAAGTGAGAATTTTTTTAGTAGTAACAGAGCTTGTATAGCTGGATCCTACACTGCCAAGTTCCTTGCAGACTTGTTGTAGATGGCACCATATTTACTTGAATAGAAGTTGACCCTGATTATAAGACAACCCCCCCCAATAATTAGATTCTATATGTGGAAAATGTATAACTTTGTTATCATTTTTCGGGTATTGGAGGTTTGTCTTGGATTCCATCTCCTCCCTTCCTTCCCTAGAGCAGGGAAAATAAATCTGGGGGTTCAGGTAGTCCCTTTGCTCTCTGCTTCCCCCCAACTTCTCCCTCTGGCAGCCCCTTTCCGCTGTCAGACCCTGTTTTCCCTGAGCACATGCAAATGAGGTGGTCTTAGCAATTTGCATGTAGTACCCATACATTAAGTTCATCCAGAATTGATGCATGTTACCTTTTGTTTTGAAACTGCCTCAAGTTTTGGTGCAGGTACTCTAAAAACACACTTTCGAGCAGCATGTTGGCACCTACTTATATATAGTACAAAATATGTATGATATTAGTCCAAAACCCAAGCTCATGATTTACCACATAGTTCATTGAGCTAGATCCCACCAGAGGTAACAGTATTTTCTGCCATTGTGACCCCACAGCTCAGTGCTGCTCAGTATATGTGTGTACTCCAGATACTCACCCCCACAAGGGATCTTTGTGCCAGTTAGTCTCCACTCGTGGCTGGAACTGGGTTTTCTTGACACAGAGTCCTGGGATGTTCCAAAAATATATATACAGATGAGGCACAGGGCAGCCTGGTCCAGCTTCACCTCATGGCTGGCATGTTCTTGGAGACTTACTTTTAATAAAATTTAGAGCAGCTATGTAAAACCATCTTTTCTCCTCTCTTCTGCATATAACAGAGGCTGGACATTGTGGTGAATCTAGTTCTTGGTTCTCTAATCTGCAGACCTGCTGGGGAATACAGTACTGAGTATTCTGATGACATCTAACACAATTGTTTCACATTGTGGAACTCATAAGTAGTATTGCTGGTTTTCACTTTCTTGATAGTGAGCACAGCTTTGAGATTTTGTATCTATCATTCCTTTCTTATATTACCTTTCTCCTCCCCCGCCATTTTCTGGTAAATGACCCCCCCCCGCCCCCCAACCTTCTAGAAATAAAAAAATTATGGAAAATGTTGGGACTTTAAGGATGTACAGACTTATCCACTGCATTTCGTACTGCCTGATGCCCTGTTGCAATGGATTCTGACTTTTACCACACTAGACTGAAGTAGGTATTGTAATGATATACCTCCACAAATTCAATATTAAGGTATTTCATGTAATACAACAAGTTGTATCAATAGCTTTGACTGTGGATTTTTATAACATATAGAGGGTCATTGCAAAATTTTGCCACTCAGAAGGTCAGCCAGCAAATAACCTTTTGACAGCTCTGGTATAATGCAGCTTGCAATGAAGTGATGGAAAAAGAGATTTGCCTTTTTTTTTGGTTTCTTTTTTTTATCTTTTTCCCATTCCAAGGATTACGTCTTCCTAGATCAGGACTTTGAATGCATTCCTCTTGTCTTGCTTTCACTGTATGTTTGTGCTCGGTTTAAGAATAGTTTAGGTCCAATTTGGCAGGAACAGTTTTCAATGATGATCCAAGTATGCTGTACATGGACTGTGTCTACACATGCATTTACACTGGCTTAAATTTACTGAGCAGTAAATAACTGTGCATTGAGTGGGAATAGGCTGGCATCTACATGTGCAGGCATTAAAGTGCATTAGTACTGTGTGTGGACTGACTTGGGACTAAGCTTAATCCCAAATCAGTCCACACACACAGAGTTACTGTGCAGTAAGGAGTCTACATGTGAATTACTGTGCAGTAATTAATTGGGCATAAATTTGATACCTGCACAATGCTCCTGTACTGTGCAGTAATTTCCGTTACTACACAGTAAATGCACGTGTACACACACCCACAGAGTTTCTTCAAGGGCAAAGGCAGCCTCACGCGTCACTGATCCTCTACAACATTTAAGCAGAAGTGACACTTAACTTGTTGTGAAGATTTATAAGTGCAATATATCATTGGCAACAATAGCTGCTTCAGTAAACACTCTCCTTTAACATGTAATCATGGGATTCAGTATAGGAAGATTCACTTGCAGTTTGCATTTTGTCATGTAAGTAAAAGCAAATATTCAGTAAGCAATTTATTTGTATATGGCTTCACTTTGGCTTCCTTCCATATAGTCGGCCCCAGCACCTGGTGCCTAGACAACGCTGTTAAGGACAGATTAACTGAAGTGATTAGTTGCAGGAATATCAGAGTACAAGAATGATCACACTGGGGCAATCTTTCACATGTAATAAATAATAGTACAAGGTGAAATGAATGTGTGACAATATGTGGTATAAAAACCTAAGTGGAACAACGTAACATTTCCTTTACCTGGTCCTTATTCTCATTTACATGAAGGTTGCTTCACACTGCTTTGATCCCAGCTGCATAAGGTTCAACATGAACCTTGTGCAGAGACTCTTTCTGGATTTTACCAACATTTTAGTCTTCTCATACCAAATACAGCATTTAGTCCCCTCATTTTCACCATATTCAGGCATGCCTTTTATGTACAACCACAAAATGTCACATTAAACATCTGGAAGAGTCACTGGAAATGGGCGTGTCTGATTTAATTTCAGATTTCACTGAAATATTCACTATTCACTTAATTCACGGACAGAAATGCTTGTGTGGTGCTTTACTTATAGTGACATCTGGTGACTACATGGTACATTGCCACCCTCATACATGGAAAAATAATCTCATTAAATTTTACTCTATTAGTGCAGCATTATTATATAATATTTAAATATAAATAAATTACAGTCTCATCTGTCTTCAGTACGGAATACAAACATCAAAGGGAACTAAAGTAAATTAAGTAACAAAAATATTAGATACAAAGAGACAGAAAATCAGAATATAATTTACTTTATCATAATAGTATTTTTGTTGTAATAATGATACCCTTGAAATCTTATTCCCTTATTAATATACTCCCGTTATTTTTTAAAATTTTCTTAGATAGATTGAGGATTTTTTGAAAATAAAGCCAGAGTCTCAAAAGGATGCAGGCAATTAGAAAGTATATTGTGTTTTTTCGTATAATGAGTCTAAAATGGATTAAACTTGACTCTGTTTTAAGTGAAAATGAACCAACTATAGAATAAAATGCAAAAATGCTTTGAAATGTAGTTGTTTCAAAGATAAATGCTGTATAGATAGACTATAAAAATGGCAAAGTTGGTCATGTTGTAACCATGAATCTTCAGTATTTCAATAGGAAGTACTTAATTGAAAGAGGTGTTTTCCTACCTAAAAGTCTCAATCTGTAGCATGAGTAGAATGAGTTAATATATACCATAGTTAATAAATTATGAAAAGTTAAAATAATACTGTACTGTTTCATTTTACTGGTTGTAATGATTTTATCCTGTTCCCATCTTTCTTTCCATATCTTGTATCTACAAACAAACAATAAGCCTAAAATATCAAAGCAAAGATTTTGTATTTTTAGAGACAGAACTAAAGTGATTCTGTTCACAGTTAAAGATTAGTCAACCATTCTAATTCCTGGACAGCCTGATTATTATCAAACCTGATGTTGGCATTAGAAAAAAAAAGATTATTTCCTTTTGAAGGACTTTTGAAGTCCATCTGTCAGTATTGTAGAATGGGCAAGGCAGTTTAACCAATTGCTATTCTTCCTTCACCAGATCTGTGAATTTTTTCAGTTGTGATAACCAATGGCTTCTATGCAAACTACCCTTGAAATCCACAGGTTGGGATGACTGAACCATTATTTTTTTCTGTGGGGAAATTCTTCAGATTTCTATTTTAATATAGGACTAGCCAGGTAGAGGGGTGGGAATGGAGTCCTGAAATGCCTCATTTAATACATGTTTCCTATTCGTTACAGTACCTTTTAATTAAATGATTGAATTTTGTTTTTCACATTAAAAGACTTAAACCTGAAATCTCACTTCGAAGCCCCCTGTACACATTATACATGTTGAGTTAATTCCACAGTTGCCTTAAAACCAGCTACATGTGCAAAGTACCTATTGTGCCATAAAAGCTCCAACCACTTATAAAATTAGACCCAAAAAGTATGTATTAACTTTATAGCTGGTTACCATTGAGCTTTAATTTGCACATGTAGCAGGGTCTGGGAGCCTGGTCAGATGGGTGTCACATACCCCTGAAACTTGAGGAACGTAACTCGTTCAGTTTCCCGGGCCTGGGGGGTTTTATGCAATTGAGGGGGCTCCCAGGCATGGGAGCTAGCTTCTTGCTTCTATAGCGGGAGCCCAGCCCCTACACTGGCAGTAAGGCATGATAGGATCTAATGCATGATCCCAAAGTCACTTTTCTGCCATTTTTGTGGGGCATGGCAGGAGGTA
This sequence comes from Caiman crocodilus, assembly GCA_030014935.1. Classification (NCBI taxonomy): domain Eukaryota; kingdom Metazoa; phylum Chordata; order Crocodylia; family Alligatoridae; genus Caiman; species Caiman crocodilus. The sequence continues at coordinate 247,094,338 of JAGPOW010000261.1, forward strand.
CAATTATGTAGATCACTCATTAGATCCTATTGCACCTTTACTTGTACATGTAGAAGGGGCCTATGTAATAGCATCATTAGTTTGTAAAGCATCTGAGCATGATGAGCTACTTAGTTGAGTTCACATTTGTTATCATGAATTAAGTCAAAGAGTTACCATGGCAATCATATTGATTGACACAGGTTTCATCCGTCATTATAATTATAGGCAGAATTGTCACACTGCTTATGATTAAAGGGACCTAGCACTTTCCAGTCTTACTGATACAGCCCCATGGCTGTGGTTTATAGTCAAAGAAACCAGCACCTTTGTTTACTATATCCTGGAACCCTCCTTGAAATACTAATTTATAGATTCTGTTTTCTCAGGCATGAGAGAAAACTGAACACGTACATTGCATTTAACCACGATACCCTAAGGAGTTGGAAAATAAGGCATAAAAAATGTTCCAGCACATCAAAGTTATGGTAATAGGGTAGCACTTGATTGTCTAGAAGGATATCATTATTCCTTAATACTGGCAGCCACTGATCAGAAAGACTTTTCATCCATAATGTTTCAGAGCATATGAGGTAAGTTTGAAACTACATCTTCAATGTTTTCTTCTTTTGAAATTATTATTATTATTATTATAACATCCGTCTTCACTCTTGTGCAGCTCTTTGTCTGCTTGTATCTCATGTGGGAAAGTTGAAGGGCAAACTCCTAAGTGGCCAGTACTTTTAGAAATACGTTCGCTTATTGTATGTTAGTTGCTGTTGTTCAAGTAGTAGGAATATGTTGAAGCTGAGATTATAATAACAACCAATGCTGCTGCCACCATCTTTTACTGTGCATACTGAAAGACATACTGCAGTAATTCCAGATAGATAGCCTGTTCCAATTCTACCAATCTAAGATAATTCAATAGCACCCTAATACCCCCTTCATTGTAGTGCCTCACACCCCTTAATATTTGGCCAGTAGTTTGAAAATGCAGCACTTGTTTCTTCTGAGTAAATACATTATGCTAGAAATGTGTTGACTTACACATTTAAAATGACATGATGCTAAAAATGGCTAAGGCCATGAACAGGTGTTACATTTGTGCTGGAAGAAAAGTCTTTCTCCTGGTGCAGAAAGACAGCATGCAGCCATTCAGGAGACTTCTTGTGGAAGAGAACTGGCACTTCTACAAGAAAGATTGATACCTACCAGGAAGATCTCCCTTCTCCTGATCTAACTGGAAGGGCTGTAGGCTTCTGTCAGGTGTTGAGGACACCTAACATCCCACAGTCCTCTGCTCGCCATCCCTTCCTCAGCTGATTGGTAGAAGGACATGTTCTCCCAGAACAGGTTCCTGCACAGGAAGATGACACTCTTCCACCCCCTCCAACCTCACCTCCCCAGCCAGCTCTGAGACCTCCAAAAGGGTTGCTGCTGGGAAAAGTAGTCCCCAGGTCCCACATCCACCACCCCATACTTGTCTGGGCTGGATCAGAGGTATGCACAAGGCAGCAGTCAGCTGCACCAGGATAGCAACCCTTCTGAGGCTTCAAGGAGGTTGCCACTGAGAGAGAATGCCCCTGAAATCCTCTGGGCTGGCCCAAGGGCATGCAGCAGGGAGGAAGGCAGCTGTGCTGCAGTGGCAAGGTTTCCAACACCTTTTATTTGGGTCTAGGGACAGATATTCCAAAAGCCTGAGCCTGAATTGATTCGATCTTTGCAGGTTAGCCTAACCTGGCTAGGCTAAACCAATTTATAACTGCAGAGATATCCACTCTGGACTGAAGAAATACAGGCATATGCCTGCAGTGGTTCAGGCTTGAAGCCTGGGGATGCTAGAGTAGCCCTTTCTTTACTTCCATAGTGCTGAGCTGAGACAGGCCATGGTCAGGACCCAGCAGGATGCTTTGATCAGGGAGGAATTCACTCCCCCACCCTGCTGTTGATAACAGAGCATTTAGTTATGAAGCAGGGAGTTACACAGGGAGCTCTTAACATTTATCAGATCATCAAACAAAACAAAAGCCTCTCTCTCTTAAACAAAAGTTTAAGTACTTTTTAACAACTTTTTCCAAGGAAGGAATGGAAGGACATTACCAGCCACCTGTTGTTTAAGTTCCAATAAGCCCCAAAACACTGTTCTGTCTGCCTTTGTCCTTCTATCTCCCCAGCATGGACCATAGCCAGCATGTGGTATGCTAGGTAATGTTGAGAGGTGTCTGTGTAAGACAGGGGAAAGAGGGGAATCCCTGCCTGAGCAGAGACTGGTGAGGGAGAAGGAGAAAGCAGGAGGAAGCCAGGCAGACGTTGCTGTACTTGCAGTATCTGCTGGAGCTCCAGCAAGGGAGCAGGGGGTGGGGCCAGCCCTGGGATGCTGGGGGACTCTTGTTGAACTTAAATCAGGAAGGGGTCTGGGACAGATATTACGTAAACCAGTTTGACCCAAATCAGTTAAGTCTGATACTACATTCAGCCAGGTTTATCTCAAACCAGTTTCAACCATTTTCAAACTGGTTTGTGTGCATTGAACATCTGGTCTGTTATAGATTTAGTCAGTTTCTGATTACTTAAACTGGTTTATGTGTAATGTCTGTTCCTAGCCTGGGAGAATGCCTGTTCTCCTCCTGTGTATCGCATGGTCAGCTCCAAGGAGTGTACAAAATGGGGGCTGTTCTCCTGTGGTGTGAACTGGCAGGGTTCCCAATGTGGGGAAATGCCCCTCCCCACCTCTCATCCCACCAGTCAGCTGGTTGGCAGGATGGTGGGAGGCATTCTCCCAGGCCTGGAATCCTCCTCAGCCTTTCTGGGGAAGCTTTTGTTTTTCAGGTGTTGCCACCAGCTTATTGATGCTTGCTCCCTTGCCTTCTTCCCTGTCTAGAAAACTCTCAATCAGTGGTCTCCCATAAGAGTAGAGGTGGCCTACACTGCAGCCTCTAGCATCCTCTAACTATACAGCTCCTTTTGTGTAGCATGTGCATTCAAACTCCCAGGCTATTTTTTTGAAGAGGGAGAATTTCAGAGAAATTCTTACCTCTAGGAATGAACACCTGTCCATGGCCTTGTGTGGGTGGGAGCAATCTTTTTTTAAGGGAGGGAAGATTTCATTTTTTTAACTCTGTGTCATTGTTTTGAAGCACAAGCATTCAGAAAAATATATTAAATGATACATGTATTCTTCATAGCTATACTTGGAAAAAGGATGGAATATGTGAGTAGAAGGCATATTGGTTGCAAAAGTGCACTGAGAATTGTTTTTAGCTACAATAAAAATCTGAAAATACTCTGCCTTAAAATAACTAGTGGCATTAGGGTTATGATTCTGTCATTAGTGTTCTTCATATTTAAATATCAAGGAAGCCACTGTTTCTGCCCCATGGGAATTATATCTACCTCATACAAGACAAACTAGTTGCAGATAGTACCTACAGTGTGTGATGTTCCTTTGCAATTTGGATTTAGTGGAATAATTCCAGAAGACAACATTTTTTAGCTAACCTTACACAACTCTCAATAGAAAGCGTTTAAAATAAATGATACAAAAAGACTACTAAAAATAGTGGGCACTTTATATGCCATGCTTGTGTGCTTTATGTTAATGCAGTTTCATCATGGTACATTTTCCACAGGAAGTCTCAGATCTTTACAGAACCTTTGAGGTACTGCGTTTATCTCAAGTCCCATAGTAAATGCTGTACAAAGCTGGAATCTCTTCAGGGTTTTAAGCAACAAATAGAATACCATTATCAAGTTATTAACAATGAAGTAATGTATGATGGGTAGGATGAAACTGTTTGCAAACACACTCAGATTTGAAGCTCTTTTAAAATTGCTGCTTTCCAACAGGAAAGAATTGGTTGAGAATCTGAAGACGGAAGGCAACACTATTATGAAAGTGTCATCTTAAAGAAAAGAGGAATGAGAGCAGTGGAATAAAAAAACCCACTGGACTTCAGAAAAGTAGATTTTTAACAAACTTGGGGAACTGGTGGGCAGGATCCTATGATAGGCATGTCTGAGGGGGAAAAGGAGTCTAAGAGTTGCATCTTAAAGAGAGAATGCTGTGAGCACAAGATAATGCTATCCCGATACAAAGAAAAGATAGAAAGCTTGGCAAGAGACTGGCTTGGCTAAACAGGAAGTCTGTTAGTGACTTGAAAATTAATAAGGAATTTAACAAAAAGTGGAAACTTGGCCAACATGCCAAGGTTGTGTATAAGAGGATAACATGAACCCACAGGGAAAAAATCAGGAAGGCCAAGGCACAAGCTGAGATACAGCTAGCAAGGGGCATAAAAGACAAAAAAAACCCTATGTTATAAGTAGGAAAAAAAACCCCAACAACAACCAAAGAAAGTATCTCTTCCTGAATGAAAATTCAATAACAGATGATATGAAAAAGGCTAAAGTATTAAATTACTTTTTCACTTTAGTCTCCACAATAAAGGTTGGCTATCAGATGAATTAGCAGCAAGGATAGGGGAGAAGATAATCAGCTTAGAGTAGGGAAAGAACAGGCTAGAGATTACCTGGACAAGCTAGTTGTTTTCAAATCAGCAGGGCTGGATGAGATTCCTCCTAGAGTACTCAAGGAATTGCCTTAGGTAATTACAAAGCCATTGGCTATCATGTTGAAAGTTCGTGAAGGTCAAGTGAGGTCTCAGGAGACTGAAAAGGGGAAATATACTATCTTTAAATAATGAATGGAACAAGGAAGACTCAGGGAATTACAGAGTGATCAGTTTAATCTTCATATCTGGAGCATATCAACAAAGATCATGGTGATCAGATATAGCCAGCATGGATTTGTCCAGAAAAACTCATGTGTAACCAGCCTGTTTCATTTTGTGACAAGGGCTAAGTACAGATAGTCAAAAAGCCTGAGGCTGAATTGATTTAGGTTAGTCTAACCGTGCAGGGGTTAAGCTGAGAAACAACTGGATTCAGTTTTGATTCAGGAAATGCAGCCACATACCTGCAGTGGCTCAGGCCAGAACCTATGAGCATGGCTTTCTGGCACACATAGCTAACATGGGCTGTGTGTTCACTTCCCCTTCCTGTTGTCCCCAAGGTCTCTGGTATTTGCAGTCCAGAATCACAGCACAGGACTCTACAGGGTTCCTCTTCCTGTTTCCAGGTGCCTTTTAGATTTGTTGTCAACAGTCACAGCCAGCAGTATGCTTTTAGCAGGGCAGGGCAGCTCTGTACTCAGGAGAATGAAAGTTTAACCCCTCTCCCTGGCCCAGCCAGGATTTGCTTTGGTGGTTGGGGGGTGCAGTCCTTGCCTGCCTCTCCCTTCTTCTCCCAACCCTTCTCCACTGGAGCAGATGGCATAGCCTAGTCCAGGGCTGGAAAGCATGCTGGGATGCTGGGAGACTGTGAATTAACTTGAACCAGGAAGGGGTCTGAGACAGAAGTTTCATAAACCAGTATGACTCAAATCAGCTAAGTCTGGTAGTGGGCTAAGCTGTGCCATCAACAAGGTTCATCTTAAATTGGTTTCAGCCATTGTGAAACTGCTTTGTGTGCACTGAATTTGTGTTCTGTTAGAGGTTTAAACCAGTTCCTGATGTCTTAAATGAGTTTATGTGTAACTTCTGTCCCTAGCCAAGGGGACTGGCTTTGTGGATGGGGGAAGAGTGGGTATGCTATACCTCAACTTTAGCTTAGCTTTTAACACAGTCTCCCATAACATTCTGTTTAGTAAACTGAGGAATTACAGTCTAGATCGAGATACTGTAAAATGAATATGTAAGCAATTGGCTCTTTGTGCTCAAAAAGTAGTTATCAATGACCCAATATCCAAGTGGGAAGTGGTATCAAGGCGAGTTCCTCAGGGATCAGATGAATACCTCCTTAATATCTTCATGAATGGTTTGGTGGGTAGAACTGAATGTGCACTTTATAAATTTAGATAGGACCAAGCTGGGTGGGGTAGGAGACTCTTTGAGTGATAGGATCAGTGTAACAAGTTCGGGGTCAAATAGTGTGATAGCACCCTCCCTTGGTTCCTTCTGCCTTGCGTCTCCTGAGCACTCCCTCCCCTTCACCTCCCATACTTTGCAGCTGTTTTAGAAATGACTGGGAGGCTGTCCAAAATGCAGGAGGAGCTTTTCACAGATAAGCTGTTCTTTGGCATACAAGTGCCCCATGCACTTTATGAGCCCTCTTCATTGGCTCTGACCATCCCTACAACCATGCCTATGCCTTGCAGATGTTATAGATCATCACTCATTTGGGGGATTTTGCCCACATAACAACACTGGATCCCCTTGGGCGTCTCCCCCACTCCTTTGCTGGGGCCCAGCTTCCAGTCTTCCACTCTAACTGGTCCGTTAGCCCAGGCCCACTGTCCCAGAACCAGTTTATTGATCCCATCCCCAATGTAACCCTCTCATGCTCTGGTTTTTCACTTCTCTTGGGCTTTGGTTCTTGCTCCTTTTGGGCTATGGTCTTCTCTGGCCTAGGCTTTAACACTTCCCAGTTGCTGCTTGCCTGTGCCTTTAGCCTGGCTCCTGGGAGGGCTCAAAACAGCCATGTGCCCCTTGGGTACCAGTGTGGCATCTTCCTTACCTTGTTAGTCACAATCCGGTCCACTAGTTCTAATCAACATAAAATGCAAGGTGCCACCTTCCAACTCAAAACAAAATCCTCCCTGACTGGGGTAATTGCTCCCTAAGAGCAAGAAACAAAATGCTGTGGCTTTAAGTCCAACCTTCCCACTTCCTGCAGAAGCCAGGCATCCATCCAGGAGCTATATACAGCTGCCTGTGTGCTCGCTCCCCTCTGCCCCCCTCCCTCTTTGGGTGCTTGCATTTCCAGCCCATCCTGACTCTGGGCAGTTCTGTCTTTTTATCTATGCCACTTTCTTCCCAGTGAGTCATCTGTCCTCTGTGTCTGCCCTTTGGGTTAATGAGTCACTAGCTCCTATTTAAGCCTGTGTCTGCGGTCCACAGCTCTTATCTCTGTGGTGTCTTATCTGTGGGGAGGGGGAAGGGGAGGAAAGATCCTCCGCAACAGTATTTTACCCTCTTTCATAACAGGGAGCTAAAAGGTCCCTGTTACAATTAGGTTTCAAAATTATCTTGATAAACTGAAGAAACAGTCTGAAATTAAATGAATGGAATTCAACAAGAACAAGTGCAAAGTACTGTATTTAAGATGAAACAATCATATACACAAATACAAATTAAGGAATGATTTGTGAGACTGCACTACTGTTAAGAAACAGTCCAGCAGAGAGACATAAAAATTAATAACAGGGGTCTAGAAAATATGTTATACAAGACAAGATTGGAAGAACTAGGGTTATTTAGTCTGGAGAAGAGAAGAGGTCTTCAATACAGAAATGGGCATGTGTGATCAAGTATTCTCTTTGTCTATGTGGAACAGGTTATGGAGTAACAGTCTTAAATTACAAAAATGGAAAGTTAGGTTGGGTCTCAAGAATAACTTATTAACTATGAGAGTGGTTTAACACTAGAACAGATTACCTAGAGTGGTTATGGAATCTCTATCACAGTATGTTTTAAAGCAAAGATGATGCCACCAGTTGGCATAGACAAGGATATTCCTGCCTTCCACAGGGATTTAAATTAGGCAACTTCCTGTGCTTTCTTCCAGACCCATTTTTCTATGGGTCTAGGGATTTTGGCTCCAGATCTGAAGCTCATAGCTTAGTCCCACATCTGCCCTGGACACTATAAAGTAGCTATCATTTATCTTTTACCTCAATCAAAGATTCAACAAATTCTGAGTTAGTGGCAGTGAGGATATCCAACTAAAACTTTAGGCACAGCAATCTTTAAAGTAATCATCTGGAAGAGACAAACCATGGAAAGATCATAAAGAAGTTAGAAAGGAACCAGGAACCAGACAGAATGCCGCTGACCACAACAATCAGTAAATCCTTCTGAGGTACCAACAGCCACAGAAAATCATCGCCATTCTTCACCTGCTTTATGATGATATGCGAGTGGTAGTTCTCAGCAGTGGATCTGTCACAGATACCTTTTGAGGTTAATACTGGAGTTAATCAAGGCTGTGTCATCCCTCCAACACTCTTCTTAATATTCCTTACTGCGATGCTACATCTGACCACTAGCAAGCTTCCAGTTGGAGTGGAATTAAACTAATGAATGATGTTTAATCTCGGCCAACTCCAAACCAAAACTAAGCCTACTCCTACCTCAGTCGTAGTTTCAGTACACTGAGGATGTTTTAGTGTGTGCTCACTCAGAAGCAGACCTTCAGGCAATCCTTGCCATCTTTACAGAGGCATACAAGAAAATGGGACTGATGCGTAACATTCAGAAGACTAAGGTCCCTCATCAAGCTTTTAATGAGCAGTCACCATCTCTGGTAATTCAGCTTTATAGTGAGACTTTGGAGAATGTTGAGTATTCCCTTTGCCTCAGAAGCCATATCTTGCAGAAGGCTGACATGATAACGAATTCCAACATTGTCTCAAATGTGCAAATACAGGCTTCAGACACCTGAGGAAATGGTTATTCCAAGATCATAACATCAAATTTGAAATCAAACTCAGGGTTTATCGAGAAGTCATGATCCTAAAGTTGCTGGAAAAGTACCATCAATACTGCCTGTAGAAGATCTCTTGAATCCAGTAGGAAGATGGATGCATGGATGTTAGCATCCTTTCACAAGAAAACACCACATATGTGAAGGTGATGATCAACATCAACTTTGCTGGGCTGGCCATGTCATCTGGATGTCTGACTCTAGACTCCCGAAGCAAGTTTTATTTTCCCAGCTAAGTCAAGGTGTACGCTCAAGCAGAGGGAGCGCTTCAAGGATGTCCTCAAGGCGAACTTGAAAAAAATGCAACATTGACATCAATTCATGTGAGACTATCACCCAGTGGATGGCTGCCCCAAATGGAGGAAGAGTTAGCTGCAAAGATCTCAGTACTCCAAAAACGTACAATGACAGAAGAAGATGGAAAAGCGGGAGTGGCAGGAACAGCATGTTGTGGTCCAAGTGATGAATCCAGAGCTACCCAATCCACGTGGACATGTGTGCCCTAGTTGTAGTAGAATATGTCATTCATGGATTGCCCTTGTCAGCCATCTTTAGACCTACAGATAAGGCAATAATGGAGGACAATCATCCTCAACTATGAGGGATTGCTGATGAGTGCCAGTCAGTATATCAGCATTTGGAAAGTGCTCCAAAAGAGAGATTTATGGTCCTTTCCTAAGCTGCTAGCTGTGCTGAGTCAAGGCAGAGAAAGTGAACGTCAAAAAAAGCGCCACATTTTGGAAAGTGAGACAAATGAACCAGGAATTTATAAAGAAAACAGTGTGTATTACTGTAGTTATGTAGCATGTATCCTCTGTAGTAAGTTAAAAAGCTGTTTTGTTACAAGCCCAAGAGATTGGAAGATGTACTGCTACGGCTGGAAATTGTAGGTGGTGTTTTAAGGTTGAACAAACTCACTCAGTGTGCATTTCCTGTGTATGGGGTAAGTTCAAACTGAAACATGTGCAGCATTAATCATCCCTTTTTTGGAACATTTTGCTGCAGGATGTTCATCTTTGCTTCAGGCAAACCAACTTGTCCAGGATTCTGCATTAGAAAGTTTTTGGCTTGTAGCTGTCATGATTTTCCATATTTCCTAAGAGAACCCTCAAAGCTATAAGTCCTGTGTTGTAATAATAATAGCAGCAACAGCAGCCTACTAGGCTGATAGGTCCCAATCAGAATTAGGACTGTTTTGTGTTAGGCACCGTACTGCTGCTGACTGGAGGTATTTATACTCTAAAACAAGACATTGCAAGTATCCTGTTCATATGTACATGAATGGAGAGGAGAAGATGGGGCATAATTATATCATGGCAGCTATATACCAATGGGTAGGCTTTGCTTTAAAAACCATGAAAAACAAGGAAGCTCTTCACTGAAAGGTAGGCATTCAAATGCTGACACTTTTAGCCCCGATCAGTTCAGGAATCAGTTTGCCACAGTTGTAATTGGGGTAAATTGCTTTTTGGAGTTGCATCAGAACAGAATGACATGCTACCATTACTTATTTTAGGTACTCGTGGCCAAAGAAGAAAAGTGAGATGTAAAAAATGGAGATTGAATTGTACAGTTAAACATAGGCTCTCTTTCCCTTGCTTCCTCTCTCTCTGTCTCATTCTCTCTGTGTGTATGTGCGTGTTTAGGAATTTATTTCCCCTAATTTTATATGATTAAGTATTAGGCCTTGAGAATCATAGATACTCTATCTATGCTGTCCTCAGCCTAAGTTATAGCATAGTAAGTGGGAGAGCAGGTGTACACTTTAACAAAAAATATTATAACTGTTAAATTTCTCCATGCTCTTCACTGAAAATATATTTAATAGATTTTTAAGGCAAAAATTGGTGTTGTCAAATGAAGCAGATCAACTGTGGCAGGATCCGTTTTGCCACAGCTGAACTGCTTCTTTGGGCAAAACACATGTTACCTTTTGTGTCACATCAGGAAAGGGCTCAATCCTGCAAGGTAATGAATTACATGTTCCCCGCTTAGAGACACACCTTGGAGGTTCCCCAGTGTGTGTCTGTAAATGGGGAGCCCTGGCTTTCTCCACGTAGAGAGACACCCTGTGGAATCTCCAAGGCTCATCTTTAAGCAGAGAAATCTGGGGTTCCCTGCTTGAAGGGACGTACCCTGGGGAATCTTCGAGGCACCTCTGTAAGCAGGGAAAGCTGGTTTTATGTGCTTAGAGAGATGTCCTTGGGAATCTTGAGAGGCATGTTCCTGTAAGTGGGGAATCTGTGCAGGTGCTCCTGGGGTATGAGGTGCTTGATCCTGCTCAGGAGTTCCAAGATCACATAGGATCAGACCCTTGTAGCCCTGGGAGCACCTGCCTGGGGCAGCCAGAGAGCACAGGCAGTTACAGGCTACCCCTGCTTATCGTACCATAAAGAAAACAGATATCTGCTGCAATAAATCAGCAGAAAATGTTAGCACCTGGGTTGTGATCATGAATTGTGGGCATTTGTGGCATGACAAGGGGCATGGACATCTGTTGTTTTGGCCTTTGTGCTACCATAAAAAAAATATGGTGGCATAAAGGCAATGTGTTTCTGCCCTTAGTCTGACGTGCTGTGGTATGATATATACTAGTGGTACAGCAGTTTCAGAAATAAATTGCTAAGACAGTTTTGCTCTTGAACTTGAAACTTGAAAGTGAGTAACTGTCTGAGTTATATGTCTTGCACATCTGCAAATAAGCTTTGCCCCTCAAGTTCTGACATTGATTTTTCCGGTATTCATCATATGCAGGGAGAAAAGGATACCAGAGGTAAGATCCATTAGGTAGATCTGAAGGAAGAGTTTTGCTCATAGTCTTTTAAAACAAAATATGTGAAGAATGTTGCAATTTCCATGGAGTTTGCTTGTGTAAGTACAACAGTTATAGCTATGTAACTCAGCATGCTTATCTGAACAATGTGGCCTGTCCAAGACTTTCTATCTTGTTAAAGATTATGATATAATTCAAGACCAAAGAACAGTGCCTCCTCTTCCCCCCTTTTCCCCCAGGAACCCTGATTTTTCTCTTAGGAACTGTGGCTGATGTAAGGGTAACATGGAATAGAACTGATGAAGCAAAATAGAAAAGCAGAACGATGAATTTTATTTATATTGTTTATAGCACATTGGAAAGTGCCATTCATTTTCAGTATTGTAAAGTCATCTTATAACATTAACTTAATTGCATGTGCAACAAATAGGAATCAAAGTTATGGAATGAGGGCATGAAAATGTGGTTTACGGGCAAAGAAGACTTGTGTGACATGAAGAAAAGAATCTAGAAAGACAGAAGAATTTCCTAGAAAGGGGGTAGAGAGTGAAAGAATGACAGTTCCCAAAGTCTGGGAAAGTGAACTGGAAGTTCTCTGTTGGAAAATGACAAAGAGGTCCTTTTCTGGGGTGGGCCACATGGGGAGAGGGAAATTTAATGCATGCATTTAAGGCTGAATTGTAAATGACAATTTTCATGTGATTTGGCAGCTTCCCCAACATAATAAAGAAAGTAATTAAATTGTTGTGTTTTTTAATTTCACTATTTTGGGGAACCTAGACTTTCCCTGATCAACTGTTGTAGTTGGCAGTACTGGTTATCCAGTGTGAGATCATGTCAGATCTGGCCCACAGTTCATATGTTTGACACTCCCATCATAGGTTCCATACACAGAAACTCAGAGCCCCATAATCTGGCCTCAGTGCTTCCCTGTTGACTGACATACTGCACAGGACTGGCCCCATATGCAGTGCCTCAGATGTCTACTGCCTGCAGCACTCGCTGGGGCTGGGTCATGAGTTGCGCTGCTTGTAGTGCTTTCTGAGGCCATATCCTAGGCTGTGCTGCTCAGTGTGTACACTGATGGGCATCTATCCTGGCCCAGCCTGGCCAAGTCCAACCAGCTCAGCTCAGCCCAGTCCAGGAATGTGCTGCCTGTGTTGGTTCAGGCATGTGCTTGATCCAGCCCGTGGACCCATCACCTACTTTGTTAAAATAGGCTGTAGCACATGAAAGCTGATGGGTCTGAAAAAGCTTTAGTTTAGAAGGTGATGCCTTGCCCTGCCATCTTCCTTATCTTAATTATGAATAGAATACTGTGGCAGTGCACCTTTGGTGCCGGGACCATAGTGACATACTGGCTGCCATCTGTGAGGCATGGGTGGTACAGAACAGTCAGTAGTGTAGGGGTGGTATTGAGCTGTGGATAGTGCCCCTTTCATCAGGGCACAGAATGGGCAGCCTCACACAGTATACCACCAATTATGAGAACAGCAATATCATGGCAGGAAAGACGTGGAAGATTGCCCTACTTGGACACGTGGGCGGACTGACTTGAGACTTGGCCCCAAGCTTGCCCCATGTCACAACTACCATGTATATATACATATGAGAGCAAAACACACCCTGGAACTTTAACTTTGAAACCAGACCTCCTTATCATTTGAGCCAAATGAGTTCTTGGAGCTGTCAAAATAGCTTGTGTATTCTAAATAAGTTGCAACCAGAAGGAGTCCAACAAAGGGGAACTTACCCTGTAACAGCATATAGTTAGTACTGTTCCTGGTTAAATAACTTCCCCCTGTTATTTGGGATCAAATTTGGGCCTGTGACTCATCTGGAAATTGAGAGAAACAGAATATTCATAACAAAGTATTTAATGACTGTTCATAGCTATGTGCTGTTACAAGGAGATTTAATTCTATGGTAAGACTAGAGGGTCTGTAGCCAAACAGGAGACAAAGAAATGTAGACAGAAGTCAGACTTTCAAATTTTTTTTTTAGTGAACTGTAACTCAGAAGCAATTTAACAATTGTATTTCAAACTTTGTAAAATCCTTCTTTGTTTTCACAATAAATCTGATCATTTTCAGGCTGAATGAATGTTTCAAGTGAATTTTCAGGGGAGCTAAAACACAGCAATTATAATAAAAAGTCAGTTGTAACCTTAAGTGTGTGGAGGTGTGAGCTAGCTTCTCTGTAATAAGTATTGATATTCATTTGCTAGCATGAGCTGTGTTACAACTTTAATATTGGGAAAGGTCCTGGTTTTCTTTTGTTATAATGGAAAACATTGAGATTTCTATCTTTGGATACATTTACAGGTGGAAACTATGGCACTTGAAAGCGCATTTTATTCTACGTACACAACAGCCCAGGCATTACAACTAAAACTGGGATCAAGCCGGTATTAACGTACATGAACATCATTGGATGCGTCTTTGAGCGCTGAAAATGGAGGCCTGCAATGAGAATGAGTGCTGCTTCTCTAGGGATTGTGGAAAGGCAGTTTGCAGAAAGTCACCTCTATATGTTGACCTGTCTGTTGTGAGAATAGGGAAGAAAGCCAGTTGCACACAATTCTGCAGACATTCTGACAGCTAAAGGAGGTATTAACAATTTTCAACACATGGCATGGGGGCTGAAACTCTCTGAGCTCTACAACTGAGTTTCCTCACTAAAATAAAGTAGCAGTTGAAAAGAGCACAGAGGAGAACCTATTTTACTATATACTACATGAGGACAAATAGGAATATATTACCAAAAAGTGGAAAATAATTTAATGTCACAACTGAAAAATAGAATCAAATAAGTAACATGCTTTGGCATCAATTGCAGTTCCTTTTGAGGTCTTGTGGTCTTTATGGAGACGTTTTCTTGACAAAGAAGGATTGGGTTTTGCTATATAAGTTGCTGCCAATATATAATAATCTCCTGTCACTTTGAATGGACTTGATATAGAGAATCATTTTGCTGCCAATATATTGATATAGAACTAATCATTTTGGATTTCAGTTGGCACAAAAGCCAGCGTAGTCTCATATCATTATCCTGTCAGACACCAGTCAGGTTCATCTAACTTACTCTGAGAGCTTTGAGAGTTTCTCCCACAGTGTTAAAAAGAGAGACAATAGTACAAGCAGGCTGATTCAAATGGCCAAATCATCAGTTGGTAGGACTTGACATGTTTCCATTGACTTAGATTGAGCTATGCTGATTTATACTAGGTTGTCTTGTGCAAGTTTACAGCTTATAGTTTTCCTTAGTACAGTGGAAGCCAACCATATTGGCAGGCATGCCATAAAGTAAGCCCTGCCTCTCCTCCCTGAATGCCACTCGGATCCCTTTCCCATGTCCAATCTGCTGCTCCACTCCCTGCTCCTTACCCTGTTCTATTTGCTTGATCTGTTACTCCATTTTCTGCTCCCCTTGCTGCCTGTCACTTTGTTCCCTGCTCCCTCCCCAGTCTGCTGTGCGCCACAAACAAAGGCTGCCTGTGCCACTTGCAGCAGGTGTGTGGCAGGTTGACCACCCCTGTGATAGCAGGGCAACGCAAACGGAAGGTTATTCTAAGAAATAAACATATTTTGCAAACCTGAATGGGTGGGACTGGAACAGATGGGGAACCATCCAGTGTTTTGAGCAGTCAGGAATCAAATTTCTGAAATGTGAACATTGTGTACAGATTAACCCCAGGGATGGAGTGATTGCCCCTGATCCTCAGCTGGTGTTAAGTTAGTACAGTTCATTGAAGTCAATGAAACTAGACCAATTTACATCAGTTTAGGATGTGTCTTTACTAAAATAAGGGCAAAGAACAAAATGCAAGAAAAATAAGGATGCTATTAATTGTGATATATATATATTTCTATGTAATTTGTTTGGACGCAAAAGCAAAATAATGGAGGGAAAAATGAAACTGCATAGCAAATATTAGGATACCTCTAAATTCCCTTGGGTGTATCTCCTGTAACTCTAATTACTTCACTATATATCACAGATTGCCTTCCATTTCGTTTTACCTAAAAAATAAATAAGTAAATAAATACATTAAAATGATTGCATAGCTTTTGGGGCAGAGTCTGTGTTCACACAATCATTGTCCTTTTTAGTAGTATAAATAACAACTCTAATAATTTATGTTTAACTTTGCACGAGAAAGAAAATATTGCATAAGATCCCTTGTGAAAGATACAGGAAGGTTCATATTATGAGCTCAGTGTGAACCTGGAGTAATGCTATTACCTCTGGATAGTTTAGGCTGGAGGCATGAATATCATGCCTTTTGTGGCTGTGCCTTGACCTTTATTTTCACACAAATGCAGATTAAGCAATTTCAATTAAAAAAACATTAGAAGTAATCCTTGTACTGCTTTGCCTAGGGAGAGTAAATATGTATTTATCCTCCACATGGAAAGAGAGCAACATACATTTGGCTTCTCATTTAAAGTTCCTTCCTTCACAATATTAATCAAAAGCAATCTTATCCTATAACTTATTTTTGTGCAGCAATTAACCATGAACCAGAATCCTTCTCTCACTAGAGTCCAAGATGAGTAGTGTGGGCTTTGGCATTGTCTATGTGTGGGAAATCGCAGTTGGAAAATACGTAGCCTAGACACAGCTCCAGCAGGGGGACAGTTAATCAGTAGGTGGGTGTCCCAGAGTACAGTTCCACTTTAGTGACATGGAAGTAATGTGTGTACAACAGCACAACTGTGATCCTGCTCAACCAGTGGAGTTAAATTGTTATAATTGGGTTGTGAGCCAGGAGCAGGCGCTAGGTGTGGTAGCAGAGACAAAGGGGACAGGAAATTGCCATACAGCGTCATAAGCTGCTTCTCAAACTTAATTTTGATTGCAGCTGTCAGCTTGGTTTTAGAGTTCTTGTGTGTGTTATTTTATTGAGCTCAGTGTGTGGGAGAGAGGATTTTTTTTTTTAAACTGAAACAATGTTAGAACACGAATGGCAGAAGGTTAGCTTAAGACACCTTGCAGTTCCTGAAACAATTGCATCAATAAATAGCAATTCAAACTAATGGATAAAGAATAAAGATTTTCCTGAATCATGGAAAATTTAGGTTCACCGCTGCCCTGTTGGGCAGTATGCAAATCAAAGTTAGGAATAAGTGTAGAGACTGTAGCAAAGACTATTCCCATGTTTTCCTTAACATCCATATGAGATGTCCCTCTAGCTTCTGTTTTCTTTTAATATCTTGCATGTATTCTTTCATATCCTTTAATATTTTATCCTCGTAATATTTTGAAATGGATTGGGAGAAAAGACTAATGCAATGTAAAGTACAAGAAAGAAGATTATCCTTGATTCCATAATAGAAGTAATTGTAATGATCACCAAGAAGGAAGATTACAATATTTTATTTTTGCTCTGTAGCATTGTTCCTCTAATGAGGCCACTTTTTGACAAGGATTTTGTTACATGTAGACTTGTTGATGTGGCTAGTCCCTGTTTTCATGTTTGTTTGTGGCTATAAATAGCTGAAGATTTAAAGAGTCACATTTCATATTCCCTGCTAGGACTGCAGAGGAATTTTCCTGTGCTTTGTTTCCAGCAGAACTTTTAAGAGAACGAATTGTGCGCATGTGTATGTGTGCGCATGCGTGGGTATGCATCCATCTAGGAGGGAGGATGTTTTGGCACTCTCCAGAGTCTCAAATTACTGCTAAAAGCCTGATCCTACCATCCTTGCTTATGCCAGAAGTATTTATTTATGTGAGTAGTCCCTTAAACAGCAATCTAGCTTCTTCCATAGGATAAGGACTGAAGGGTGGATTTTAATTCTTTTGGAAGCACTGGTTAAAATATCCAAAAGCATTCTCAAAGGGTTGGTTTTTCAGGCACGTTAGTGGCATTGATATTCATTCATTGTCCTGAGTTATTGAGTCACTTATTCCTGATTTTTGTCCTAGCTTTTTTTTGAAAAGCAGTTTTGTAAAAACTGTTCTAAGCAACAGTGGAATAAACTTGAACAAATAAATAACATTATTCCTAAAATATTGCTAATAACACCAGTTAGCAGTATGTGTGTATCCACAGTGACTCAGTCTTTATATATTCAGCTAAAAATAAATTTTCTGAGTAGCCTTAGGTTTAGAGATTTATAAATGTTTTGAATCCAGCCGCTTACAGTGTATGTTTGGGAAAGGTGAGATTTGCATTTGAAAAGGATGAAGCAGATTTCAGAAAGCATTGGAGGTTCCTCACCCTTGAGTGGTCTAAATCATATTGAGTAGCCATAAACATCAAAGAGGTTTCTCACTGAAGTATTTCTGCAGTAAAATTGGGTAGCATTTCTTCTGAGAAAGGAAAAGAGGAAGCAGAGTAAATTCATTATATGCCAAATAGTTTTGTTTGCTAAAGCCTTCATAAGGATACCTGTTGTGTCCAAGCAGTTCATTCTGTTTTCTATTAATTGACTAACATTTCCAGCTTTAATTGAAAAATAATATTTTTAAAAAACTTATACCAATGCCTGTCATTTTCTTTTGGCTTTGTAAATGTATAGATCCTGTATTTATCAAGGGGATGTAAGCATATGCCTAAAGACATGACTGGATTCTATTATGCAATACCAATTTGAAAGAAAACATTCCTGTTCCTTAACAAACATGTTAAACATGGCTTTTACCAATAAAAAAGTACTTTTGCTGGTATATTTTATACCAATACAGCAAGGGTAATGGGCTGTACAGTCAAACACACTCAATGTTGTAGCTGTGGCAAAAGTGCTACTGTAAACAGTGCAGAAGCCTATCAAAAATGTTCCAACTGACAAGGCTATCTTGGCAAAAGTTTCTAAGGGAGTCTTGGTCTAAAATCTCCATAATTCCATGTGCTTAATGCCTTGCTCACCTGGGGCTGTATATCAGCTTATTTGAAGATCCCAAAGAACTTTACAAAGCTTAAGCCATACAATACTTATGTAAAATAGGTAAGTAACTATCATTCTCAGAAATCCTGCTTCCCAATCCAGCTAGCTACTAGGCTTGTGTGAAGTGGCAAATATTCTCTTCGGATTCAGATTTCACCAATTCAGAGGACAGCGATTCAATCTGAAGATTCGAATCACTGTCCCGATTCAATTCGGCCAAATCGGATCTGAAAGTCTTGGCACTGCTTTGGGTACGCTATGCTGCTGCCACTTGCCAGCCAGAGTGGGAGTGCAGAAGATGCTGCCGCTGCTTGTCAGAAAAGTGGGTTCAGCAGTGCTGGGAGCGGGGGCTATGCCCTACTGCCACTTGTCCACTTCCACCTGGAGTGAGCCATGCATGCATCCTGGCCCCTACCCCGCCCCAGCTGGGCAAGCGGCAGCAGGACATAGCCCCCTCTCCCAGTGCTACTGCACCTGCATCCCATGCCCCCTGTTCCAATCCCTAAATCCTGCATTCCCTACCCTGGCTGGGCAGCTTGTCCCAGCCCCAGCCCTAATCCCTTCCTCCCTCATACCCCAACAGACTTACCAGCTGGAGGCAGCTGTGTCAACTGTCTGTTTAGTCTATAGTCAAATCGCCAAATCTTGTCTGAATCTTTTTCCGAATTGATTTGGATGCTTCAAACTGATTCGGAACTTTTAGTTGGTCTCCCGATATGATATGGATTTGGAGATGTGGTCCCTGAATTGAGCCAAATCTCTGAATCAAATCGGCTACCAAAGTTTCACACAGCCCTGATCACCTAGCTACTGATCACCACTTTCTCCTGTACATGTTCAGGTTAAAATTACTAGAGAACATATAGAGAAAATATTTAGGCTGTTCCTTACAACAATAGTCCTTAATCTAGTTGGGCCTGTGGGCTGGATCAATGTTACGGGGCCAACCGGAAGGGAAGATTCAGCATATTGGCCCTGTTCACCTGGATTCAGCCTCATGTGTATGGATCTGGTCCCTCATGCCAGCTTGAAACCAAGTGCCGGATCTGGTTATGCATGCCAATTTGTCCCTGTGCTAGCGTGATCTAGCACTCAGGGCCATGTTATCCAGCCCACAGGGCTCCCCAGCAGTCTGGAAATGTGGCAACAGGGGGAGTAACAATTAATGCTGCCACTGTTACCCTGCTGTCAAATTTCCAAACCCGTGGGGAGACCTGAGGGCTAAATGACACAGCATGCTGGAGGTTGAGCACCTTTCCTTACAATATATCATATTCTTGGCAGTATTAACAGGACCTGATGACAGGGTCACATATAAACTATATATGTTTTTATTTAAAGTGTTTTGGCAATGTTTTATTGTGCAAGCCATTGAAACAGAATGTCTCTGCAATTATGTGATATTTAGTTATTAGATAATAATAGATAATTGCATGGGGTTTTCCAATAAACTAAAGTGTTACCGTAACATCTAAAAATCTACAAATTGGATAACAATTATTCTTGGGGTTATATCATTATTCCACGCATAATTACTATGAGATCAGCAGTGTGTGTAATTAATGCGTAATCGCATGGAATTTGATTTTATAGCTATACTTCACCCTTGTTATAAAGCTCTTTGTCACAGCATCTGAGTATAAAGATAACATAAATTGGCCCCACAGATGTGGTACATTAAACCCCACAATAATTGCTTCCACTTTTAACAACCCTGTCCCCTTAACATTGTATATACTTGGCTTTCCCCAAAGAGATAAGTGGGGGATACTGCATTTATTGAGAGGTGGCCAGAAATGAACAAATTGCCTGAGTAAAATAACTTCCTGTCAGATATCACTAATGAGTTAGAGATGTCCATCTTCCATATGTTTGAGCCAGATATAACTTTTTCAATAACTAACCATAATAACATTTTATCATATACCAGAACTGGTTTGTAGCACCATACCACTAGCCACACTAAAAGTCTTGAGTGTAATCTCTTCCTCCATCAGAACTCCCACTGTCTTCCAAGTGGAGAGCACTTCTAACAGGTGAGTATTTAGAAAAGGCTGATTAATAAAACTGTTTGGAGGAGAAGAGGACCCGCAGTTCAGGCCCTGAATTACTCAGAGATCAAGCAAAACTTCTTTTTACATAGTTGTTTTTTATGTAAGAGATTTTTGTCAAGCTTAACTGTTAAAATTGGTCGGTTAGTTAGTTCTCTTCATTTGCTTTGTTTTCTTGTCCTTACTTATCAGGTTTTACCTGGCAAGATGATTACACGCAGCATGTTATTGCCCAGGAACTCTCAAGCATTCATAAAATCCACAACTGGCATCCTGATGTCTTCTCATCCGAGGGGTCTGACATACCAAGGTAGGTCTTCAGTGGTGTTATGGGCTATGATGATGTCTTTGAAGATGATGAAATGTCCCCACAATCAAATACCTATGCACAATACTCAACATATCATACATAGACTGAGCAGAAATCAGTGACACAATGGTATTTAAAATATTGTTAGGAACAGGAGTTGGAATAACTGAGAACTACAGACACTGTGACCTAACTCATTTTATGAGTTGAATTGCAGCATTTTATGAGTCTAATTGTAGCCACTTAATCAGGCATTTTTGCTACTTGCATGGATTTTAGATACTTTCACCACCATTCTCCACCATACTTAAAAGGCATCTACTGAAGTGCTGGGTTCTGTACCTGTTCCTGTACCCATGGCAGGAGACACAGTGTAGAGATCCCCAGTGAGCACTAATGGACAGGGTTTGGGAGTAGAATAGGTTTAAATACATAAAGACTGTAAAAAAACAAAACCAAACCCCCCAAAACCAAAAAAACCTAAAAGGGCCTAAAATAGTTTATCTGCTCTACATACAATGATGTAGTTTTTAAGGTATAAAATTCCAGGAATTACTGGGCTAAGGCGATATGTCTCTCTGGAAATCTTCCAGTGTTATGATGCTCCAAAATTTTTAGCCGTCATGTACAGGATTTTGGGCTATACATTCATCTTCACCTCAGTCCACTGTGCAACTGAGTAAGAACTTCTATATAGTGTGGATACGAATTATGTCTCTGGTAGATTGTTCTCTTAGAAAATAAAAATGTAGGCTTGAAACAGTACATATGTTACAGTAGAGTTAGTCTGTATGGCTAGGTACAGATGTTACATTTAATGAACTTTAAGCATGCAGAAGGGTCTTTACAGCTCTAACAGAACAGACATTCATGGCACATAAAGCACTTCAAAACGGCGAATCCTGCGCTAATTGATGGATGTATACCTAAAGTGCTTTCTGTTAGAGTGCTTTACTGAATGCCTGTGCCAGATCTCATCAGGGGTTAACTTAGAGCGTGATTGCCGCCATCCCAGGTGGCATTGTGCAGAGCTGCACTCTAGCCTTGGGCACAGCTCGTTTGCTCTTACCGAGAGCTGAGCTAGCCCTGTGCCCCCAGCTGTCACTGACCTGAGTCAGTGACATCTTCTGATCCTGGCCCCATGCAAAGCCTGGATTTGGGGAAGGAGGTTTCTATGCTAACAGTGGTCCTGGCCCTATGGGACTCTACAGCCTGGATGGGGGGAAGGAGGGGCAGGAGGAGGGCGGCACTGAGGGGGAAGGAGTCTGAAGTCTCTCTCCTGGCAGCCACCCCAGGGAAAGGGCTCTGGGGTCTGTGTCCCCACAGCAACCCTAGCCATTATATAGCTATATCTATCTATCTGTATAATAAATTAAATGATCAAAAGTGGCAATATGGCTTCACAGTATGATTTATTATGGGTGGCATGTAATAAAACAATGTAAAGTCCTTTAATGAGTCATTAATCCCCACAGTTTCCCTTTTAGGAAGAAAGTAGACTCAGACAGTTTTAATGTAAATTGACTTAAGTTAAATTAATGCATCTGTTGTCTGGAGGAGCAGATAACATGGAATTTCATGTGCACAAAAATAACAAGCAAACAGGGAAATTGGTTCCAAGATGAAGGTTCCTTCTGTTGGAGATGACTGGTGTGTACATGATATTTCATGGGTCCCTATTAAATCTGAGGAAAAACACTGTTGGAAAAAGGATCTAAGGTAAAGGAAAAAATAATTTTGGTTAGAAGGAGTAAGTGACAGTTCTGTTTTGTAATTAAGCAGAACCATAGAAGTTTCCTACAAACTTCAATTTACAAAGTAGAGAGTAATATTATTTATTTAATAAAACCATCATTAAGATTTCTGCTGTTATAAAAAAGGAAGGATCTCTTTAGCTTACAAATCACAGCATCTATTAGTTGCACAGCATCTATTGAAGAGTGCTATGTTTCTGCAGTGCAGTGGTTTGGGTTTTGAATACCAGCAGTCAATAAAATTTTAAGTTCTAATTTTTCTAGGAAACATGCATTGTTATCTTTATGTAAGAACAATATATTAATTATCTAAAAATTTGCATTACTACATATAAAATTAACTTTATGCTTTATGTTCAGTAGTTATTTGCATCCAATTTCCTTGTTTTAAAATAAATTGGACACTAACTATATAGCAAAATAAATGTACAACAGGTCCCTAACTCTACTTGCAAACTACTTTTCCCTTCATGTTTTTTCTGTTTCTCCTGATTGCTTCTGTGAGCTTTAAAAAAGACATTTTAATACTGTGCTAATCACAGTTCATTTAGAAGGCATTTTACTTTGTGTTAACTAGGTTAACAGTAAGGATGTTAAATAAACTGCAAAGGTATTTAAATTTCCTAGAAGTATTTGTCAGATACTTAAAAAAAAGGAACTCTTCATTTAAAACATTGCAATGCGATATATTTTTAATTGTTCATTTTACATGGAAAGATAAAAAAAAATTCTCAAAATGTAGTTAGTACTAAATTTTAATGTAATTTGGGATGATTATCATCTCTTGATCAGGTAGAAAAGTCCAAGTGATAACTCCCTTGTTTCACTATCAAAGTAAGTGACAATATAGCTGCCATAAATAGGAGCTTGAAAAACACAAACTTAAATTCTGCCTTCATATATGTACACGATTCCCACTGACTTCACCGGGATGTCCGAAGGTAGAATTTGGTCTTGCACCTCAGTTTTGATTCCCTTTCTTCTTTAAAAAAAATGAAGAAAGGAGAAATGTGATATTTCAGATTAACTGATGTGTGAGAAAGGAACACCTGAGTTTGTAGTTCCTTCTGGGATGAGAGCTTTTTGGATTTTTTGGTCTCTGCTGAAGCAGAATGAGTACTGACCTACAGACTTCAAAGCTGGCACAGCATATGAGCTTGATTTCAAACTAAATAGATCAGGAAGGAAAAGGGGAGTTTTAGTTTGCTTCAGATAGTCTGACCTGGACTTGCAGTCTATCAAATTCTGGAACAGTGGAAGAGAATATTGATGTACCAGAATGTATGTACATGGATGCAAATAGCATAGAAATCAAACAAAATTTTCAGTAAATTAGTGCAAGGATCCTATAATTCTCTATGCAGAAGTAACTATAGATCTGCATCTTACTGGACACCAACTGGTCCTCCTCACTTCTCTATCCTGTATGCTGACTGAAAGAAGCAGCATGTGACTCTGCATGCCCTATATAAGGCCTGGGGAGTCTTCTGGACAGGAGCGGAGTGTGCAGCCATAACTGTCTTCCAAAGACCCCCAGGTATAGAGGGTGCTGTGTGGTACAGCTGCAGCTCACAGTATTGCAGATAGTCTTGGCAATGATTTGAAGACAGCTTGCCAGAATTTATGCAGTCTTTCATGGTTCTCTACTTTAAGCTGAGGACTAAGGTACAGCCCAAAATAAGGCAGGTACAAAGCATGTGAAGTATGTGGAACCCTTGGCACTCCTCTTGGGCTGCCAATTCTCTGCTGCATCTCCTAGCATCTTATCCCTTGCCAGTTGACTCAGTCTGTGCTGCTGCGTTCACTCTGGGTCATCTCTCTGTTTCCTGGACAATGCAATGCCCAGGGAGGACTGCTACCCAAAACAACCCGTTGCTGAGGCATAGTGAGGGAAGTCATGGGATACATGATTCTGACATGACTTCCTCCAGCATAATATCCTATAACTGCTGTACAGTAATGCCAAAGTTACACTGTTATAATGAAGATTAAAAGAGGTCATGTAGGTTGTAGCTGTGTTGGTCTAAGGACATAGGCAGACAAGGTTCCTTGGGTGAATCTGATATCTTATCAGACACCAACTGGTCCTCCTCACTTCTCTATCCTGTATGCTGGCTGAAAGGAGCAGCATGTGACTCTACATGCCCTGTATAAAGCTATTTGGGTTGGTCTAATAAAAGATATCAGATTCACCCAAGGAACCTTGTCTGATTAAAAGAGGGAACACTTAATTCAGATACAAACTTGTAAATAAATCAAATATGGGGTCAGATTTTAGAAGACAACTTTCAGTATCAGTATAACTCTGATCTCTAAGCGGTCCCCTTGTGAATGCAGAGAAGAGCACTAGCCACAGCAGACTGCTGATATTTAAGGTAAAATCGTGCATTCTTTTTGAGCCCCATTGGACTCCTTCAGCTTGAGTCCTTGGTCGGGGAGGAGGGGGTGGAGGAGTGGTGAAATCCAAATGTGATGTAGCTTCCAAATTAGATGTCACTCATAGTAAAATATGCAGAGCTGTGACCCTCCTCCTTTCTTTGGAGAGGTGAGGAATGAAGGAATGAGGAATGGAGTAGTTAACAATGTTGACACTTAAATTATCATCACCGGGACTCAAATATCTTGCAGAGATAGATGAGTGTAAGTGTTAACACCTCAGAACTATTGTTGAAGGCTCTCTGCAGGCTCGCACAGACACTCCCACAGCAGCTACTCTTTGTCATTTTCTTTGCAGACACAACAGTTAGAAACTTCCTTTCATTTTTTGCTCAAAAAAGAATCTGCGGAACAAGAGCAGCTTTAGACAAACACCAGATCACCGAATACTGGCTCAGGCTAAACTCTGACTCAAGCTAAATATAATCTATTAAAAAAGTATATACAAAATGTGTGTAAAGGTAATCTGCAAATCCCATTTACAAATGAATCTCGCTTACATTTGTAAGAATGTCATGAGACTGGAGGACTCATGTTCAAGTCTGTGACCTCTTTTCTTCGCTTTCCTGGAGCCTGCGCCTTGGTCAATGATAAGCTGTTTGACTGCTCAGTGTCCTTAGCTAACAGCTTCTTTGCATTCTGTAGGGCAGTATGTGAGTCCTTGAGGCCCAAAGGGAATGATCTTGATAATAGTTTAGTAATTTCTTCAAAGTCCCATTGAAGTCCCATCTGTTTAGGGTGCAGTCTAATGCCGCCTCTTTAATATTTACAAATACTCTTTTTTCCTCTAAACATAATTTTACCCTGATTGATTATTAATTGATTTGTTCCTGGATGATTAGTATAGCACATTGTTTTACTAATTTACAAGTGGACATTTGCTTTTACTTTTCTCCAGAGCTATAAAAATATCCTACGTCTTCTAGCATTGTGTTAATTTTTTTAGGGGTTTTTAAGAGCATTTGAATAGCATGAACTACTGTAGATTCAGGTGGAAAATATTATTCCTTATTTTTGCTGAGTACAGTGTGTATCATTTTATGCTGATAACATTCTTTTTTTTGGTTTCGATGTGCAGGCTTTCAAAGCAGATTGCTGATAATGGAAGGAATTACGAGCTGGGAAAGGATGTGAACTTGGCCAAGTCTCTTCAGCAATATCTTACATACCTAGGTATTCTCACCCAGTCTACTGCTGCAAATTTATACCCGAGGATGAAGAATGACAAGGCTTCTGTTAAGGTGCTTTCTACATTTTTTAAAAATTATTTCTCTTCTCTTCTCCTTCTCTTCTCACTTCACTCCATTTCTTAATCTCCCCTTCTACCATGCCAGCCAAGTTTGTTGTTTAAGACACCGAGGCTACTGTATAAAAGCAGCTTCCAGAAAAGGAATGAGCTAATTAAGGATATGCTTCTGATATGCTCTGTTGTTACAGCATCTGAACCACCCTCACCCCTCCACATGCAAGTACTTCCATTGAAATGCATTGTAAAATATTTTATGCAGAAAGGGTTGTCATTTACCTGAACTCAAAAGATATGTGCCCACCTATTTCTTTTTTGTAGACTTGTGTCTGTCCATCTCTTCCAAAAGAAATCCAACTGGCTCTACGATGGACTAGATATGTTTATGACTAGGATCATGTGCTACACTTGTCCACAATAGCAAGAGCTTGTACTTAATGATCCTTCTCTCCTTATGTCCTGTACTCCCAAAGGTTCATCAAGTCCAAAAGCAACGGTCTAGTTGGAAGAAACTGGGAGTTACTCATCTTCTCTGAAATGTGCTGGCAACATGTAATGTGTTAATGTATCGACTGCTTGCATGCTGCTTAGGCAGCAGGTACGCCCGAGCTGGATTTCTGAGAGTCAGAGCAATTCACATATGGAAAAGAGACTTTACTGGTGATCCACTGAGTATTTATACCACACTGACAAATATTTTTTGTGTTTTGTACACCAGTCTAATAAGACCATCTGCACTTGCAGAATCCCAATAATTTTACAGGTTGTGCCTGATTCTCTGTTTAACTGTAATGGGTCTGAAATATATTCTAGCTAGAAATAATAAAAATAATAAAAAAAAATCCCAAATGTTATAGACTGGAATCAGAAGCAGTAATTCACAATTTATGGACTACAACAACAGGTGCTTCTCAAGGGTAAGAGATGATTTCAGGCAGCAGAAAGGTAGCTTTAGGAACTAATGAATGGCCCGCTCCCTGTGGTGCCGTACCTCGGCCTTTTTGGATTTTGGTTTTTGAGTCTGAAGGCACGGAATAAGGTTGTTATTTTTTTGAAGCGCTGTCCTTTAGGGAAGTAAAAATTTGTCAAAAAAAAGTATTTCTGTGGGTCTGGTACTGACATGCAAGTTCATAAATAATCCATCTGGCTGAGCTCTTCTGTGGGGAAGCCTGCCGCGATGACACCACCCACCACCACCACCGAGCGTTGCCATGGCGATAGGGACTGAGCAGCCTGGGGGAGTGGGATAAAGAGCAGCAAATCTGGAAATGAAGCATGTATAGAAACAAATTGTAGGATTCTTTCCACCGAGGAACATTTGAAAACAACAGCTAGCGAGTCAGACCACGTCACCTGTGCCATAAAATAGAAATCAAACAAAAGGTTGGGGGAGAGTCTCAGAAGCTAATGAGTATTGCTTTTTACACCATCCTACCCACCTTTTCTCCCCTCTCAAATTCAAAAGTAATTGCTGGTCTTTACAGAGAATCAAGTGGGGCCTTCCATATTTATACCCTGGATCACTGAGTTATTAAACGCACAAAGCACAAGTTAGTCTGTTCGAGAAGCCTCTAGACAGCTGGTAAGAAATGTTACCTCGGAAAGGAAAGTAACTTTAAGAACAGCGTTTAATGCTGTCGTGCCACCTGGAACAGGTGTAGGGTTTGTCCAATTTGATTGCACATTGTGACAGAAACTTCATGACGTCTTACTATTTTTTCCCAAATATGGATACCTTCTGAGCAAACATTAAATGACTTCATTGCCTCCCACCTGTGTTCTTTGCATCTTTGGACTGTCCTCATTTAAAACACAGGAGCACCAAAGGCACAAATTCTGCTCTCACTTAATGATGCTACCCTTCATCTCCTACCTTTTCTCTCTCCTCTTATTAAACCGTCCTCTTCTGAGATTCTTGCTAAAACCCGAGTTCATTTATTTTCCTTTGTCATCTTACTCCAGTTTATTTTGCTACCACATCTCCTCACAAGCTGCTTGAGGGACTTGAGGGGATGGAGGGTGAAGCTTGTAGGACTAGCGCTTAGTGTTATAAAACAAGGGCTACAATTAGGTCAAACAAGAAACTGTAAAATTGCTCCAATGGATGTGAACAGCTGGTTGAAGATATAGTAGTGGCTGAATGTCCATAGTGGTGTCCTGAGAGAACTGTGGGCAAGATTGAAAAAAATGAGTACCTAAAATTTGTCACCTAATTTTTCACTTGGGAATTGAAGTATGGGTTTATAATAGGAGGCTAATAAAAAAAAAAAGGTGTCCTGTAATTTTCCTTGTATGTTTTACATACAGTGTGCCCATGTGCAAATGCTTTGGGGGGGTTTACTCTAAAGTCAGGGCAATGCGTACACATTCACCCCTTGAGCAACACTGATGGCAGTGCCTGTAGGTGGTCACCGCTTGCCATCCCACAGCCAACAGCGCTGACGGCATCTGTGGGTGGTCCACGATTCCCTCCACTGGTGGCAGCAGCAGGTGGTTGCCAACCCTTGGTTGGAGCTCACCACCCTGTTCTCCCCGGCTGCTGACAGTGCTGGCAGCGACTGCAGGAGCTCCTCCGCTTACTGCTGCCACGCTCCTGCTGCCGCTGTGCCCCCCCCAGCTACTGGGGCACGCATCATTAATGTCTAAAGTAATTTATTCTAGAGTAATCCCACCCCAGGCAGGCTTCTACATGTGCTGGGAAGTGGGAGCAGATTTGCTGCTCATAGCATCAGTCTGCTCCTGCTACTGCAAGGCCTGCAATGGCCCCCTGCAGCTTCTGTGATAAGAACCTCCCAGCCCCCGCTTCATTGTGCTGGAGCTGGGCAGCAGCATAAGAATCTCCTATACTCTGCTCTGCAATTGTGATTGCAGAGCAGGGGCTGGGAGCTCCATGCTGCTTGGGCAGGGGAACATTGTCTGTGCCTGGTTTTTGGTCATGGAGCCCACCCCAGCAGCAGGCAACTTCTGGGAGCAGGGAGAGATCTCCTGTCCCCTGCTGCCTGGCTGACCGGGAGCGCATTTGCTCCTGGTTGGCCATCTACCCATCTTATACGGTTCAATAAGTAATCACAATTCCAATTGCTACTAGTATTTACAGGTAGCAAATTTACTCTCAATTGGAGCAAATTACTGTGCAATAAGCATTTGCACATGTAGATGGTGATGCTTACCATGCAGTATCATAGTATCTAGAGTCAGAAGGGGCCTAAAGCAGACCATCTAATCTGACCCCCCGCCAATGGCAGGAACGAGTGCCAGGGTCACAGAACCCCAGCCAAGTACCTATCCAATCTATTCTGAAGGTGTCCAAGGTAGGAGCAAGAACAACTTCCCTAGGAAGCTGGTTCCACTTCCTAGCCACCCTAACTGTGAAGTAGTGTTTCCTAATGTCCAACCTAAACCTGC
>JAGPOW010000261.1:247123828-247143943 GCA_030014935.1 Caiman crocodilus
TGCCCGCATATCAATCTAGTGGCCCTCCTCTGGACCCTCTTGAGGCCGTCCACATCCCTCTTGAAGTGTGGCGCCCAGAACTGGACACAGTACTCCATCAGTGGCCTGACCAAAGCCGCATAAAGGAGAAGAATCACTGCCTTGGACCGGCTCAAAATGCATTGTTGGATGCACAATAGGATTCAGTTGGCCTTCCCAACCACCGTCTGACATTGGTGGCTCATGTTCATCCTAGTGTCAACAATGACACCAAGATCCTGTTCCACCTCTGTGCTAGCAAGAGGGGACCTTCCCAGACAGTATGTGTGCTGAGGGTTGCTTCTCCCCAGATGCATCACAGTCAGGGCGGCATTAGAGTAATTTGCTCTAATTGGGAGTAAAGTATTTTGCGTACCCATTATGTGTTTATATAATGTAAAGTGACAAATTTGCAGTTTCATCAAGTTGCAACCCAACTACTTACCATTATAAAATGTACAGATAACAAAACAGGGTAGTCAGGACCCCTGTCCTTTGCATGGTCACTTTGAGGGTCACCTTACACCCAACAGCAACAACTAGTTGTAATAACTATATTTGGGATTCAATCATGTGACAGAATAAATTTACTCTTCCATTAGAAAAAACTTTTTTGACTCTGTTGCATGCACCAGTTTGACTTTCCCACTACCTTTCATAGTTTCATAGTTGGTAGGATCAGAAGGGACTTGAGCAGATCATCAAGTCCAACCCCCTGCCATGGGCAGGAAAGAATTTTGGGGTCAAATGACCCCGGCTCAGTGATTATCTAGCCTCCTTTTGAAGACCCCCAGGGTAGGAGCGAGCACCACTTCCTTTGGAAGTTGGTTCCAGATCCTAGCCGCCCTGACTGTGAAGTAGCGCTTCCTGATGGCTAACTTGAACCTACTCTCAGTCAATTTGTGGCTGTTATTCCTAGTTATTCCTGGTAGTGCTCAGGGGAACAGGGACTCTACCATTGCTTGCTGGTCCCCCTTGGCCAGTTTATAGTCGGCCACCAGGTCCCCTCTCAGCCTTCTCTTGTGGAGGCTGAAAAGGTTCAGGTCCCATAGCCTCTTCTTGTAGGACCTGCCATGCTGGCCCCTGACCATGTGAGTGGCCCTCCTTTGGACCCTTTCAATGCTTTCTAGATTCCTCCTGAAGTGCGGTGCCCAGAACTGGGTGTAGTACTTCAACTGTGTGGCCTGACCAATGTTGCATGGAGGGGGAGGATCACCTCCTTGGACCTGCTTGTGATGCATCTGCGAATGCATGACAAGGTGCGGTTAGCTGTACTGACCTTATCCTCGCATTGGCGTCCCATGTTCATCTTGGAATCAATAATGACTCCGAGATTCTTTTCTACCACTGTTTTGACAAAAGGGTGTTCCCCAGCCTATAGGTATGCTGCTGGTTCTTTCTGTCTTGGTGCAGTACCTTGCACTTGTCAGTATTGAATCCCATCGTGTTCTCATCTGCCCACCCCTGTAACCTGTCCAGATCTAGTTGTAGCCTGTCTCTCCTTTCTAGTGTGTCCACCTCTCCCCACATGTTAGTGTCATCCGTAAATGTGAACAAGGTGCTTTTCACCCCCTTGTCCAAGTCACTTATGAAGATGTTAAATAGTGTGGGCATGAGGACCGAGCCCTGGGGGACCCCACTGCCCACGTCCCTCCAGGTCAAAAACGACCCGTCCACCACCACTCTCTGGTTGCGGCCCTCCAGCCAATTTTGACCCATCTGACTGTGTAGGCAATGACGCTACAGTTGCCTAATTTTTTAATGCGAATGGGGTGAGAGACAGCATCGAAGGCCTTCCTAAAGTCCAGAAAGAGTATGTCCACTGTGACTCCTGTGTCTAAGAATTTTGTGACCTTGTCATAGAAGGCAATCAGGTTGGTCAGACAGGACCTGTCCCTAATAAACCTATGTTGTTTGTCTCTAAGCATAATCTTTCCTGCTTGTCCCTTGCAAATATGCTCCTAGATAATTTTCTCAAAGAACTTCCCCAGGACCAAGGTAAGATTAATGCACTTACAGTTTCCTGGGTCCTCCTTCCTCCCTGTTCTGAAAATGGGGACCACATTGGCCCTTTTTGAGTGCTCTGGCATCTGGCCAGAGCACCATGAGCACTCATAAAGCTGTGCCAGGTGTCCTGCAATGACCTCTGCCAATTCCCTCAGTACCCTAGGGTAAAGAGCGTCTGGACCTAGTTTCATAGTTTCATAGTAGCTAGGGTCAGGAGGGACCTGAACAGATCATCTTGCCTGACTCTCTGCCACAGGCAGGGATGAATGTTGGGTTCACAAGACCCCAGACAGGTTATCGTCCAACCTCCTCTTGAATTTGCCCAAGGCAGGGGCTAGGACTACTTCCCTGGGAAGCTGGTTCCAGATTTTGGCCACTCTAACTAAAATATTGTCTTCTGATCTCTAATCTAAACCTATTCTCCATCAGCTTATGACCATTGTTCCTTGTCACCCCAGATGGTGCTGGGGAGAAAAGGGCTCTGCCTATTTGCTGTTGATCCCCCCTGATGAGCTTGTTAGGCAGCCACCAGGTCCCCCCTCAGTCTCCTCTTGCTGAGGTTGAACAGGTTCAGGTCCTTCAGTCTCTCCTTGTAGGGCCTGTCCTGCTGCCCTCTTATCAAGTGGGTGGCCCTCCTCTGAACCCTCTCCAGGCTGTCCACATTCCTTTTGAAGTGCGGCGCCCAGTACTGGATGCAGTACTCCAACTGCAGTCTGTCCAAAGTTGCATAGAAGGGGAGTATCACCTCTCTAGACAAGGTATGGCTGGCCTTGCTGGCTGCAATCTGGCATTGGTGGCTCATGTTCATCTTGGAGTCAATAATGATTCCAAGATCCCTTTCCACCTCTGTGCTTTCAGGAAGGGAACTCCCTAGCCTGTATGTATGCTGTGGATTCCTTTTCCCAAGGTGCAGCACCCTGCATTTGTCTACGCTGAACCCCATCCTATTCTCATCTGCCCACTTCTGTAGTCTGGCTAAATCTAGTTGCAGCCTCTCTCTCCCTTCAAGTGTGTCCACCTCACTCCACATCTTAGTGTCATCAGCAAACTTGGACAGCGTGCTTTCCACCCACTTGTCCAAGTCACTTATGAAGATGTTAAGCAGTGCGGGCCGAAGGACCAAGCCCTGGGGTACCCCACTGCTCACATCTCACCTGGTTGAGTGCAGCCTATCCACCACCACTCTCTGGGTGTGCCCCATCAGCCAATTTTTTACCCATCCAACCGTGCAGGCATCAATGCTGCAATCACTTAATTTATTGATGAAGATGGGGTGAAAGATGGTGTCAAAAGCCTTCTTAAAGTCTAGAGAGACTATGTCCACAGCAACAGCATAATCTAAGGATTTAGTTACTTGGTCATAAAAGGCAATCAGGTTGGTCTGGCAGGACTTGCCTTTGGTGAACCCATGCTGATTGCCTCTGATCATGATCTCCCCTGCAGGACCCCCACAGATGTGCTCCTTGATGATTCTCTCCTAGATCTTCCCGAGCACCAAGGTGAGGCTTACAGGCCTATAATTACTTGTGTCCTCCTTTCTCCCCTTTTTGAACGCATCTAGCCCCACCAGAAGTTCCCTAACTAGGTCCTCTCTGACCCTAGGCATGGCAGCGCCTCTCCTGAGTCTGTCTGGAATCCTGGTGGGAGAGATGCCTGCTCAGAAAAATGGAGGCAAAGAATTTGTTAAAGAGGTCAGGTTTGTCATCTGGTGCAACCATCAGATTGCCAAGCATGTCCTGCAGGGGCCCCATGTTACCCACTGCTTTTTTTTTTACTCTCTATGTATTTAAAAAAGTACTTCTTGTTATCTTTGATAGTGTTTGGTAGTCCTAGTTCTGTCTCTGCCTTAGTCTTCCTAACAGCCCCCTTACAGTCCCGAGCAATGGAGGTATAATCCTCCTTGGGGATGGCCCCTCCCTTCCATTGGATGTACGCCTCCTTTTTAGTTTCCAGACGTTCCTGAATGCATTTGGTGCTCCACTGGGGCTTTTGAGCACCGTTGGCCCCTTTGACTCACATTGGGACTGTACCCTTTGGGCTCAGGGGATCGTTACCTTCAGGAACGACTATTTTCCTAAGCATTGTTTTAGACATTCTTCATTGCAAGTTTAATAGGTCTATTTGGGCATTTGATGACAAACAGCTGTAATTCACAAGACTTGGCGAGTTCATTTCCTAGAGCATACAGCTTTACAGAGCATTTTGCTGCAGTGCTGTTGAAAAGGGTTATTCAGAAAATGAGCACTTGGTGGCATTTCTTGCTTAGGCATCAGCTGGCATTTTTTTCATATAGGCCTAATGAGGGCTTTACCTTTTCACAAACTGCTGCATTATCAGTGTTTGTGAAGCCTTTGTTTGTGAACCAATGTTTGTGAATTAAATCCTGGACTCAACACAGAAAAATAACACCCACACACACACTATGTAAAAAAAAAAAAAAAAAAAAGCCTGGCTTATCTTGGGTGACTTAAACCAGAGAAGCAGAAGCATCAAAGATTTTTTCCCCTAAACTGGAGCCAGAAATACTTCACTTATTTACAACCCTGTTTCTGATGAAACCTTGGTAGGCAATTCATTTTGTTGCATTAGTTGATCCTGGGAACAGGTGATACTGCCAAGTCATTTTGGGTTTAAACAATCACTTACT
The DNA here is from genome assembly GCA_030014935.1 of Caiman crocodilus. Classification (NCBI taxonomy): domain Eukaryota; kingdom Metazoa; phylum Chordata; order Crocodylia; family Alligatoridae; genus Caiman; species Caiman crocodilus. The sequence goes on from JAGPOW010000261.1 coordinate 247,128,501, forward strand.
TGGGGGGGGGGTTGTTTTTGTTTTGTTGTTTTTTATAGTTACTGTGTTGGTACATTGTGGGTATATATCATAAATAATCTAATAGCTGGGACTCTTGGGAAGCCTTGGAGTGACTGTTTAATGTAGGGTAAGGGGGTGAGACAGTCATATCTACTTTGGCCTCAAAGAGCAAGTGTAAGAAAGGGGTCTCCAAACTGATCTGGATGGGAATAGATCATGTTGTCTGCCCCCCTGTGTCACTTCTATGGGGTGGAGTTGGTCTAATTCATATAAAAGAATTAGCAGTTTTGCTGCCTTCCCTTCCTGTGATTTTCAGGGGGTCCAGTTATCACAATGTTAGGCCTACCCTAAGCACTTTTCTGCCATTTAGGATCATAGCAAAATAGGGAAGGAACCTCATGAGGTCATCTAATCCAGCCTCTTTCTCAGGGTAAAATCATCCCTGGCTAAGCTATCTGAGTCTGTCTAACCACCTCTAGAAAGCTTCCAACTGTGGAGATCCCAGAGTATATCTAGGTAGCCTGTTCCAAAGCTTGACCATCCTCACATTCAGAAAATTCTTCCTAATTGCCAACCTAAGGTTCCTCTGCTGCAGTTTGAATCCATTGCTCCTATTCCTATTCCCTAGAGCCACAGAGAAAAGACCACCTCCTTCCTCTCTGTAATCACCTTTCAGATATTTGAAGACTGTTATCAAATCCCCTTTTACTCTTCTCTTTTCCAGAGTAAGTAACCAAAGCTATTTCAGCCTTTCCTCAGAAATTCTGCTTCCCAGGCCCCTAATCTTTTTGGTTGCTCCACTTTGGACATTTTCCAAACCACCAACAGCCTTCTGGAAGTGTGGGGCCCAAACTGGACACAGTACTCCAGGTGAGGCCTCACCAGTGCCAGAGTGGAAAAATCACTCCCTCTGATTTGCAAGTGACGCTCCTCTTAATACAATGTGGCATGCCATTGGCTTTGTTGTTGTTGTTTTTGTTTTGTTTTGCAGCAAGAGCACACTTCTGGGTCATATTCAGCTTCTGGTCCACTGTAACCCTCAGTTCTTTCTCTGCACATTTGTAGTTTAGCTAGCCACTGCCCAGTCTATGTTTGTGCATGCAATTTCTCTATCCTAAGTGCAGGACTTCCCACTTATACTTGTTGGAAGTCATCTAGTTGACTGTGGACTATTTTCCCAGTCTACCCAGGTCATTTCCCCCACCCAACTTGGTGTCATCTACAAATTTACTAAGTATGCACTTGCTGTCATCATCTGAATCATTAATGAGGATGTTAAATAAGACTGGACCCAGGAAAGACCCCTGGGAAACCCCACTTGATACCTTCTCCCACCTACATATTTGATGCTTCTGATGCCTAAATATATCAGAATAATATGCTATGTATGTACTGTGGCCAACTCAGATCCCAACTGGTGTTGTCAGTTCTCAAGATGTCTGTAGAGGCTTTGCATTATCTTGTAACTCCAACATCTGGAGTCATGTAATTATATGATCTTTCATTCATATTGGCTGTAATCTAAATGAATGTAATCTTGTAACTTTTCTGGGTGTGTCCAGATGAGTGCACACATGCATTTCCCTGGGGACAAAAAGCAGCGGCACACAGTTGTGCTGCTGCTACTTGTCCCCGGGAAGCATCCGTGCACATGCACTCTGGAGTGTGGCAGCTTACCTCGGGTGAGGTATAGAAGGCTGGGCCCAGCACCTGGGCTGGCCTCAGAAGCCTTGCCTGGGGGCCTCAAGGTAGCAGGCGTGGATGGGGAGAGAGGGACAAAATTTCCTTTGTTACAATGGATGCCATTACTCCTTATTCTTGTTAGTAAATAGCAGATACACCAGCATATTTAATCTTGCTCACAGTTATTGACGTCTCAGCAGGGAGTGGAGGGAGTTTCCAACATTTTTTTAAACCTGATTTTGTGTCTGGGTGTGCAGACATGCCCACACATTTGTGTGTGGGTCTTACTTATCACAGGAAGGTTGTTACAAAATGTACTTTGATTTCTGTGCTGCCCGACCTCAAAAAGCTCAGAGTGGCTTGCAATGAAACAAGATAAAGTATAGACATAGAATAAAATAATAAATGAAAATAATAAAACAATATAACCCTTTCCCAAACAATACCACAAACTTGACCCCACCATATAAAACTTGTCCACATAAGGTCTTAAAATGCTTCTGAAAGATGTCCGAGATTTGGTTCAACCTGAAAAGATGTTCACGTTTTGATGGTCTCGAAGATGATGGCATTCCAGAGTTGAGGAACAGCTGCCAATAATGACTGCTCCTGTCTTTTCAGCCAATGAACTTGGTTCACAGATGCAACTTGCAGGAGTTTGCTCTTGGATGACCTTGGGGATCGTAGTGAAAGATAAGGAAGAAGTCAGTCCCTTAGGCATGTAACAGGTCCCAGGCCATTCAAGGCTTTATAGGTCTAATGCAATACCTTGAACTGCATCCAGAAAGCTATTGGGAGCCACAGCAGACTCTGGAGCATTGGACTAATGTGCTCCTGGAGACCCAACCTCATCAGAATGAGGATCTCTGCATTGTGTACCAGCTGTACCTTCTGGATGGTTCTCACAGGGGGCTTAGTAGACCATGTTACATCTCATTCATGCAGTTCTCTGTCATGAAAATCTGAAAATTTTGGTGAAAAGTGGACCCTAAATAATTTTGGAACTAAAGCACGGTGGTGGAATGATAAGGACAGACCCTTCATTTTTCAGAAGAACATTTTAAAAAACAAAAATACTTTGAAATAAAGTCCATTCCAGAGGTACAACAGCAATATGTCATTTTTAATGAAAAATCTACTACAAAGAATTGTTCACCTGACAGCTTTTTTTTTATCACATTTCAAAATTTTATCCTGTTTCCTCTGGCATTGATCCATCACTTTACCATATGAATAGTCTCTGATGTCAAAGTTAAGCATGTGCTTAAGTACTTTAGAATTTATCTGTGTGTATGAGCATACTTCTACAGAAATTATATTTAAACATCATTCTCTGAAATCTTTCATCCTATAACAGAATTGTTGATGTATGAGCAAACTGTTCTCAGGAAAAGGAAAATGGTTAATTCTAATAAATCCATCATCACTGATGAGCATATGGCACAGGTTCTCTAGTTCAGATGGAGTTCATTATCAGTTCATTGGCTCAGACCACATGTCAAAGCTAGTATTTTTAATTTGCTGTGTGCTAAGGGTTAACAAAGGCTCATTCTTCATCCTGGAGTCATCTTTTCTGAAGCTATTATTCAGAATATTAGCCAGGGAGAGAAAAAAAAGTGACAGAGGGAAAAATACAGATTATTAATAGATAGAACTGTAAAAGCTAATGGCTAGGAAGTTATGCAATTCATAAGATTGCACAAGAGTGAGTTGTGGGTATATGGGAGGCCTAGACTGACATAAGACAGACTTTGGAAGCCAGGAGGAAAACTGTGGCAATATCAGAGAGTTCAAGATTTGGGAACACTCTGAGCATGAAAGTCCAAAACAACCAAAATATTAACTTGTACTCAAAAAGCAGGATACTTATCCTTTTTTGTTTAAAAAATGATAGAACATACAGTTTGCAATCAAATCTGTGCCACTTATATTTACAGGAGAGGGGATTACCAAATGATATGCAATCAGACTGCAGACATTTCTATTACACTGCAATTTCACAGTCAAAATTCAGAGGCAAAGTCATCACTAGTTTTGATCAAAGGAGACTGTGGCGCCATTTTGCTTGATCATCAGTAAGCTTCTGACACTGTTAACTACAGGGTATTAATTAACAATCTTCAACTTCTGAGCTTTTCTGATGTAGCTCTTTAAGTATTTCAAAGCTACAGCACTCTCAGAAAGAAAACAAAAGATAGTTATGGAAGAAATTCTACTTAAATTCTTTGGCTTGTGCTGTTGCATAGGAGGCCAGACTAGATAATCATAATGGTTCCTTCTGGTTCTAAAATCTATTATTCAGTAGGAAAAATGTGAGTGTGATCTGTCTTCTGTCTGAGCTAGATTGCAAGAGGGTTCTGTTTTTTTTAGCTCCTACACTGGTTTCAGTGTAAATAAATGATCTTTTCAGAACTGAGATAGCATATGTTGGTTTATTGCATTTGCTGAACTTAAGCCAGCCATTAGGAAATAAAGCAAAATAAACAACACCGAAAGCAAAACTTTTTCTCAATTTCTTGTATTCCACAAAGCTAAATTTTGCCTATTAGTTTTCATATGTTACTTTTATGGATTTTAGTGAAGGATTTTCGTGGATTTTAACTTAGCCTCTCCAGGTCGAATTTGTTCCAAGATGTCTAATGCTGTTGTGGTATATGAGATTCATATGAGCATCTGATATTTTTGCTATACTAATTGTGCATATGTGTTGGGGGGAGGGACACGGAGAAGTGGCATATAGGTTCATATAGTGTTTAGCCTTTTTTTTTAGCAGGAAGATGTCTGCCTGTTTAAGTCGATATGCTAAAGTGAAACTTCAGCACAATTTTTGTTTGACCTTTGGAAAACTTTTATTCTCTTCCATTATTGCTCAGTGGGGTCTGGCTCCAGGCAATGATTCTTTCAGAGGCTTTTCCCACCACTCAAAATAGAGACTGTGAACTCCTTTGTTTAAGCTACTGTGATTAAAGCATGTATGGGGAGTCCTGCTCCACTAAAATCAGTGGCTATAAAGATGACTTAATGTTAGTAAGTGCTTTGAAAATGAAATGCCCTATGAATGAGCTAAGATTTTTTTTCTATTGCTGTATGTTTCTGTATTATTCCTTAAAGGGCTTTTCAGCAGCTATGCACTCCATCAAGTTGAATCAAATGGATCTCCAAAGAGGGGCATATTTTGGTATAAAAGCTAATCCAGTGCACTGCTGGTTTAGATTCTATTGCCTTACTGTAGCTGAACTGGAAGTTAAAATATGAGCCCATTTCTCAGGTGTAAATTAACTAATGATATCAATCAATATCTTATGGTACCTGTATCTTATCTTATCCTCCCCTTGGTTCTTAGCTTGTTCTTTGCACAAGAAAATATATAGTTTATAAACTATGTAGTATGCATCTTCACACTGTAATTAATGTGTCCTTTGTGAACTTTTATTGTGAAAATTTTAGTTACTTACCATGCATTGCCATAATAATTTTGTTTTTAAAAAGGTTTATATGTATTCTTGATAGTGCATCTTCTGTTTTCTGTATTGTCTGTTTGAAGGGCCTTCAAATATGAGGTCAGGGAAGGGCCTTCAGATAAGGAGACAGACAAAAATATTCCAAATGGATCTTGCATCCACTCAACTTCATTTTTAAGAATTTTCTCCCAGTGAAATATTTAATATATGATATTTATGTAGAAAACAATATATACAATTTCTGTAAAAATGACAGGGACTGCATGATAACCTCTGAAAATAATGATAGATAATTCATTGATGGGAGTCAGTACACTGTTTTGTAGCCTAGTAATGTTGCCTTTAATTTTCTCATTCTTGTAGCTGGTGCCTTTGCTCTGTAGAAACCAAATCCATTTTTGTTATTAGGTGGAAATATAAGTCCTTCTCTCATTTTTTCTCTCTGTTTTTTCTGTTTCCTTATCCCAGAAAGTTTAGCAATGTCTTTTGCTGTGCATCCAAAGACCCTAACAGATGGAATTTATGAATCCTTTTAGTCAATAGAAAGTCAGGATATGAAAAATTCTATCTTGCCTTGGGGTTATCCTATGGAACTCATTTAACTTTGAAATGAAGACAGCAAACAGTGCCTGTATGAAGAGACTAGAATAAAATAACACTTTCAATGGGACTGTCACAGTGACCTATAATTTTTAGTATTAGATTTAAAAAAAATAAAGTTAAAAGAAGTAGCTCTGGACATTAAGCTCTGTACAAGAGGTAGCATTTTCTTTGCTTTTTTCTATAAAGTCTACTGGATTGTTTTCTCTGCCAATTATCAAAACACACGTGTGTTCTCTGTTAGGTGCTGTTGCCTAGGCCAGTGGTATTTGTCCATGCCACATCTTTACTTGGATTTTAGACTGTCTATTTTTATTGTCTTTGTTGCATATTGTTTGTTTGGAGGGATAATTCTGCCCTATATCTAAGCTGAATAGACTGGCATACAGCTAGGAGGGTCTTTAATTAAGTAGGCCAAGCTAACTTTGATTGGCTGGCAATGGAATGTGCTTCCAAGACAGGTGAGCTGTAGATACTATATTTTAATTTGAACTTTTTGTAGCACATCCCCAACTATCAGAAATATAACCTGTCAAGCTGCTGCGAGACTGTTCAGTTTGGTTACTAGATCAGTTCTGAGCCCAAGATTGACACTTGTATCCAATTTGTGTTAAGGCTGCTTGTGGTGGATTTCTTTTTCTTTTCTTTTCTTTTTTTTTGGTGGAGGGGGTTGTTTATGAAAAGAGCAGGAAATGACAAATCTGTTGATATTTGAGGATATTTGTACCTTTTAAGTAACTCATCCCAAACCAGTTTTAATTATCAAACCCAAAGCTTGCACAAAATGTTTGGGGCTGTTTTGTAAAAGCTAGTAGTTTTTCTCACTTCAGGAGTCTGTTTGTTGTAAGTTTATAAAGTTTTTTGACCATACATCATATTTTAGAATGCAATAGTCTCTTGAATCCTTTACCAAAATGCCTTTTGAGAGCTGTAAATATAAGGTTTTGTAAAAGCACAAAGTATTTTTGTCTTGCTAGCATTCCTCTTGAGCCCATCATTTGCACTGATCTGGCTGCTTCATATGCCCAGTATGAATTGTGGATTGTTTTGAGTTCTGATCCATGGTGTTCTTTAAGCAGTGAGTTAATGGCACCAAGACCTGATCTTATAGATACCCCTCCACATAGGCCTATTAAAGACAAGGGGATTAATGTGCATTTATCTTCAGGATCAGTTACAGATTTATTTTCAATTATAAATTTGAATTGTGTTCAGCTTGCATTTTGGTACCTATCTTTGATGTGTCTATTGATTAGAATGATACATCTCTTATTCTGATGAAATAAACTGAAACTGCATTCCTAATGTTTCATTCAAATTCCCAGGGGAATGTCAGATATGTCTTCTCCTACACCACTTGATCACTCTATTTTATTTTTCACTACCTTACATTAGCTCAGAGTCTTGACACCAGTAAAATGCACTGCCATGTTAGATCAAGACTATGTGCAAAGGTAAAGCTCCTTGTGCTGGCGGGCCACTGACATATATATTCTCTGACAACAGAGTTATTAAAGCCATGCAAAATCTATAACCAGGAAGTTGTGCAATGAAGAGGGAATTATTTGTGAGGGACTGTCTCTTGCAAAGGAAGGGTGTTGCAAAACCATCTCTACCATGGAGAGTAGAGAAAAGAAATTTGTGTGGAAAAATAAAATTATGCTTCTACCTTTCCCTAAAATGAACTGTAGTGTCTGAGCTCTTGTCATTATGGGGCCTCGGAGGTTGTGTGCTAATGCAGGTTGTCTAGCCAGTTCTAACTTTCATGCTGATATTCTGCTACTTGCATTTATCTGGGGTTTATATGCCTCCACAGTTTGGAATATGGCTCATTTCACTTCCTGTCCTAAACTATTTTATAATAGGACTCAGTAATACTAGAAACTGCTCTGTGCCACATCAGTGAGGGCTGAAATCTGCTATACTGTAACCCAGAAGTTTATAGGGCACTGTTTGCATGACAGTTGCATCTAGAGACTCAAGCTGAGATCAACAGAATATGAGTTAGTCCCTACTCCCAGGGGATAGATTTCAAATAAGAGTTTACAGGGTGAACAATTCTGTAAATGTAAGTATCTTAGTTAAATTGTATAGGTTATATGGGAGTCTTCTGAAATGAAAATATATGTTGTTTTGATGATAAGCATACCTTTTGAATAAATGGTACTATTTAGAGAGAAATATGTTAAAAGAATATTTTAATGCTTTAAAAGAATGCTTTAAAACATTCATCATAATAATTGTGAAACTAAATTAATACACTTAGTTTCACATGCACAATGCATGTTTAAAAGGATACCAACAAACAAAATTTAGCTTCAAACCTATTTTTAGAAAATATTAAAATTCCATGAAAAAATGATCTTTTCCTGTTTTTCAGAAAAAAAGATATTGATTTAGAGTTTTTGAAACCCAATAATTGCAGCATTGAGAACCTTTAATTGAAATATATACAAATTTAGATCTGGTAATTGGTACTTTTTTTAGCAAAACTTTTTTTTTGTTGGTATTGTTTTCAAAAATGTAGATGTGGGGTGACTAGAGCAGTTTAAAGATTTGTGCTCAATTTGCCAACTTGCTTTAGTTAGAAAAGAGAGACAAATGAATTATTCAAAAAATGTTGAAATGTTTTGCCTGGAAAGTTTTTTAAATGAAACATTTTGATTTTTTTCTTTTATTTTACTAATCTATTTGGAAATTTGTTTCAGTTTTATTTAAAAAGCTCAACAGTTAAATTGTTTAGTTTTAGTTAAACTGGATGCATAGTTTGAATTTCTTGACTTTGCAATTCCCCTACAAATTTGAGTTATTGATGTGTTGGGTAGACCTGAACAGTTTCTCCCTAACATTTTCAGGATAGCATTTGAAAAGCAACAGGAAAACTGACTTGATTGGATTATCTTTATCCAACCAAATGTGAACAGAAGATAGATACATAATTACAATCAAATATATTTTCAATGATTCTCTCACTTTTAATAATCTCAAGTTATGTTACTTACATCTGCTAAACATGCAGCACATTGATAGTGCCTCTCTAAAACAATTCCAGTCCATTAGCATTAGTGGTACAGATGCTGATTATAATTTTGTGATTCTTTCTGATAGGGAAAACAAATCAAATGAGTACACATGTATGCCAAGCCTCAAGAAAACAGTATGATACAGCACACCTGGAAATAATGACCATGTCTTTTTTTTTTCTCCTACTCCTCTATAGAATACTATCCAGCCTGATCGTGTTACATACTACATGGTGCAAAAACCAAAAGAAAAAGCACCTTTTTTAACCCATGCAGCAACATCTCATCAAACCTATGCTGAAAATCCCCCAGGGAGGGTCTTCAGCCCGCCTCAGCCAGACCTATTCCCACCAGAGTCGGAAGCAGAGTTTGACAGAAAGACACTGATAGCAGCACTAGATGAGTACATCACCCAAAAGATGGCAGCACAAAACAAAGATCAAAGCACCGTTGGGAGGACTAAAGGGCCTAGCCTTTATGCTGATAGGTTCCATCCCTCTCACAGCGATGGTTCTGATGGAACTTTAGCTACAGAAGAGGCAGAAGATTTTAGCATGAAGCAGCCATTGCGACTGAGGCCAGGTGCTGGAGAGCAAGGGTCAAATTCAGAGAGGCTGAGTTATAAATTTGCTTTTCCCCAGGGAAATCCAAAGGATCCTCTGAGTGCAGTAGATGGTAAGATTTATATTTATTTTACTTTATTTGAAGCATTTATCCTGTGCTCTAGATGCTTTTTCAAAAAACGTGAATAGTCATAAGAGCTAAACACCTATAGAATAAGCCTGTCTCTTCCCGCTGAGATGCTTGTATTTATCTACTTCTGCAATCACAGTCGTAACAGGCACCAATCTGACCATCCATTTCTTGTGTATTTTCATCATTCAACTGATCAAATAATAAATTCCTGCATTCAGTAATACTGATCACTTACATAATTCTATATATTTTTCAAGCCATAAATAATAATGGAAAATTATTTGTGATCAAATCAGTTTTCATGCATGTCTGTTATCTCATTTTGCAGAGTTAGGTAAAACTGTCTACTTTGGGGAGGGGCGAGGGGGGGGTGTTTTCTCTATTTATCTAGAAATTTAAAGACCAAGGGTGAAATTAAAAGCTAGTTGAAAGGAATCAGAATGCAACATGTTACATTTGTCTAAACTTTGGGACCAAGCATGTGAAAAGGAAGTGCATCAGTTTAGGTAGGCCTATGAGATGGAAGAGACACAAAGCATAGGCTTATAGCTAGAGTTTTTGTACAATTAATTGTACATAATATTGTCTGATATTTGTGAACCATCAACATCAGATTATGATTCTTATGAATTAGTTTTATTCATGATAGTAAATGATAGTTAAATTTGGACCATAACATATCAAGTCATGTGATTTCATGATGTTTTCATTGATGTGTCACAAATCCACTCATATCTTCATTCATGAGCATTCCCCTGGGCATAACTCTTTGTGTCTGAGGATAGGTAAGAAGGTCAGAAGGTAATTATGATCCACTTGAATATTTCTCTGGACCAAGTCAAGTATTAATGTTACTACTACAGTTCAGAATGCCTGCGAGTGAATCAATCCCAGAGATATTACTGTACATGCACGCTCAGCTGCCTGCAGCTGGCATTCTACTTTCTTTTGCGCTGTTTCTGGTGATATGTAAAAGGTTTCTTATGACTCCATCATTATTCAAGTTTGCTGTTTTTTCTTTATTTTTAAAATACAAAACTGTTGAAACTTTGACATTTTCTCTGAAGACAGACAATGCTTGCTATCCAAAAGATGCCCAAAGTGAAAATACTCTTGGTATGGTGCCTGAAGATAATAGATTTCAAGGAACAAACAGTAATGTAAAATCAAATCCAGGTGGCACTACAGGCCTCTGAAACAGGTTACATGCTTTTGCTGCTAAACTCAAAGCAAACTAGGCCCATGCTGGTTTCATTATCGTCCGACTGTTCCACTTCACCTTTCCTAGCAGGAGCCAACAGGGAACAAAAGTGCTTAACACTTACAGGGAATAACATGTTTCCAGATTCATTGGGCTGTGGTGCTTTGACTTTCACATGCATAATATAACCTCTAGGAAGTTTTCTCACTTTATTTACTTTATGTATTAATTTACATGACATTCCAGATCATTTATGAGGGGCCAATCATATGGTTTCTTTTGCATCTTTGCATTGCTTACTACAGTGTAACCTATCGGTATAATCAGAATTTAAAGTAGTAGCCGTCAAAAACAATGGTATACTGAAATTGACTTTACCAATCTGACCAACATTACTGCCTTCAGCAAAGCTGTCAAGTACTAGGCAGAGGCTTGAGGAAGATTGACTATACTTGACTGTGTAGAGGTTTAGTTTTTTTATTCCCTCCACTGTTCCTGCTCTGAACATTTTTCATCCTCCTTATTCCCAACCTTCTTCCAGTCCTGCTGATGAGATTTCTGCAAACCAGCAGCCCATTCCAGTCTTTCAGACATCCAAATCATGAGCATTCCCACAAGCACAGATGTCTAAAATGTGAACTAGAGAAGCTCCCATACTGAATATAGGGAATAGTCACTTGAGACTAGTACCCTGCTCATACCACATGTTTCAAAAGTGAGAGGAGCCAGTTGGCGAAACAAGACAGACACATTGTGCAGATCAGCAGAGTTGGTGGGAGATGAGGTAAAGTTAAGGAGCAGAAGAGTGAAACTCTTGTACAAGGGAAAAAAACATAGACATAGATTACACCACTCATGGGGATGGAAAGATGATGTGACTACATCCAGACCAGTGCAACCATGTGGCACATGTTGCTGCAGACACATCTGCGGTGCCACATACCACACATGCAGCTGTTCTCTGAGCTGCAAGGGAAATTCCAGGGTCAAAAACCTGTGCAAAAAAACCCCAAAACAGTGGCACATGTGTGGGCTGTGTGCACCTCCCAAAACCAGAGACTGGCCAGCCAGAGCCATGCTCTGGCTGCCAGCCAGGTTCTGAGCAGCGGGATTGACACTGCTGTAGCCCCAAGAGGCCTCCAGGACCCCGGGTAAGGCTGCTGGGGCCAACCTTTCATACCTCACCTGTGTGACATGCCGCATGCCAGAGGGTTGTGACCGCCAAGAAATGGGCTGGAATGGGGTCACCAATGGAGTGGAATTAGGCACAACAAGCTTGATGGTTGCAAAAAGAAAACTTTACTTACAAAACTGCGATACAGGGACTTGCATCGAGGTATGCAGTGTAGGCGCGCTTTGAAGAATTGCAGGAACAGAAATCAGAAAAACCGTGTGGCGCAGCGATGCTGTAGGGTACAGGGTACGTCAGGAATTCGTCGGCAGGGAGTCGTTGGTGGTTGATCAGGCCTCTGATGTGGCTCCAGGATGCATGTAAGGATTTCTCCCAACGAGCATGCGAAACTCTCCTACAACTTGGGCGGAAACTTCCAAAGCCTTTTATACAGCTAGCAAGCCAATTGCTAACCGCCATGTGTGCATAATTTACATCAGGCCAATTGAAAGCATGCACTCAATGGTGCAGCTGCAAGTTTTTGGCGGGAGCTGATTTTACACCAAAGGCTCTTTCCTGCTGCAGGGGAAATCCCTGCACCGGGTACTCGCATCATGCTGAAATGCAGCTGTGCCAAGGCACTTTTTAACCATTTAGCTCTGACAAGGGTGTGTGGCACAGGCATTCCCTGGGAACAAGTAGCAGCGGCATAAGGTGTGTCTCTGCGGCTTGTCCCCAGGGAAATAAATGTCCATGCTCATGTGGACTTGGCCTGTGTCTAGGAGTTGTACAATGGGAGTGAACAGTGACTTTGAACAGGGTCAATTTGTAGACTGCCTAAGCATTAAATACAGTTTAGCCCAGTTTTGTCCTTTAATGGTTTGATCCCTCACTACTAATCACTTCAGACTTAGGGCATAACAGAGTTGGCAACCTGGGCATCCCTGCAGGAGATCAGAGAACAGGGGAATACAGGTTGAGATCAGGGGCAGGAAGGCAACATTTTTACCTTGCAGTATCACAGTAATATCTTCCAAGGAACTAATGAAGAAGTGGGGGCCGTACCATTTGCCCATGGCTAAAGGGCACGTGTACAATGAAAGATCTTGCAATGCACAATAAATGAGCACAAGCATGGATAACACAATGGTCAAATGTGGTGTAAAGACATGAGAAGAAGACAACCTTGCAGTAGCCCTTGAGCTGCGACCCTTTCACAAGTCAATTTTCCTTGTTTTGGGGAACCCATAGGGTCTCCTTTGAAGTTTACAAAAAACATGAATAAAAGCAGGAGCCAATGTAGACGTCTAGGAATTTCCCTGTTCCTGATCAGATAGGCTTTTCAGCCTGTCAGCAGAGCTGTCCATTAATGATTGTGTGCTAGCACAAGCAGGGGCCATGTCCATATTTAAAATACATAGACATGAACAGCACATTTATTAGACCCAGGAAAACACAGGGGCTCACTCTCTTTATCCCTGTTTAAAAAGCAACTCAATTTTACCAGCTTGGCACTGACAGACAGAACAGATTTCTGCTGGTGCTCCTTCTTTCATACTTAAACCATTGTATTTCCCAAATTCTTTGGCTCTGGTTACTTCTATAATTCTTCTTGGCCTTTTAACAGTTAGGGGCAGTACTATTCAATAATGGTGGAATACAGTACTGAATGTTTAGTTTTTCTCCAATTGGCAGCCAGCTATGGTGGGATGCTGTTTTTCCTGAGGTATTCTTTTGATGGGCAGTATCCTAGTGACATTGGCTAGAGCAGAAATAGTAACATTGTAGGAAACAGGATGCTGTTCTACCTCTGCTTTATTTAATGAACCTGAAAGACCTGCAGAGAGCCTGTTAGTGGAATCTGGAGTAGGGCCTGTGGCCATTCATTTTCTCTTGTGTGATTTTTCTCTACCTCATTTCCATTTTGTTTGAGATTGAGACTGAAACTGTGCTTTGTTATCGGCTATGAACCTGTGGAAGTGGACTGGAGAGATAAGACTTTGCTGAGATGATAGACAGAAAGGAAGGAAGTGGGTTTGAGAAAATGAAACAAAATTGAAATGACAAGGTTATATTGGTAGGTTGTTGTTCAGTGACTCAGTTTGGCAGCTTGTTGCAATGTGGGGACATTCAACTGAACCTGAGAGAAAAAATATAGTAATGTTACACTTATATAGCATTGTTAATCCGAGATGGCCTGAACTTAAACCCTGGGTCTGAACTATGGGAGAAATTTGACTCTCAGTCTGAATCACATGGCTCATCACTGTCTCATGATCCTGGAATTCAGATGTAAATTATATCCCTCTGGTACCCACTTGCAACTCAGAAACTCTCTAACTTAATCTTTTTGCATCAGTAACTAATGGTATTTTGGGCATGGTACTACCACTGAGTTCCTCTCACCTGACTTACACTAATAAGGTTAAGTGAATGAAACTGCTTTAACTCCCCCCTTTTATTTCATGACAAAAACCTTGCATGCTTGTTTTTCCTGGAATAATTTGAAACATCATCTATTTTTCTGGACTTCAGCAGAACCCATAATACTACTGAAGGATCCGTTAATGTGCTTTAGGAAAAAATACTTAGGAGCCTAAGTCTTATTGAGTGAGGTTTGGGCTTATAAGGATCTAGCTTATTTTGGAAAATGAGACTTAGACTCTTAAGATTCTGAGGCACTTTTAATCCCCCCCCCCCAACAGTTTTCTTTGGTACAATCAAGTTTAATATCTAGGTAATTAGGGTAACCAAAACGAGTTTTTTCCAACAGTACTGTGGAATACAGGCAACATTGGGACATGTCATAAAAGTTTCATATACGGGTATGAAAAGGGTAGAGATGGATTTTTAATGTGATCCATGCACTAGAAAGCTAAAAACAATTTGTACTATAACCAAGGCTGCACACTTTATTTCTTCTAAGAAAAACAGGACAGAAAATGCCTCAGATTGTGCTGAAATCATTTTAAATTCTGTTGTTCCCAAATTACACAATAACTGTGCTGTCTATTCACATCCACAGATTCATGGTCAAACTCTCAAAGTCACTGAAATTGTTTCAGGCTCCCATTCTTTTATAACATCCCTGATGTCAGGTCAAACACAGTGTTTCAAACATTCTTTCCTACTGTGATGTACCATGTGATGTGTCTGGTAGTGGAGCTGTACTGGTACCCAGCATGTCTCCAGGTGGTAGATAGAAGAATGACTTTCAGGGAAGGTTAGCTGTGAAATAAGCAGAAATAACTGATGAATAAGCAGTCGTGGACCAAGCAACAGCACCAGTTTGTAGTGGGGACAGCAAATGGCAATGGTTTATCTCATGAGAGATACATATATCCTTTGAGGGGGCTGTAACATGACGAGTACAGGTCATCACTATAATAAGCAGGGTCTTCATTTTTGCATGTTTTTTCTGTGGCAAATGGATTTCGTAGACTCATAGAAGTAGGGTCGGCAGGGACCTTGTAGATCTTCAAGTCCAACCCCCTGCCTGGGCAGGAGGAAAACTGGGCTCAAATGACCCCAGTTGGGTAAGCATCAAGCCGCTTCTTAAAGACCCCCAGGGAGCCAGCACCACTTCCCTTGGAAGTTGGTTCCAGATCCTAGCTGCCCTAACTGTGAAGTAGTTCCTATGGATGTCTAATCTAAACCTACTCTCCAAC
>JAGPOW010000261.1:247144043-247169708 GCA_030014935.1 Caiman crocodilus
ATCCCTCTTGAAGTGGGGTGCCCAGAACTGGACACAGTACTCCAGCTGTGGCCTGACCAGTGTTGCGTAGAGGGGGAGGATCACCTCCTTGGCCCTACTGAGATGCACCTGTGGATGCACGATAGGGTCCGGTTAGCCCTGCCAACCGTGACCTAACATTGTCGGCCCATGTTCATCTTGGAGTCAATGACTTATAGCCATGGGTCTATAAGTCCTCAACAGCAGAGCAGGTGAAATCTTAACAGCTGTGATGGCAGATGAAGGCTGCAGCAGAATGAGATCTCCAATTCTCTTGGCCTCCTTGCCATTAGATTAGGGTCTTGTTCTGTCAAGAACTGTGTGGAACCTGATGTGCAGCAGCTTCTCCATGATAAGATAAATAATGCACAGGGATCTTCCATCAAAACGGCTTTTCCAACTCATTTTTCAAGCCTTTTGGTGATCAACTAATTATAAGACGAGTAGGATTGTCAGGGTCCCAGTCATTAACTGGCATCGGGGCAATTATAAGGAGATCATCTAGCACTTGGACAAGGCAGGAATATAAACTGGTGGCTGTAACTGTAACTGAGCACCCTCCTCAGGATTCATTCTGCTCACCCACATAAGGAGAGGCTAAAAAAGGTGCCTTAGAAATAGTCTGTCTACGTTCTTCCTGACTGGATAACTTCTTCCAGAGGGATCAGTTTTACTGCAGTCAAAATCAGTGAAGACTTGCAATCAGTTTCGGGACTTGGAACATCAGGACTGTCATGGAAAATCCTAATAGTGAATGCCCAGAGCTTCAAACCGCAAGTGTAGCTCAAGAACTCAGGTGACACAACATCAACATCACTGCACTGAGCAAGACCCAGTGAGTGGGAGATGGGCAGCTCCAAGAATATAGAAGTAGCTATACCTTCTTCTGGAAGGGCAAACAAGAAGGAGAATGCTGGCTCCACAGATTTTGTTTTGCCATCAAAAATGAACTCATAAATCAGCTCAATGAGTTTCCTATCAGAATTAATGAACATTTCATGACTCTCCATCTTGAAGTGGCAGTGAGCCAATACAGCACTGTCATCAGTTTGCATGCCCCGACTTTTGACACCACCAATGAAACCAAGGAGGAATTCTATGCTAGCTTTGACCAAGTTCCTTCTGATGTTCTGGGGGGAGACAGATTTGTTTTTTTCACCACGGTTGGAAAGTACGGAAACCTCTGGAATGGAACCATTGGCAAGGAAGGAGTAGGAAGTGTCAACTTCAGCGGCATCCTCCTTTTGACCAAATGTGTGAAACATAGACTTTCCATCACCAACACCCTGTTCTGCCAGAAAAAACAGGCACAAGACATCATGGCAACACTTGTAATCTAAGCATTGGCCCTTGATTGGTTAAGTCATTGTTCATGCCTGGAATCAAGAAGACATCCACATCACCTGACCTATGCTAGAAGTGACAGTTCCTGGCCTGATTACCAGCTCACCTGCTCAGTTATGCCACTCAAACAAGCAATGGCTGCAGCAATGGATGCAGCAGATGCAGTGCCAGTGGAAGGTCAGTGTCAGAAGACTCAAGGACCCGATCAAGTGGGACCACTTCCATTAGTGTCGCCACAAAAAAACGCAAAATCCAATCAACAATGTGAGAATGTTGGCAGCACTTAGGATGCCTTCAGGTCCACTGTCATCAGCACATGCAAAGAGACATTTGGAGTCTGTACTAGGAAATATAAAAACTGGTTTGATGAGAGTGACCAAGAGATCCAAGAATTGATTGAACACAAGAGCAAGGCCATTTGTGCTTGGTAGAACAGCACCAACTCCAAGTAAAAGAAATTGAATTTTCAACAAGCCAAGGCAGAGGTCCACAGGAGGACCCATGATATAAAGAATGAATGGTGGGAAGACAAGACAAAGAAGATTCAATGTTTCACTGACATTCACAATATGTGTGGTTTTTTTCAATACTACCAAAGCCACCTAGGGTATGCTCACTCAAGGACCAACCCCCTTGAGACCTAAGGATGGAGGAGGCCTGATGAAGGAAAGGGGAGCCATGAGCACCCATTGGAAAGAGAATTTTGAAGACCTTTTCAATCAAGACTGTTGATGAGTTTTCTCATTTCAATCCTGCAACACCCAGTCAGAGCTGATCTCAAAATTCCTCCAAACCTTGATGAGGTAAGGAAAGCCATCAAGCAGATGAGGAATGACAAAGCTTCTAAAGCTGATGGAATCTCCACCAAAATCTTCAAGCAGGAGGGGGAAAGGACCTGACATCACAGCTCCATGTCCTCATCTTAAGGATTTGGAGTGATGCAGGGATCCCAAATTACCTCAGAAATGCCATGACTGTGACAGTCTTCAAGAAAGGAGACAAGTCCAACTATGGATATTACAGAGGATTTGCCTTGCTGTCCACCACAGGAAAAATTATTGTGAGAACCCTCCTAACATCTCCTTCTGCTTGCTGAATAGCTCTTCCTGAATTCTCAGTGTGGGTTTAGGGCATTAAGAGGCACAGTGGACATGATCTTCAGTGCTCACCAGTTGCAGGAAAAATGCTTGGGAACAGCACACACTTCTCTATATGGCCTTCTTTGACCTCATGAAAGCCTTCAACTCTGCCTTCTGAGAAGCGCTATGGAGGATCCTTCCGAAATATGGATGCCCACCAAAATTCATCACCACTCTTTGCCTGCTCCATGACAGTATGCAAGCAATAATTCTCAGTAGCAGATCTACCACAGCTCCTTTTAAGGTTAAGATGGGAGTTAAGTAAAGCTTATCATTGCTCCAACACTTGTCAATATTCCTTACAGGGATGCTACATCTGACCACCAGTAAGCTTCCAGTCACCTTCTGAGCCAAAAGCAAGATCACCCTGACCTCAATCATCAAGCTCCAGTACACTGATGATGCTGTGATGTGTGCTTAACCAGAAGCAGACCTTCAGGCAATTGTCAACATATTTATTGAGGCATACAATAAAATGGGATTGACACTTAACATTCAGAAGACTAAGGAACTCCATCAGCAATCTAGGTGTGGTCATTCAGATTCATGGTGAGACTGTGGAGAATGCTGAGTATTTCCCATGCCTCAGAAGCCATTTCTCACAGAAGGCTGTCATAGACAAAGAAATCCAACATTGCCTTAAATGTGCAAGTGCAGATTTGCCTGAGGAATACCTTAGGAAATGGTTGTTTGAAGATCACAACATCAGATCCAAAACCAAGCTCATGGTTTATCAAGCAGTTGTGATCTCCACCTTATTGTACAGAGCTGAGATGTGGACCAATGTACAGGAGACATCTCAAGTCATTAATGAAGTACCACCTGAGGAAGAGCCTTCAAATCCAGTGGGAAGATGGATGTACCAACATTAACATCCTCTCTAGGTAATGATTATCCAACTTTAACTTCACTGAGCCAGTCATGTCCTCTAGAGATCTGACTCCAGACTCCTGGAGCAGGTTTTATTCTCCCAGATCAGTCAAGATATACACTCAAGAGGAGGGCAAAGGAAATGCTTCAAGGGTACCCTCAAGGACAGCTTGAAAAAATACAACATCAACATCAGCTTGTGGGAGACTATCACCCAGGACCACCCCAAATGGAGAAAGAGTCTGCTGCAAAAATCTCAGTACTTTGAAACCTTACAATGACAACAGGAGATGGAAAAGTGGGAGGGGCAGAAATACTGTGTTTCAGACTGAATCAAGAATCTGGAGCCACCCACCCCACATGGCAACACGTGCTCTAGTTGTAACAGAGTCTGTCAATGCTGAATTGGCCTCATCAGTCATGGAAGATTATCATCCTCAACTGCAAGGGATTGCCAAAGAAGATGTGTCTGTATCAATTAAGTTTAAAAGTTTGGTTTTTTTGCAACAGTTGGAACAGTTTTTTTGCAACAGTTCTTCCCTTTGTTTAACCGAGTCTTCTGCTTCTTTAGCATGTGACTGTTGCTTCAGGTTATTTGCATGAAGCTACACAGACATTTGCACAGAACAGAAGTGGTACCTACACAGAAATGTGGATTTTGCAACAATTTGTTAGTATTATTGAGTGTGTATGTAGGCCTCAGACATGTTCAGTGACTAAAATATGATGACAAGTGCATGCTTTCAACTCAGCACAGGCCCAAGTTAGATGTTTAACTTTACCTTTTAGCCATGAACAGTAGCATGGGAAAGTAGAATAAACTCTGCTGGTCAAAGCCACTAGTATTGGGCCAGGCCAGGTGAAAATAATCGTTTTTTGAGAAACACTAATAATAGGTAGAAATACTGTAATAACTTGCTATTTTATCTTTTGATGAGAAGAATTGAATCCTATGTAGATAGTGCACTTTTGTTAACTGAATATGGTAAGGTGGAAATGTGTAATGCTTGTTGCTAGGCTTGAACATTTTCAAGGGGCTAAGCCAAGCTGTAGCAGTGTGGCTAAGTGGAAGATCCCAAAGCCTTTTTCTGAGTGACTGTAGAATGAACCTTTGCAAACATGAAAACTAGCCCTGTGCAAATAGGGAAGTATTCGATTCGGATTTGGCCAATTTGGAGGACAGTGATTCAATTTGGAGATTTGTATCACTGTCCCAAATCAATTTGGCTGAATTGGCTTTGGAAGATTCGGTGCTGATTCGGAGAGATTCAGTGATTTGGCCATAGAGTATAACGAGGAATCACTGAAATACCTATAATGTTCTCATTTTTTGGCAGATTTGGATGAAAACAGTAGGGATGATAGCTCCACCGAGGGCATGAAATTTGCCAAGTTTCAAGGAGATAGGTTCAGGGGTTTCTGGCAAACTGCACCTCAAGGTGCTGACAAGAAAAACTCATAAAGTGTGTGTGTGTGTGTGTGTGTGTGTGTGTGTGTGTGTGTGTGTGTGTGTGTGAAAGGCTTCAGACAGAGGCTTCTATGCTGTTTCTACGTCCATCCCCTAGAGCATTGTGATTGGAAGGGGACTCAGGGAAAGATCACAGTCACTGGCCAGTTTACAGATGTCAGTCTTCCCCCACCTCCCTCTCCCTCTTCTCAGTTTCTCTTCCCCTGAAAGACTGCCTTCCAAATATTTTCCAAATTGATTCAGAGGCTTTTTTTGGTCTCCCAATTTGATTTGGATCTGGTGATTTGGCCTCCGAATCAGGCCGAACCTTCTCTGAATTGAATTGGTGACTGAAGCTTTGCAACATTGGCCAGCAAAATAATGGAAGCAATCGACCTGTCTGGCTAAATCAGTCGCACGTTTCAGTGAAATAGAGAACAGGACCTTTAACTTAAGTATCTAAATATACTAAATCATAGCTTCAGCTTATTGTAATGATTAGTGTAACCAAATGCTGGTTACGCTATGTCTGGTCACTTGTGTGCCACCTCCTGAACCACTACTGTTTCCTCCTCTGGGTGGTTAGAATCTTTATTATGCTGTACTATTTCGTGGGTAGCTCAATGGGTATTGGATTATGTTCTTGTACTTTTGAGGTGTGACAGTAAAAGGTCAGGCTATAGATGCGTCTCTGTTGCCTCTTCTGACTGGATGATGATAATTAAGGAAATTGTAGCTGTATATTTTGTGCCCAAGATTACAAATGCAGTCCTGATCACTGATAGGTCTTGTCTCTCTGGAGACTGAATGGTAATGATTTTTCTGGTAACAATACATTACAGTGTTCCACAGCATACCCTCAGCATGTTTTTGTAATGGCTTAGCTTCTAAGACAACTGCTGAGCTTCTAATCTTGTGAAGTGCTTCTAAGACTCCTATTGATCAAGTTTGAATAAAGTTTCTCTGTTGCATGTCAGGGTGAAGAGTTTTAGACTTACTTGCTCTTGTAGACAACATGGTTGAGGGAGACACATTTGATCTTTAAGATGTAACATTAGCAAATAGCAGAAATTTCTAAATTCCTAATTCTATTTACATACCAGTAGAAAAATATTTATCTCCCCAAATACAAAAGTGCTTGTATGATGCTGTTCAGAATCTTCCAGATTTTGGTACCCAACTCTGCTACTTTCAAAAAGCTTAAGTATAATCTTACTGCAAACGTCCTTCTACTGTTGCAAGGCATACACCCTGCCCATTTCAATGTGGCACTTTAATCTCTTTTGGAAGGCACATTTTGAACCATTATTGTATATTTGAGCTTTGTATCTTTTTACATTGCTGCTTATATCTTAAGGTGTGTAAAAACTGTACTTTGAAAGCAAGTGTTGATGTGAGCATTGACAGAATTGGATACTACCAATAGCAGTTAAGATTATCCCAGTATGTGAAATATACCCAGGAGGAAAATGGCTGGAAGAACCTTTTGAAGCATTTTCGGCCCCTTTTCACTGAACAATCAAGGCTAATTGTTTCTTGTTGTTTTTCACGCCCAGTATAAAAATACCTCTTTTCAGATGTTTGCATTGCATGTGCACAGTATTGAATTACTAGTGATAAGCAGATGACCATAAGTAGACTTTATTAAGTGAGACTACTCCAAAGAAGATTTCAATGAGGTTTACAGTGCCTTCTTCAATGAACATGTATGCATGGATAGTCAGATGCTCCTTATTTTCAGTTGTCTAAATTCAACCCATCTAATTAATTCATCTTTCATCTCCGTTACCCTCAAACTTTTCTTCCTTCAAAGCATTGATGTGGTAATGTTTTTAAAGCATGTTGTTTGTTCTTTTTTAAAACGTACAAAATAGATCCAATTCATCTGCCTTGTCTTGCCCACATGGAGATTTTGGCTTCCGTTGTTTTTCTTCAGCCTGATTAAAAAAAACAGTTTTTCCTTTCTATCCATAGCTGATAAGTCAAAGCAGCATTTAGGTAAAATTCTCGCTTGGAAATTATCACTTTATTTGGTTAGTAGAAATGAAAAGGTTTAGAAAATAAGTCCATTTCATATCCTGATATAAAACACTTCTGAATAGATAAGAGATGTTTTTCATTAAAACCAAGATACTTGAGTTTCATTTGCGTAAAATTTTAACAATAATGTTTTAGACACTGGCAAAAAACAAAACCATACAGTAAAGCATCTGAAGTCCTCATCTCTAGCTGTCTCTTACTTGAGTAAAGGTACCAGCACTACTTAGAGGCTAGACAAAATTTACATTTCAAAGAGTGTCTAACAGTTGCTCTTTCATAGAGTACTGTAATGGTTAAAGCTGAAATGTACACTGAATCATGCAAAGATTTTTACAGGTAATAGCACTAATCTTGCTTCTGCTATTTTAGTATAGTCAAATAAATAGCCATTCTGCTATCTTAACAGTTGTCTTGATTAGCTGTGGTGAAATCTGTTTATGTCAGGTTAAATCAGGTTGACACAGAAGAAGCTAGCTTTTCTTAGTGTAAAGAAAAACAGCAGCAGTTTTGCACCCACGTTACTAGAACAGCTCGCTGAGACATATTGATATGCATCTTTTATCATCTGGCACAAGATGGTGCAAAAGCCCCCTCTTGAAATCCAGTGCAAGCCCTGTATAATACAGTCAGCTGCCAGCCTTTTAGCATGCACTGAACCATTATATTGTTTGTCATACAACTTCCATAAAGGGAACAGGGCTGATATATTCCTAAAAGTATTATAAGCATATAGCATTTGTAGAAAGCATCTCTTTCATGTGACTAAATCCAATGTTCATGTTGTTTTTGTGATTCAGAAACATTCATCCAGGATGTATTGAAAGACCTGAAGAAACACAAGGTGAATGTGGATAATCTTAGTCCACTAGAGTTAGATGAGATAGCTGATATTATTGCTGATGCCATTCAAGTTGTTGATGTGGAAAAAGAAAAGGAAAATGGAGTTGGAAAGGTTGAAGAAGCGAGGACAGAAGCAGAAGTCAAGGAAGTGGATGCTCATGGAGGAACAAGAGAGGATGCCAATGTTAGCATTCAAGGTACTAGACCAAAATCTAAATATCACAAAAGTAATTTACACCCATTTTCCTCTTTATTTTGTATTTTAACAGTACAGGCTGTTGTTCCCTCAACAGTTTTAAAGGAAACAGAACAGAGGAGAGTTTTGTGGTTTTGCTTTTTTAAATCTCCTCCTTTAAGTATGGTAAAAATATAAAGTATTTTAAAGTAAAAATGGTAAAAATGAGGAAAATATCTTAGTGAACTCTGGATTTTCAAGTTCCATGAATAGGATAAACCAATTTTACATTCTGTTATGTTGAAAGGCAAATTGCTTCATGCTATTACACCTGATCTCTCATTTTTGAGAGTAAGATATTAAAACAAAATGATGCCAACAATCATTTTTGTTCAGAAAATGTTGATGTAGTTTTTAAATGCATGGATGATAAAACTGTGCTTTGCAGCCATTGATTTTTTTCTGAACCATCATTAGACATGGAAGACACACTTAGGCAAGTAAATATATACCAGCAAAGTCTTTCTTTTTCTGCTTAGGCAGCTATGGAGTAGGGCTGTGCGAAGGTTTGGTCGCTGATTTGGGCTGATTTGGTGGCCGAATCTCCGAATCTGAATCAAATCAGGAGACCCTTTAACCTCTCTGAATCGAATCAGAACCCTCTGAATTGATTCAGAGAGATTTGATGATTTGGACATAGACACAGCTTTAAATGTTCTTTCTCCATACCTCAAGGTACCAGGTGGCTCATGAATGCTGAGGTGGTGGGGAGGATGGAGCATCCCATGGGAGCATGGGATAGTCACCAGCACACTCAGCAGAGGACCCGGAAGTGGACCAGAAGCACTTCCGGTCCACTTCTAGGTCTGCTGTGGAGTATGCAGGGCATACCCCCCTCTTTGCCCCCCAGCTTGGTGACTAGTGCCTTCTGCATTTGGGGGCACCTGGGGTCCCTCTGTGGCTGATCGCTGAGCTGGAGGAATTTGAGGGGGTATCCGCTGCCAAACACACAGGGCCCCCCCCCCATGTTCCTGTAGGATGCTCCATCCACCCCACCATTGCAGCATTCACAAGTCGCGCCTCGTACCTCGAAGTCTGTAGAAGAACCATTTAAAGCTGTGTCTGTGGCAGAATCACTGATTCTCTGAATTAGCATAAAATCTTCAGATTCAGATTTGGCTGAATCAAATAAGGACAGTGATCTGAATCAATGAATCGAATCAGTGTCCCTGATTCGGGCTGAATCGGAATCCAAATAGAAAACAGCCTGTTTCACGCACTCCTACTATGGAGATTCATGGTGTTTACTTGGTTCCTGGTGCTCTCAGGAATACAACAGTCAGCTATAGTGATCACCATGAAAAGGTCTGCGTTTGCCACAAAATTGTATACGTACTATAGTTTCAACTTGCTCCACTAAAATGATAGAAGATGTAGACTAAGTATAGATACTCAAAAACTTTGAGCCTGAATTGATTCAATATTTTCAGGTTAGTCTAACCAGTAGGTTGAACCAATTTGGAAGTGAATAGACATTCATTTTTGATTCCAGAAAACGCAGGCACATAACTGCAGTGGCTCAGGCCAGAAGCTGGGGGGGGGGAGGGAGAAGAGGAGGGGTGATAGAATAAGTATTCCCTTCCCGTCACCACTAGCTGAGGGGAGCTGAGCTGAGGGATGGGGCTTGGCAAGGACCTATCAGGCCTGAGTATGATTATGGAGAGGTTTAAAACCTGACCCTGGCCTGCAGGGACCCCAGCCCAGACATGCCTAGAGGGAGAGAGGGGAAGCAGATCTTGCTAGTCTTTTTGGATGGTGGAGGAAAGAGGCAGTATGGCCAGACCCTGGCCCGCAGCTGACACTGAGCAATGAGAGCAGGGGCCTGGCGCTGTGGAGGGGGAGGAGAAGGAGAAGGAAGAAAAGAGCCCTGCACACTGCAGTGGCTCCCTGACAGCTTGGCCCAGCGTGGGCATGGGGAGCTGGAAGCACAGGTTTCCCCCCCCACCCCACAGTGGGGCCCACCACTGTAGCTGTCCAGTCCTGAGCCCCAAGATAGTGTTATGCAGAGTCTCACCCTGAAGCAGTGGAGGAGGAGTGCAGAGCTCTGTCCGTCACAGCAGCTGCCTGACAGCCTGTGGCCCCAGCCTGAGCTGCAAGCTGGCTGGGAAGGGCCCAGCCCCTCATACTTGCCCTTAGCAGTGCCTGTGGGCTGGCCCATCTCAGCCCCAGCCCCAACCCTAGCCCTAGGCAAGGTGGCTGGGCTGGGTTGGGCTGTGGGAACAGGGCCCTTCCCAGCTAGTTGGGGCTTGGGCTGGGGCTGTGGGAGACATGCATCCGGATTGCCTTGGGCTCCCCACACCCTGGCTGGGCCCAGCTATCATGAAGCTGCAGCGAGCTGGAAAGGGCCTGGCGCCTACAGCGCAACTTAGCCCAGTCCCTCTGTGCCTGCCTTCAGCATTATCTGTGTCCAGCTCCACTCAGCCCCAACTGAGGTGGGAAGATAGTGGGGCTGGTTTGGGCCGGGCTGTGGGGGCAGGGCCCTTCCCAGGTGGCTGTGGTTCTATGACAGCCCAGCCCATCATGCACAGGCAGCAGCTGGCCAGGCAGCAGCATGGAGGCAGTACCACTGCAGATGTGGGCAGGCACCTTAGCAGCCACACTGGCCCCATGGGATGTATTAATTGTGCCCGCAGCTGCCCTGGCTGGCTCGGAGGTGCCAATGGGCCTGGATCCCAACAGCTTCCCACCACGAGGGATTCTTTGTCTGTAGCCAACGCTGAGCCCCCTGCACAGTGCAGACAAGCAAGCATCATGCAGGGGGTGTGGCAGTGGCAGTGGGTGCCAACACATGAGCCCCCTTCCCAGTCAACTGTGGATCCATGATGGCCAGGCCCGCCTTGGATGTGGGGAGCAGGGAGCAATTTGGCCGTACAACTCCTGTAGCCCTAGCCTGAGCTGCAGCTGGCTGGGAAGGGCTGTGCCCCCATGGGCCAGCCCAGGATGTCCCCTCTTTACCCACCCTCAGCAGTATCCTTGGGCCAGCCCAGCTCAGCCTCCCCATGGGTGAGATGGCAGAGCTATGTCAGCCAGCTGGCTTTGGCCATACTCTCACACCTGCTGCTGTAGCAGCAATTGTATGCATGTGTGCAGGGGTGGTATCCTGACAGCCTGCTCTGCCCCAGGCAGAACCTGGCTGTGGTCCCCAGGGGGAGAGGGGAGGGAGGGGGGAATAAACCCCCTTGCTGCCTCCTTAGCCTTAGGAGGCCATGCTAGGCCAACATCTGGCCACATTCCTGCCCCTGCTCTAGGCAGAGAGGAAAGGGGCGGGGCCACACCTGCTGTCTGGAGCAGACAGCCCAGCCCAGCCCAGCCCAAGGATAAAAAGCATGCTGGGATGCTGAGGGACTCTGATTTAACTTAAACCAGGATGGGTTGTGGAACAGAAGTTCTATAAATTTGTTTGACACAAACCAGTTAAGTCTGATACTACATTCAACCAGGTTTATCTAAATTGGTTTCAGCCATTATGAAACTGGTTTATGTGCACTGAACTTATGTTCAAGAACAGGTTTAAACCAGTTTCTCATCACTTAAATCAGTTCATGTGTAACTTCTGTTCTGAGCTAGCACCACTCTTTTAGTATTTGTGACCAATATGAGTTTTAAATTACTTTTTGGTGAAAAAGTGAACAAACTGTTGACTGTAAGGTTATAGGAAGACTTCTACTATTTTTGACAGTTCTTAAGGTTTTGTGGCTCAGCACCATGTCTGTTTTGAAATGAAACAGTCCTGTGGGTTTTTCTTGAATCTCAGTGGGACAGATTATTGAGAACTTCTTCTTATAACCTTTTTGTCTAAAAAACCAAACCAACAACCTCCCAGCCCCCCATTTGACTTCCAGTAATGATGTGATTGGGAAGTATGGCTATAATTTACCAGTGGGATGTAGTAGATTTTGGAAGTCTCTTCAATAGGTATGGAAATATGGTTTGTGATTCTTTCATAATGAAGTGCCATAGTCATACAAGCATTGGTTCTCCAAACTGCACATGCACAATGAATATGTTGTGGCTTTTTGTTTATTGTATAAGTAAGATGCTGTAACTAGAGTAATTTTATTAATTTTTCGTAGTTATTGATAAACCAAAGTAAAGACATGCTATTGCTTTCATTATTACAGTGCACTCTTCATTTGATTATACAATTCTATTGATTTTGCACTAGTTTGCCATACAAATGGAGCCAAAGCAACAAATTGTATTGCTTTAATTTTCAATAAGAATATAGAACTGCCACTTACTGGATCAGATCAGGGTCCATTTTTTCCCAGGACCACGTCTTGCACAATGGCAGAAAGTGGATATTCTTGGACAGGATACCTAGTATTTTATACCCCCTGCTACTTCCCCACTGTAGCTTCCAGTATTCAGAGGTTAGTTTAATTAGACTTAACCAACTACTTAATGGTTTCATTTTATGTTCCCTGATTCTAGCATTGTATGAAAGAGCATATAATGAATACCTATTCACTTTTTTCATTATTCAATATCTAGCAGACATCTAGAAGCTGAAAAGTTCTAGTCTGTTTAGACTCTTGTAATTGATATCCTATAAACTCAAACATTTTAATGTTTCATCTACTGTAAGCGGGCCATCATTAAAAGTTAAGCAGCCTATGAACAATATCTGAACAATCAATCTGTTTATAACTTTTTATCTACATTGTTCTTATCCTACAGATAATGAATTACATGAAGGGGATGCCAGAACTAATAAAAAGGTAAATACCTATTTGCTAAATCAAATGCTCAGCATCAGCATGTCAATAATAATTTGCCCTTTATTATTATTTGGGAGCATGAAAACTCATTCCCAAAGAAATAAAAAAGTGTTGCAGATTCAATTCTTGCTTCCCACATCTGTGTATTGTGATCAATAAGCGAATGTACATAAATTAAGACGCTTCTAATTAACACTTGCTAGAATGTCAGTTTAGTGGAGGAAAAAGTCCAAAACAAAAATAAATACTTTTACATCTTGTCTGGTAAAGCTTGAGTAAACAGGTAGAATGTGCAAGATACATGAAGTTTAAGAAGAGTTTCTACAAGTATGTGAACAGAAAGGAAGATCAGGGAAAGTGTGGGTCCCTTCCTGAATGGGGGAGGCAATGCATTGACAGCTGATGTGGGAAAGGCTGAAGTGCTCAATGCCTTTTTTTAACCTTAGTTTTCACAGGCAAAGTCAGCTTCCAGACTACTGCAACTGGCAGCACAGTTAGGGGAGGTGGTGAGCAGCCAACCGTGGTGA
Organism: Caiman crocodilus; assembly: GCA_030014935.1. Taxonomy (NCBI): domain Eukaryota; kingdom Metazoa; phylum Chordata; order Crocodylia; family Alligatoridae; genus Caiman; species Caiman crocodilus. Next base: position 247,157,225 of record JAGPOW010000261.1, read on the forward strand.
AAGAACAGGCTACGGACTATTTAGACAAGCTGGACATATATAAGTCCATAAGGATGCAGTGTACTGGAGGTGCTGAGGGAGTTGGCCAATGTGATTGCAGAGCTGCTGGCTATTATCTTTTTCAATTGCCACAGGTTTTCAGAGATCCCAGACAAATGAAAAAAGGCAAATATAGTGCCTATCTTTAAGAAAGGGAAGAAAGAGGATCCGGGAACTACATACCTGTCTGCTTCATTTCCAGTGGTGGGCAACAAAAATGGATAGAGAGCACATGACCTCTGAGGAGAGGCTGAGGGAACTGGTCTTGTTTAGTGTGGAGATGAGAAGACTGCAGAGAGATTTAACATCAGCCTTCAACTACCTGAAGGGGGGGTCCAAAGAAGATGGAGCTGGGCTGTTCTCAGTGATACCAGATGACAGAACAAGGAGCAATGGTCTCAAATTGCAGCAAGAGAAGTCTAGGTTAGGTATTAGGAAGAATGTTCTCACTAGGAAGGTAGTAAAACACTGGGACAGGTTACCCGGAGAGGTGGTGGAATCTCTATCCTTGGAGGTTTTTAAGACCCAGCTAGACAAAGCCTTGGCTGGGATGCTATAGATGGGGATGGTCCTGCTTTGAGCAGGGGATTGGACTAGACCTCCCTGAGGTCCCTTACAACTCTGATTTTCTATGATTCTATGAACTTGCAATGGGTTGAAATCAGGCAAACTCAGGATTTTCCCAAGGGGGAAGTCAATCCAAGCATTGAAGGATCCCATTTGAAATACTTTCCCCATATCTATTAAATTGCTGCTTGTGGGATGTTGTCAACACTGCTGTTGATTATCTCTCCTCTCAAGACTCATATGAATAAAGAGGCTCTCTTTGAGAAAGTTTTTCAGTAGGAAATGATGAGATCTTAAAGAAATTTAAGGAATCAAAATCTATTCTCTATTCATAAGTCTCTGCCTCATCCCCCCTTTTCACTACCAAATCTAAAATAATCCTTTCAAACTGGTATACATCAGAGGAGATATTTTTCAGTCTACATTTGAACCATAAAGAAACTATCTGTGATGCTTTCACAATCTGTTACTACCCATCTACCAGACAACATGCAAGAGGAGAAGCTCAAAGAGAAACTCAATAGGAATTTTAACCACCCACTTGAAACAGCTCGGGAGAACTAAGCAATTTACCACTGTTCTGAAGGGGAATGCCAATAATTTAGATCTTGTAGTGACGTTTAGAATAAGGGATATAAGAAAACAGAATACAGCCCCACACAAGAGAGCCACAAGGGGCCATCCTGCATCATGCTGTCAGACAGACCTGGCTGAGCAGAAATCTATATAATGGGTTTAGACTTCCCTGTTTGCAAATTCTCAATGAGCGTATGTTTAATTTTGCTGAAGTCTTCATTGTTTAGCTTCATTTAACTGATCATTCCTGAAATCGTGTTTCATCCTATGGATTGCTAACAAAGTGTTTGTCCATCAGTTTCCTAGTAACAATTCAGTATTCATGCAGTGTTGTACAAGTCATGTTCCACTCATGATGTGATGACTTGGAAGCAACAAAAGAGCTATGCAGATACTTCCAGTGCCAGATTTTCAACAGATACTTATTTTTATTGCTTCTTCTCTTCATCATCCTTGATAAGAAAAGTTTTCTCCCGTCAGGATATATAAAAACAAAAATAAGAAACGGCCATGCACTCAATTCTACCATGTTACCTTATATTAAATATTTGAGACTATTTTTTTTAATTCCCAAAGAAATGTATGTGAAACCTGTGTTCATGGTATTCTCCCAGCTTTGTCCTGGGAATTTTAGCAAAGTGCCTAAAGTTTGTCAACCTGAGGAGAGGTATCATTTTGAAATGATATTTTTTAACTGTCAAGTTATTTTTAGGGCTTAAGTCTGACTTCGAATATAACTCACACAACTCTAATGATATTTTGAATAATTTCAGTAGATTGTTCATATACTTGCATTATTATAGTTTTGGTATGTATTTCTGCCTTCCTATGACCATTCTTCATTTTTTATTTAAATAATTAGACATCTGAAGGACTGGGGACAGAAAGTACATATAAATCTGTGTAACTGACTGGAAGCCAGTTCCAATCTGTGACGCAACAGAAGTTCAGTGCACCAAAACAGCTTTCAAAATGACTGAAACAAGTTTAAGATAAATTTGGATTGATGTAGTATCAGACTTAACTCATTTAGGTTAAATCATTGTATTGAACTTCTGTCCTAGATCCCTTCCAGATTCAAGTTATCTCACAATCCCCCAGCATCCCACAATGCTTTGCACCTCCTTTGCAATGCCCCCCTCCCCACAAGGGTGTGTAGGCTAGCTTTGGCCCAAGCAGTCTGCTCCAGCTGAGCAGGGATGTATGCTCTAGCACCCCCTAGCTTCTACCCTCAGCCACTGAAGGCATGTGGCTGCAGTTCTGGACTCAAAAGTGAATGTCTGTTGACTTGTTTATCGGTTTAATCTACACCATTTAAACTAACCTGCAAAGATTGAATCGATTCAGCCTTTGACTTCTGACTGCCTGTACCTAGCCTTGGAGTAAGATTCTTCAGCCATCTATGTGAGTAGTCCCAAGCATAGGAGTAAGGGTTTGCAGAACTGGACAAATGATAAGAAGACCCATATTTCTATTAAATGTTACAAAGAATGTTATTTTCTTAATACAGGACAGTAGTGCAAAACTACTGGACTTCTTGAATGAGAATGCATTAACTGAAAATCTGCCTGAAGAATCTTTTAAGAAAAAAACCAAAAAATCTGAAGATCCTGATTCTTCCTCCTCTTCCTCAGAAGAAGTAAAAGCTGGAGTTGAAATTGTGAAGAGTGAAACCTTCTCAAGAGAACTGACACCAGAGAAAAAGGCTGAATCTGAACCTGACTCCAAAGAGCTGACTGAGATCCACTACTGGATTAAGAATGCTTTGATGCAAGATAAAAGCTCCAGTGAAGAACCTCAGAAACAGAAAGGAGAGGGCCTACAGCTAGAAGTGAAGTCTTCTGAAGAGGAACAATATGGCTATATAGTAACAGAGAAAGAGTAAGTATAGTGGCAAATTTGAATTGCATTTTTTCAATGGGGAGAAAGTAAAATGTTTGTAGCTGATGAAATATGAAAATAAAAGAGGAAGATGCTATTTACTGTTCCAGTTTTTAATACTTCTTGAAACTCTGTTTGCAAGTAGCTTAGTGCTTTAATGTAAATATGAAAGAGTAGAACTGTCATTCCTTCTATATAGAAGATGTGTAATTTGCAGGCCTCTGGTCGGTATTCACTTAGTCTTCTGATGTCCCAAGGACCTCATATGTCAGAATATATTTATGGTTAAGGATGTGTGCTTTAAATATTTGACTTCAAAGTAACCTAAATACCAATGTTTGAGTCATTTTTCAGAAAAGTGCTACACAATAACAGCACTATATTTCGTCTACAAATTTATTTTGATCTGAAAATAATATAAATAGGGATCCAAACATCACGTACATATGCTACTTCAGAAAGAAAAACCTAATGATTTCAAATCATGGCTAATGAATTTGACATTTAAAGCTCTACTTTCAAAAAGACAGCTCTTTTTACAGTGATGTACAATGTTTTAAAGACGGGGGAAACTGGTGGAAGTTTAGGTTTTCAGACATTTTAATTTGGTGTTTTAAACATTTTTCTGATTATAAAGTTTATATTTTGTGAGTCATCACTCCCAATTAGTACTGGAAATGATTAACTGCTAGGGTAGAAGAGACAATTAATGTTCAGCACTGTTAAGGTGTGACTGCATGGTGGATTGATCACTTTTCACCTTGATCAATATGGCTTAGATCACCAATTTTAATCATGATTTAAATCAGGAAGCAGAAAATCTGTTTTTAAAAACTTGATTTAATACTGTTGTACCTTTGTATTTTCCTTAAACAAAAAGTATCTTCTCACTAGTTGTTGAGTTGGAGCAGGCTCACCATTTCTGGAGCACTTCCTTCTGGAGAAAACTGGGTCTTACACCTCCAGTTCGTGCTGTCTTTCTCAATTTCCTGAGGTCTGGCTTAGTCCTCTGGTTAGGTCAGACTTCTCCCTTTTGTGGTAGTAGTCAATGATCTTCCCCTTAATTTTTAGAAGCCTTTTCCACTGTGGATAAGAAAGGAAATCAGGCCTGTATGGTCCTTGGGGTTTCAGCCTGGAAAATCCTTGCAGCTTCCCTGGTCATCCTCCTGAGGCATATCTCTCCACACATTAGAGAGATGGTACGTTAATGTTCTATGGCCTTCTTTATAGGGTGTCTTCTCATCTGGTCTTCCTGTTCTATAAACTGTGTACCCAGTCTTCACATCCCATAGGTGCTGTATAGGAGCTGGCTGCCTACCTTCCTTCCCAGAAGCCTAACTGCTTCAATTTTCTTTCTTCTTGGAGTCTAACATTCCTTAAGTATAGTGAGTAGGATTAATTGGCCAGCTGCAGACTTCTTCTGTCTTAAAAGTGCAGTCCACTCTGCTACATAAGCACTAAGGCTTGTTGCTTTCCAAGTGTTAACTGTGCACCGATACATTGTTCCCATATCAAATCGGCACCAATGTAAAGAAAATTGACTGCATCAGCAATTGGCTTTTTTTGGCTGATGTGGCTGATAATGCCACTGATAAATGCCTGTGTATGTACACAGCTTCAGTGCAACGCACAGGCAGCCAGGAGTGCAGCTTGACAGTGTGGAGAGCAGCCAGGTCCAGCTGGTAAGCCTGTTGTGGGGGAAGGGGTGTGGGGGGGTCTATACACAAAAATGTGGTGCTACTTTTCAGTAGCTAAGAGGACACAATGTATTCAGACATCTGATTGAGCAATTATATAAATTAACATGCATTTTGCAGATGTTTAGTTTTGTGTTTTTTATGATAGAAAATGGTAAACAAGTTCTTACATTAGATGAAGATTTTTTTTTCATGTGATGTGTGTCAAGTTGCATTTGGGCAAATATTGACAGTCAATTAAATGCTCAAAAGCAGAATTTGGAAACTATATTATTTAATAAAAATCATCTTAAATGGGGCAGGGGTTTGGGTTGTAGCCATGTTGGTCTAAGGACATAAGCAGACAAGGTTCCTTGGGTGAATTTGATACCTTTTATTAGACCAACCCAAATGGTTGGAGAATAGTTATTAAGCAAGCTTTCAGGTTCAAAAACCTTTTGTCAGGCCAAGGAAGCTGCAGCAGTTGGTGTATGCTCTTCCTGGATGGAATGAAAAGTAAAGAAGCCAGGGGCTGGGCTGGGGGGTCAGTTGCCAGGCAGATTATAATGTATCAAAAATCCAATGTCTATGTTTAGTCCATGATCTCTAGTATCCAGCAGGTTGGTGAAATGGAGTTCATAGGCTCGTCTCTGGGAAGTGTTGTGTAAGTTTCCTTTGAGGATCAGGACTGAGAGATTGGCGAGAGAGTGGCCCTCCTGTGAGAAATGTGCCCCCACCGGTAACTGAGTGTTTATGTCTTTGATAGATTTCTGGTGTGCGTTCATTCCGGTGCGCAGTTGTTGTTTGGTCTGTCCTACATATCTTCCATCAGGGCATTTGGTGCTTTGGATGAGGTATATTACATTTCTGGAGGTGCAGCTGTAAGATCCTGGGATGCTGATGGCTCTGTTGCGGGGTGTAGTCATAGCGGGGGTGGTGGAGATGTGTGGGCAGGTTTTGCATTTCTTGTCATGGCACGGTCTGGATCCATTTGATGTGCTCTGGGGTTGAGGAAGTTTGCTTCTGGTGATGAGGTGGCGAGGTTCGGTACTTGTTTGAAGGCTAGGATGGGTGGCTCTGGGAAGATCTTTTTAAGAATAGGGTCTCTTTCTAATGTGGGTTGCAATTTTTTGAGGATTTTCTGTACATCTTAAATGGGGAGAATACAGAAAAGGAAGTCTGTCAAAACATATTTTAGATATAAAACGTAACTGCTCTATTAGGATATATTAGCTGCACCTAGGAAAGTCTAGTTGCATGTTCTTTGGGACTTCTGAACTGGTAGATTTCATCTTCTCATACTTCATTTGTATTAGGAAATTGGGTGAAGAAAACAAATTTCCCTGCTTTTCTTAAGTCCTAATAATTTTTCAGTATGGTATGAACTATGCATTGATGTGAAGTAGCTAAATAAAACTGAAACAAAGAAAATTTTTTTTCTGCACATGGGTTAAAATTGATTAGCACTTTAAACAAATTGTGGTTCCACGTGTTTAGCTAATAATTTCTATCAGTTTGGGGGTTTAACTTGAAAAATTATAGTCTTTGCTAATTACTTCTAAAAAATGTGGATCTTTCTAGGGGACATCATAATTTAACATGGATTTCTTTTTTAAAGTATATTTAATTAAATACAAAGCTGGTTCAAAATTTTTTTAAATCCCATTTCTAATATAGTTTTTTATCCACTCCATATTTTTTTTAACTGAGTTAGAAATGGATTTATCCACTGCACATGAGAAGTTAAACGATTTTCTACAACAGTTGAGGAAAGGCCAGGAGGGACCCATTGCTGACAACCATTGTGAGCAACTGGTTATTTTCCTAGTGTATAATAGGGCCCTACAGAGTAATTGGAACAGTATTTGAGAAGAAGGCACAGAGACTGTCTAGTTTTTGGTTTGTACAAAATGCTGTTTGACTTTAAATTTGGTGCATTAGCACTTTTGTTTTCTGGGGTATGTAGTTGTTTAGTGATGGCTAATTTTTCATGCTTGTTTAGTTTGAATAGCTTTAGTATCTTTCCTACAGCATTACATTTTCTTAGTGTAGATCTTGTATTGACTGTCACAGTTAACCAATAGGAACAAACTGTGTTACTACAAGTATATGTTACCCTGCCATATTCAGATGGAGAAGTCACAGAATTGGAATTGTAGCAAAATGTTTAATTCACTAGCCGGATGGGAAGTGCACTCTAGTTATCTTTAATGGGTTCCTTAAGTATTTGGGACATGTGTTTAACATTTGATCTACTATTCTGTGTAGATGTGTTTGCATGTGGATGGTGGGGAAGGAAGAGTGGTATGTGTCTTTAAGTTCTAAGAAACTTTAAAACACATAAATAGTCAAGAAAGCTATTAAAAACATAGACGTATAAGAGAGCTCAAGATCTGGGTTGATGAGTAAAGTCTGTCTTTAATATGTCTACCCTGGACTAGTGTGTAATATGCAGGGACTTCCCTCAAGCATTTGCAGTTGGGATATTCAAGGTTACAGAGCTGATATTAGCAGTTACTTAAGAAACAATTTATACACAGTAAATAGGCTGTTGAAATACAATGCTAAATGTAGTTTCTCACTTGACAATATCACTGTCTTGACATGTCTAAAATTTTTCTTCTTTTCCTACATACAGCAATATATTATAGTTCCTGTCTGTCAGTTTTTTATTAGTCAAGCTTTTTTTGTAATGTGGAATATACTTTTTCTTTTTCCAGCTGAAAGAGTAATGTAGTGTAAAGCGCAACAGAGGTGTACATTCAGGATGATGGGTTGGGTTCTTTTTGTCTTCTGATTTTAAAACATAAGTGAAAGGATTACCCTTAGAGGTATAGTTGACAGGTATCAAAGTGATTTATTCACTACTGGATTCCCAGATTTCCTTGTCTTTAACAAGTGCTATCCGACAAGATATTTAAGACTGATGCACTGAACTTCTGAGATGAAAGCTTTTAATTGTGCCACACATAAACATTTCCACAGATAAACATTTCCATGTAATTCTTGAAAAAAGATTTGTGATAGTGTTAAGACTTGTCAAAGTAGGAGTCTTATTTTCAATGGTGAGAACAATAGGTCACTCCTGCTGTTTGTCAAGTGACCTTTTAGATACATAGAGAAGTACAATCTATAATATCCACCAGGACTAATCTTAGGAATGAAATGACAGTTTCAGTGTGGAAAATTGGCTAGTAAATCCTTCCAGGTGCTGCTTCAGCACTTTATTATGATGAAAAACCAATCAAATGGGTAATTTCCTTTGTTTACTCTTTATGGAACTATTACTGTAAAATGCCTTTTTTGTGGTATGCTTTCCTATAAATGTTTGATAACTCTTTCCACTAATTAAAGATCCCAAACCCTGCAGCGTAATCTTACAAGACAAAAATCAGCTAAGGGAGGTTATTGTATGATTTAAGATTTTTATCTTGGAATATCTCCTAATGCAGCATGGGCACACGGATGTGAGCTCTAAAATCAAGAATGAGGAAGCATTGTGCTTGTAGGAAGGCCCTGAAAGCCATTCTTATTTTTTGTACTTGTGCTCCTTCTCTTCAAATGTAGGTTTTTTAAAATGGAAAATATAAATGCTAAAGTGAAGTGTGTATTAACATATAATATATCATTATAACATAGGATTCTTGAGAAGATGCATAGGAACTTTCTCCTTACTATTCATTCTACCTGGTGGCAATGCCAGAATAGCATGGTCCAATTATTATTAATGGAGCTCAAGTATGGAGAAAGGGATAAATTATAGAAACTTCAAAGGCATCACTTTGGAAAATTAGGTTATTTGTTGCCTAAAAATAGAGTCAGGTGCTTTAGGGGTTTGATAAAACAAAAAGATACATTGAGTCAAAGGGAAGTAGAGATTCACCATATATTTGCTGCATTGCAGTAATTGCCTGTGTGTTCATTCTTATCCCCTGGCAAGTGGAAACTAACAAGAGTGGTTTACTTCTTCATGAAACAGAGCTAAGCAATTTCAGTTTAGCTTCCACTGAGCATAGTATGAAGAGTAGACCTGTGTGAAGTGGCTAGTATTCACTTTGGATTCGGCCAATTCGGGGGACAGTGATTTGATTCAGTGATTCGAATTACTTTCCTGAATCAATTTGGCTGAATCTGATTTGGAGATTTAGCTGCTGCTGAATCTCCAAATCACGCAGGCCCATCCTCCACCCTTTCTCCCAACCCTGACAATGGCTGCCCCACCTGCCCCAGCTCTTGGCACTCTGAAGAAAAAAAAAAGCCCTCACTTACCAGCTCCTGCTGGGGGGGATCCCGCTGCCCCCCCACTGACACACATCGTGTGGGGGGCCTCTGCCACAAGCCCCCTGGCCCCCTGTCTACTCCCCCAGCCCTTTGCATGGCTGTCCCACTGGCTCCAGCTCTGGGCCTTTAAGAAAAGAAACACAAAAAACCACAATAAAACCCCAGACTCACTGGTTCCTGCTTGGTGGGGGGGACGATCCCCACTGCCCCATGCTGCGTTGGGGGCTCTGCATGAGTGCCCTGACACCAGTGCAGGGGCTGGTAAGTGTGGGGTTTTTTTTTTTCTTAAGGGGCGGGTATGGGGGTGGGTGTGGCAGCTATGGCCGGGGGGGGCGTTGCGTTGGGAGAGCGGGCAGAGGTCAGGGAGCTCATCACAGAGCCCCATCACATGGCATGGGGCAGTGGGGGACAGCAGGGACTGCCCTCCTCTCGGGCAGCACTCCATAGATGGGAGCTTTTTTTTTTTTTACAGGGTTGGGAGCTGGGCCAGGCAGCGCAGCCATGGAGTAGTGCTGGGGGTGCAGGCAGGGGATGGGGCCTGGCAGGAGCCCCCCATGGTCCTCTCCCCAGTCCTCCAGTCGCACCTCCCCTGCCCCCTACTTACCAGATCCAAGTCCGGCTCCAGCTCCCTGCTGCACTGGGAGGGGACTGTCCAAATCGTCAAAGCTCTCCGAATCTTTTTTGAATTAATTTGGAGAGCTTCAGATCAATTTGGAACTTTTTATTGGTCCCCTGATTTGATTCAGATTTGGAGATTTGGCCACTGAATCAAGCCGAATCTCCTCTGAATTGAATCAGCACGTGGAGCTTCACACAGCCCTAATGAAGAGGTTCATAGTCAGTTACTGCATAGGAAGAGATGTATAGTAAAGCCCCACACCTTTGACTTGATGTACCATATTGTCTTACATACAGTACGCCCGGAATATAATATCCCTCTTGTTTTTGAAAGGCAGAATGAGGAAAAAAACATATTTTTTTTCAGAGTTATGGTGGCATAGAGGGATAGAGCCTAATCTTCATCTGACTGACTCTCCCCCCTTACATAATTAAATTTGAAACACTAGCTGCTCCAGAAAACTGGTCTCCAAGGGTCGATCTGTGTTTTGAAAAAAGTGAAAGTTTCTCCAGCCTGTGAAATAGGAGGAGAGAGACTAGGAGCAGCTTGTAGACAGCAAATGTCCTAGAACATTTAGCTTGATTATGGGGACATCAAGACCAGTGAAAAGAAGAGACAATCATTAATACCTCTGGATTGAAGAACAGTGAGCCCTTACCTGCCTGAATAGTAGTATAATATCTTCTGCACTGTGGAGCAGGAATCAAAGCCGGGGTGATTTTCTCTTGGTCAGAAAATCAGTTTCCTCACCTAATACGTATACCCCAGTTTTGGGGAATTGATTTTGGGAGAAAGGTGCACTAAGTGCAAGAAAATACAGTAATTTATTCATTTTCCCAAACCTTAAATTCCCTTTTTTGGCTAGCAGATGATCGTATTTCCCCAAACATGAGGCCACTGGGAATCTCCCATTTAAGTGACTGTAAGTAGCATTCCAGATGCTCAGCAATTTGAATTGTCAAGCACTGTCCTTATTCCCAAATGTGGATTTAGGAAACTAAATTTAAGCATATTTTTTACAATCTTGAATTATCAGTTCAAATTCTTGTCTCTTCCATTGACTGTTATTAATAATTGTGCTTTGTAACCCTTAGTGTTGTGCTGGTCTTACATGCCATTCACCACGTTTTTCAGTTGATGTAACTGAGGTTCTGAGACAGTGCACGTGGTTGGTCTGGCAAAGCTGGGATAGTGCTCATCTATACATACCAGAAGATTTCCTTGACACACAAGTGGTCTGATCCATGTACTGTTCTGAAAGGTTAGGCTGATTTTAAATGCTTGGTCATACTCTCTCCAAAATGAGGTTACCCTGCATACACCATTTACAAAACACTATAAAAAAGCCTAGATGAATTAGATAGTGTTTAAATGCATGATCACAGCATAGTTTTTCTACACAATGGTCTTCCAGTTAAGACTTTGAACTGGGCTTTAAGCGAACTGGGGTATGTGCCTAAGTCATTTTTCCTATGTGACCCCAAAGAAGTCATTAAAAAAACTGATTGTTGTGATCTACAGATATTTTATTGCTTGTGCCATCTTACTATGATTTAAAATGTTGGAATCTTGAACATTAAATAAAAAATAAGAAGATGAGTCCTATTTTAAACAACAGGGAAGCAGGACTGCTGTGCTTTGTAATGCTTTGTTATTAGACAGTTCCTGATGCACGTTCAGTCTTTCAGAAGCTGAGCTTTTGTACAGCACATGGCTTTTTACCTTTTTTGAGAAAATAATAAAACTATTCCTCTCCTTCATGAACATTTACAAACTAAAAACATTGATTTGACATTTTCTACATATCTTAGTATCTTCTTTTCTTCATGCAAGAAGAAAAATGCCTATGCATTTTCAAGCAGAAAAATGCTTATGTGTGTTTTTTTTGCTTGGCATATTTCCAAATGGTTCTTTTAGGTGTCTACTCTTAGGTGTTATAGTGCCTATGAATTAAGTGCCTTGACTCAGAGGGGAAATTCATGTCATTAGGATTAGGTGCCTAGGATCCTTAAAGCATCAATAGAAAGAGTTATCAACCTTCCAAACATGAATAAAAGCACCTACATGTTGAGTAGAAAGGCACCTAGAAGAGGGCAGTTGGAATCACTAGGCAGTTAGCATGGTTGAAAAAACTCTGGCCTGGAGTTTATTGGTCCCAGGTGCAGTGTTTATTTGTGCACTCAGGATCAAAGCATGTTGACCTGCAGAAGTGTATCGAAAGGGGATGGATAACTGGGGCACAAGCCCTGCATGCTGATTTGGGGGGAGGGACAAAAACAGTAGTTGCCGTGAGACCAGCCCTGTTACTGCCAGCAGGAGCAGCACTGCAGGGGGCCTGACTGGGACATGAGTGTCCTACAAGCGTGGAGCAAACTAGCAAGTAGCCCATGCACCCTTGTGCCCCAGTCTGCTCCAGTTGCCATCTACACACGTGTTGTGGTGGAATAAATAACTCCTCCATAGATTAGTACCTGTGCCTGGCAGTACTATCCTGTGGAGGAGATAATTATAGATTCACAGATTCTAGGGTTGGAAGGGACCTCAGGAGATCATCGAGTCAGACCCCCTGCAGAGGCAGGAAAGAGTGCTGGGTCTAGATGACCCCAGGTAGATGCCTATCTAATCTCCTCTTGAAGAACCCCAGGGTAGGGGAGAGCACCCCCCCCCCTTGGGAGCCCGTTCTAGACCTTGGCCACTCTAACTGTGAAGAAGTTCTTCCTAATGTCCAGTTTAAATCTGCTTTTTGCTAGCTTGTGGCCATTATTTCTTGTAACCCCCAGGGGCGCCTTGGTGAATAAAACCTCACCAATTCCCTTCTGTGCCCCTGTGATGAACTTACAGGCAG
>JAGPOW010000261.1:247169808-247217540 GCA_030014935.1 Caiman crocodilus
TCTACCTGCTATGAACCTGTGCTGGTTTCCCCTCAGCATAATTTTTCCTGCCAGGCTCTCACAAATGTGAGCCTTGATAATTTTTTCAAAGACTTTGCCAAGGATGGAAGTGAGACTGACTGACCTATAGTTTCCTGGGTCCTCCTTCCTCCCCTTCCTGAAAATGGGGACCACATTGTTAGTAAAGTAGTAAATTAGTTTACTCCTGCCTAAGAGTGCTGCTCATATAGACAGTGATGTTTTACTGTGGAGCTAATCAGTCAACTCTGCAGTAAAGGGCGTGTGTAGATGCCCCCACTAAGTACAAGAGTGGTGAGGTGCACCTGGGCACTCTTGTGCCCTGGACAACAACAGCACATGGGACAGTGTCCACGACCAGGCTCTTGGTGGCAGTGACTAGGTTGGTCTCATGGCAGCTACTATTTTTGCCCCTCCCTATCCCTTCCTCATCTTTGCAGTGTTGTATGTGGCAAAGCTGCACATCCAACATTTACATTTTTATTTACAGCTTATTGCAACTTTTGCTCCTCTTTCGTCCAAGTATTCTGCTATCTAGGCATCTCCTCACAGGAACATATTGTTGAAAAGGAGCCTTAAGAGTCTTCTGCTCCCATTTCAGACCCATTTTCTGTCGTTGGCCAAGCATATCCTTGAGTACAATGTTCCATCCATCAAACCTCAGATTAACAAATTACCATCAGTGTAAACAATTTAATTTATTAGCCTGGAAAGACATAGGTAGAAGGTAGTCCATAAGAACAATGAAAAAATAATTTTACTGAGCAGTCAATCCAGATGATTCTCATGATGTTTGGTAGCTTGATCAATAGGTCAGAGCCCCAGAGTTCAGAATCTGTAATACAGTTTATTGAAAATAACAGAAATAGCCAAACTTCCAGTAGGGACACCTACTGCGGACTGCCCCAGCTAGCATAAATGCTTGGAGAGTTCTGCCTCTCATGAAAAACCTTCCAGAATAGGCAAATAAAACAATTTGCAGAGCTCTAACAGCTCTCTGCAGTTCTGATCACAAAATGTGCACCTCACCATCTATTTTCTTTGGAGGAGCATTTTCCTTAAGCTGTTTCATTCTGACAGTCAAACTTGGCATCTCTTTGCACTTCTTACATTTGGCTCATGTTCTTTTACCTGGGTGTTTCTTGGCAGTATTCCCAAATAAGGTCTTTTTTAGGACAGCAGCAGCAGCATGACAGCTTTTTTCCTCAGCTCCCAGGTGCCGAAATCAACAGTAGAGATTGCACTTTGCAGTGCACCGTGTTCCACTCGGATACTGATGTTGCTGGCTGCACACATTACTCTGCCTCCTTCTCCCGTACTACACAAGTCCAGCATTTTTACCTAGAAACACAAATGACCTAACAACAATCCAAGACATCTGGCTTTGTCTCTCATAGAACTTTACAAGTCTGAGTTTATTTGTTCAAAAACAGAAAAAGCAGCAGTTGGGAAATGAGTCTGTTTTTATCTTTCTGTGAACGCATGCAAGAAGATAGACAAGGGTCACATATCTGAAGTTCCCGCAACTATCCACAAGCAAGGCCTTGTAGTTAACTAGGCAAATCAGTGTTTTTCTCTGAGTTGGAAAATTTAAACTTTCATGATAGGTCATCACAAATATTCAGGTAGGGATGAAATAAAAGCATATGAGATCAACCCATTCCATTCAGTGTATGATCTTTTGGAAGATGATGCTTTTGAAAAATGTTAGTGTATTTAATGGCAACAGAAGGCAAGGTAGATTTGCACCTGATAGGCAAACTAAATCAAAGATGGTTAAGTTTTTCTAAGCATCAGCTTCCTTCATCAGATGCTATGAAGGGAAAACAGGAAGCAGAGCTCCTAAATAGAAAGAAGCAATTACAATGTAAAGGGTATGAAACAGCAGGGGGAAAAGGGATACTTCTGGGAGAGGCAGCCTGAGAAGGAGAGAGAAAGACAAAGTAGTTAACCCATTCAAGGTCATAGGTGTTATAAAAGCTAATCCCAGTAATGGGATAAGGATCCATAAACTTGGTTTAGGCTACACTTAACACAGTTCAGTCTGAGATGATTTCTTGTTCCTCAATTTCCTATTCAAGTTATGTTTTAATGTTTTTTTTGTCTAAAAACAGTTACTCTGAGGTTAGCAATGAAATATCCACAGAAGTAATATCTCTCTGCTATAGAGATTGGTATATCTTTCAATAGTTCATGTCAATGTGGGGTAGGGAAGGCTGGGGCCAGCAACTGTGCTGACCCCAGCAGCCTTACCTGAGATCCTGGGGGCCAGGGAAACTGCAGTGCACCCATGGTTTTGAAGAGCATGCATTGCCACCACATGCAAGGCTCTTCTTTTTTCCCATGTGGGGTTTTTTGACCCAGGATCTCCTGGGGTCAAAAACCCCTCTTTGCTGCAAGGTAGCAGCATGGAGAATGCCCGAATGTGCAGTGTGTGGCACCGTAGGTCAGTCTGCGGTGCTATATAACACACAGCTGTACTTATCTGGACACAGCCCTAGAATCGTGGGGTGCTGTTACAGGTTACCTTTCAAACATTTCAAATCAATGGAATGCTACACCATCATAAAATTAGAAGTGTTTCAGAATAGTCATGGATTAATGCCCTGAGTAAAATGGATCAAAGATTACCTTCAACTAAAGTGACAACTTTAAAACGTTTAGAGGATACTTAGCATGGGTTAACACCCTTTAATGGGTGAATCCTGTTTCTAGTGCCTTTATGATGGTTTAAAAGTAACTTGTAAAAGTGCATTTGGAATGTGCTAGCATGTGTGAGTAGGGGCACATAGGCAGGGTACATTCAAGCGTAGGAGCCTCAGCAGTAGCAAAGGCACATTGTAATCCATGTGGTGGGAGGGGGCCAGTCATCTCACCTGGCTGGAAAAACCATGTCCAGTAAGTTCACTCTATCTGCAGTCCAAATCAAGCAATGAAGCTTTCAACCTAGAAGGTTTTCACCCTAATGGTGACCAGCCAGAAGAAAGGAAAGCATTAATGGGCAGAGAACTTGCATGATTTGATAATGACATTGCTGCAATTAGTGATACCAGAAATACAGGAGAGGCACAGCTCACAGAGAATTGTGGTGGCTACATTTTGTTTTGGAAAGAAAAGCCAAAAACAGACAGATATCCATGGCTCCATGGCATTCATTTTCCTATCAAGTAGAAGGCAGGGTTGTTGACAATGGCTAAAACTTCCATGTGCTAATAATTTCCATGTCCACATATGAACAAAGCGTGATGTGCTGTTGACTGCAGTTGCTAAAGCAGGACTGGGAGCAGCTGTTTTAGACAGTGCCAATATCAAAGTTTTGGCAAACAAATTGAGTTAAGTTACTGCTGAAATGCAAAAGATTGGAAGGTCCTTAATTGGATCATTATCCCGCCTAGGGCTGGGAGACATTCTACCCATATTACAGTAGGTTACAGAGGATAATGACTAAGTGATCATCGCTGCCATTGACTCCCTGGTTCTAGCTTGCATCCAGGCACAGGCCCTAAGTAAAAGTATAGTTATTCAACTAATTTGTTCAGGCTCTCAGGATTGCTTTTCTATAGAATTAAAAAAAATTGTATGGGATTACACCTCTGTGGCACAGCTGGTTTTCAGTCCAGCTGGCCCTGGCTCTGGGTAGCTGTTGCCAGCCAGGAGCCCGGGCTGCTCCCAGCAGGCAGCTGGTATGCTGCAAGCCCTGCTGGGAGCAGCCCAGGTTCTGTTGCTGGCAGCAGCTACCCAGAGCCAGGGCTGGCCATGGTGTGCCGAGCAAAATGCCCTCACGTGCCATGCTTAGCACGTGTACTGGGGGGTTGCTGACCCCTGTGCTAAACCACAAAATATGATGGTGAAGCTACTCTGGGGGGTGTTGTCCAATGGATGCATCTGAGAAGCAGCCACATGGGACAACCAAAAGCAGTTTCACTGCCAAGTTTCTGGGTGTGGCACCCTTGGCAGGGGTGGGTGGAGCACACCCTGAGAGCACATGCCCCCAGCAGCAGCAGGGATATGCTGTAGATATCATCAGAGTGTAAATAATACAAAAAATGCATCTATATTTAAAGCTCAGTATTTTTAAAATGATCCCCAAAATAAATTAATCCAATGTCATTATTAAAAACCCTCTCAAATAAATTAAGAAAACCCCTTCTCATGTCTTAACCTGCTCAGAGTTGGAGGCCTGGCAATATGGATGGGGGCTGTCAGACTACTGTCAGACCAAATAATTTCCTGAGGCAGTGAGCTATCAGTGGAAATGTTCTGACACTGCCTCCCTTAAATTATTACTGTTATCTCTTGAGCTGTTGGGGTAAAAAGTATGCAGAACCCAACCTGGAGAGGATATTCTAGAGCCACACAAGGACCCTCAGGTAGAAGCTGTAATCCTTTAATCTATGTGCAGGTTTCATTTGCAGCATGCATTTAAGTGTTTAATAAGGGTTGCTTTGTTAAGATAAATGGAACAACAATTTGTCACGTGCATTTTTTGTTTTTCACCTTGTTATCCATGTGGAAAATAAAGTGTTCCATTAAGACGGTTTTCAAGATTTCAGGTGAGAAGGCAGATATTTCAGAAAGTAGTTAAGATTTCACTAGGGTTTAGACAGACATTTAGGTTTAAGGAGTGTAATTCCCAATGTCAGGCCTATTTCTGTCCTGTAGATTATTTCTCATTTTTGCAAAAAAATGATTCAATTGAACTAATCTGACAGGACTGCCTGGATGTCCATTACCGTGCTACATTACAATTGCTTAAGAATGTATTGCAAGGGCACTGTGTACAGTTTGTGAAAGAAAATATGTGATTTGAATGATGGCCTGGGTGTGGGGGGAGATGGATTTTAAGGTTCAGTAAGTAGGTTTGGGAAGACACTTGACAATTGTGAGAAGGAAAAACAAATGAGAACAACTGCTTGTGAAGCTGACATAACCTAACTGCGAGGTACATGTTGCTCTCTTTGGACTGGGAGTAGACTTGGCAAACACTAGCAATCAAGCCATCTGTATAACTGGATCAGATTTTCTCTTCCAAAATGGATCAATTTATTGGATTGGTTTGACAAGTGTGTTGGGAAATGCAGGACAGATATTTTTCATCATTCTTTACTTTTATTATTGTTTCCTCTTCTTCCCTTTGCCACTGTCCAGTAGCTTTTATTAGTTACCAAGTGTTAATTTGGTTATACTGGGCTAAGAGGCCTGTCACATTATGAACTGTCATTCCCCAAAGGACCTTATCACACTGCTTTTATTTATACATTTCTGCCTTGTTCTCTTGATCTGAAATTATAAATCTAACTTTGGACAGACATAATAATTAGTTCAAGCCAGAGATAAGTAATCTGTTATCTTTGAGGTGGCTTCTGTATGTTATCACTAGTGAGATGCACTGGTGAAGTTTGTGAGCGTCTACAAATGCAGCACTTATTGGAATGGTTACAAAGGCATCAATCTGAACTTGGATTGGGATCAGGACCCATTGTTCAGCCCTATTCCTTAAGTAATTGAAAAAAAAAAGATTTTTGCATTCTTAAAATATATATTTTTCCTAGGTTACATCTTCATTGCTGGTTGCCACAACAGGCTTTTTCCCATATCTGACATAGAGGAATGTGCACGGTCCTTATGGATTGCAATTAATTCTACTCTCTCTCTCTCTTTTTACCACATCAGTAAAACTGAGAGACAAGAACTGGGTTAAATAAAGTCTTATATAGTGGTTTCCACCAGTAGGTACTGGGGCTTTACAAAGGAAGTCTGTATTATTATCTCTATTTTATAGATGGGGAAACTGAGGTTTGGAGAGATGAAGGGAATTGGTAGGCCAAGGTCATCTCCTAGGCTATTGGCAGAGCTAGTATCCTTCATTTCCTATTTACCTTTACCTGGATAATGGATATATTTTTGTATGATACACCTGTGTAACCCCTTTGAAGGCAGTCAGATTTTATTGATGCCACCAAGGAAAAAATTTGACTTTCAACTTAATTTTGTGTTGCTGTGCCTGAGAAGGAAATAACCCCTTGTAAGTGTGGTTACCTGGGCCAGGTTGGAAGAACTGGAGGTCAGGAAAGAAGAACATATTTTTCTTGTATGTTGAGTAGATTAGCTCTGGAAATCTTTGACAGATAACAAAAAATGAACTCCAGGATGCTGTATTGGAGTCACCTCTAAAAGTAGAATTGCATTTTTAAAAATCAGTGTATATTGTTTAGAGCTGTATACCAATTCTTGCAAGGTACCAAATGGTTAGTATATTTTCTGTGCACTCTGATTTATCCCTGCAAACTTTTAAAATTTCTTTTAGTATTTGCCAGAAATTAGATTCTCAGGACTGTCTTAACATTCACATAGGTATCTAATTTTCAAAAGTTTTAAGGACTCAGGAATTTTCACTTAAAGTTAAGAGATGTTTGTTTCTGTAGTTTCAGTTCAGGACCATATCTAATTAAAATACAGGCAGTCCTCAGACGTATGATGCAATTGGTTCCTGAAAATCGTGTCTTAAGGTGAAATGTCATCACTTGCAACCAATTTTCCCATAGGAACAATGTTATAAATGGGGGAATGGTTCCTTTATGACACTCAAAACAACTGCATCCAGCTGATAAGCCTGTTGTAGTGAAAGGGAATGGGGAAAGGAAGGGTGTGGGGCAGGGGGCAGATAAAGGCCCCCTGCTGTGAAGCTGGGGCTGGGGCAAGTAGCTCATCTGACGGCTTCCACCACTTGTCTGAGAGGGCATGGGGGAGGGGGGGCATGTGCCCTGGATCTGCTCAGGGCGGGGTGGGTGGGGCCAGAGCTGCACCAGCTGCACTTGGAGCGGGGGCTATGCCCTCCCGCTGCTCGCCTAGCCGGGGTGGGCGCAGGATGGGACCGCTGCATGGCCTCCGGATGAGCAGTGCACAGTGGCAGGAGCTGCCCCTCCTGGCAAGCTGCAACTTTGTTTCATGTCTGCCCTGCCCCAGCAGGGCAAGTGGGGGAGGCGTGAGCCCCCGGATTGGGGTGGGGCGGGCACTGGAGCAGAGGCTATGGGGGGGGCTATAGCACATAGGCCCTCTGTGCCCCCAAATAAGTGGCAGGAGCCGCTGGATAAGTGGCCAGATGAGCAACTTGTCCCTGCCCCAGCCTCTCCCTTACTGCAGGGGCCTTGATCTGCGCCCCCCCAAACCCCTTCCTTTCCCCCTCCATTTCCACCACACCAGACTTACCAGCTGGATGCAGTTGTATGCAGTGTCAGAAAGTAGACACCCATGTTGGAAGGTCAAAACAGGGTGTCAATTTATAAATGTCTTAAGTGCTGTTCCTTGTAAGTCAAGGGACTGCCTGTAGTGTCATCCAACCCTCCTTTTTCTGACAACTCAGCTTTGACATGATCAGGAGAGCTAATTTAAATTATTGTTGCTGTTGTTGGATTAGTGTCTTTGGGATTTAATTGGTGAATGCCAGTTTCCATAAAGGGAGCAGTGATATATTCTGATGACATTACAGCCTAATATTCATCAGCACAGGCCGGAGGTGAAGCTAGCAATTTTGGCACCTTGGACAGAGTCTGTTGAGCTCCAGAAAGCAGAGTGTGGGTGGGTGGGGGAAGAATGTGGGGAGCAGTTTGGGATGCTGCTGGCACCTTCTCTAGATCAGCACCTGGGGCTGGTGCCCTGTTTCCCCTGCCTTAGATATAATACTGGCACAGCCATTTTATCTGAGGGGATAATTTAACATACTTGTATGAAATTTGCTATTGTAATAAAAATATGAACCTTATACTATAACAGGTAAACCTAGATGGATGCAAGACTTCTATGCACCATGATGTGAGGTTGAGAAGTGAGGGTAAATATAGGGAGCTATGAAAAATGCTTAAGATTACAAATTCAGAATCTCATTTAGAAGAAGAAATCTACGTCAATATAAACTCCCCAGTAAAATATATATATAGGAATTTTTTCATCAGATTATAACTTCATTGTTGTTAGCCCTTTTAACAAAGTACTTTTTACAGATGATATGAGAGAGATGGCTATCTGGCTTAGAGAGAACTTAGAAATGTTTGTAAGCTCTGGGCCTTTCAATTGAAAAATGATGTTTAGACTAGTGGTGACAGAGAGAACAGGTATTAAAGGATAATACAGTGGAAGTAAAGTGTTTTGTTTCAATATGAAAACACTGGTTTACACAGTAATGACCCTTGGGCAGGAGGAGGAATGTATTCTCTGAATGGAGATGGAGATTTTAGAGTTACTTATTGAGAATACTAAAGTATTCTGAAAAATGTTATATATATATATATAGTGGGCTATTAAGTTTATACTTGAAGTTTATAACTGCACACATTATTTTGGCTTCTAGTTCAGTTTGTATTGGCTCTGGAAAAATAAATACTTTTATGATAAGATGCACCTCAGTTTATTAGGGTGATACTATCTTGCCTGGATACATCAAATTAACTCTAAAAGTGTAAACCCAAGAAAGAAAATGAAACAGCAATGATGTGAACAACTTCAAAAGGGAGCAGGGTAGTACTTTATAGACTAAGGCCGTGTGTAGATGAAATGAGGGGCACGTGCGCGTGACACTTTAAAGTAGGTTAAATGCTTTTGCATCGTTTTAATGGTGTTGGTGTTTGCACATGTCAGCAGCATATTGCACACTAATTCCAGTTGCTGTAGCAAATTCAGTGGCGTAATGCGCCTTAAATGACTTGGGGTGCAGCAAACTAAAACTCCTTGGAGTCCTACAGCCACAGAGTGAAGCACCAGGCTCTGTGCAGCTCAGGGGCTTTGCAGGAAGCCCGTGCAGGCAGCCTGGGAGCAGCCCAGGAAGGTAGGCTCTACCCTTCCCTCTCTGCTGCGGAAGAGGCAGGTAAGTCAGCGGGGTGTGTGCATGACCCAGGTTTTTAATCGGCCCTAAATTGAAGTGGTGTTTTTAAAAACCCACTGCTTCAATTTAGGGCCCCTATTTTGTCTACACACCCCGTAATTCATTCAGAGAAGTATGAGCTTCTGTAGCCAACAGTCCATTTTGTCATTCATAGCATCTGATGAAGTAGCTTGTAGCCTATAAAAGCTCATGCCTCTATGCACACTCTGCCCGTCTTTCTGCCTAGCCTCAACCTAACACAGCTAACTACCTCTCTGGGCTTCAAAGTAGTTCGCTAACAATGACAAAATTATCAATGACTAGAATGATTTACACTTCCTAAAGCCTGATGTCAGGCAACAAGCCACCTCAAAGACTGTGGAAAAGGGAAGTGGGTTCAGAAAAATGAGAGACTATCCACAGTATTTGAAACAGAATTAGACTGAATGTATGACCTGAGTCTCAAAATGAGACACTCTTGTTCTTCCCCTCCTGTCGGTACCTCTCGATGTCTAACGTGCTCAGCTGTCCCCAGGCTCCCATTGCAGCTACGTGCTCCAGAGAGCAGAGCAGAAGGGAGAGAAGGGTCAGGATTGAGGCGAGGCTGAGATTTGGAAAGTCGTGATCACACCCCGTAGCCAGAGAGCGATGTTGCTGCTGCACTCATTTGGCCAAGCTGACAGGATGCCCAGGGCAGCTGTTTAAAATAGGCCTGCCCAGGTGAAAATGAGACAGGTGGTCGCACTGAGGTGAGAGAGAGGAGAAAGGGAGAGACTGTAGTAGGAGCAGTTGGTTTCTCTGGTGGGAAGTGGAGTTAGTTAGGCTGAGGACAATTTGTGAAGGGGGACAGCAGTATCTATGTATAGGACTTTTATTAGTTTTTTGTTCTACGTGCTTTGTAGCTGACTAAATAATATTGTGTCTTGAAGAGAAGCGTGTCTGTCATTGCAAATTCTTGCTGTCATGGACTCCCAAAAGAAAACTCAAACAGGTGCTAAGTGTACCTCTGCCATTACCACACCTGGGACTTCAGGGACGGCAGTCCAGAGATTCACCCCACACATTCACCTCATTTGGGAATTGTGGGGAAAGGAAATCTTGAAGGATCCCTGTGTGATGCCATGTTTCTCTTTGTACACCCAGAAAGAGGATAGAGAAGCAGAAGCATTGCACCATTGTGTTGTCCATTCGTTCGGTGCCTCCAAGTCCAAATGGTCCTGTTCTGCAGGTTAGGGAAGGTATGCCACAGCAGACGTGTAGGCCTCTCCACTAAAGCAACAGTAAGCAAATGTGTTGTCACAAAGTAGAAATAAATGCAAGGACAGGGTTAAGGGCTAGTCTACTTTGGTTTTATAGAGGGCTTTGAACTAGTCAACATTCAGTACAACCAAACTGTATCTATACAAAACAGCTGAGCAACATTGGCTAACTATTAGAAAACACTAACGAGGCATTTGGAAAATATCCAGATCCCTATTCTTATCTTCTTATCATGAACTTTAATATATAATGAAGTGGTTTATAATATTACTATTACCAAAGGGAATAATGGGAGTTATTATTCAGATATTTAAAAAGTATGTCAGCTTTGTTTTTGAAGCTCTCCTGCACTGCCATTAATGACAGTGAAAGTCGCCTTAGTACTTTCCTAGCCTGTGGAAAAACATTTTGGCCACAAGGGCAGAAGCCTGTACATGGGTTGGTAAGTCCCCATGTACATGCTTATTCTATAAGAATGATTAATACTATCATCAGGCTATTCGGGCTTGTGGGGAAACATGCATCTTCAGCAACTTCCTCTCTTTCCCAAGGGTGTTGGAGTTTAGTAGGCAAATGCTCTTTTGAGTTTCACCACTGCTGGTACTACAACTGCTGATAGCAGCGCACCTTTTTTTCTAAGTTGGAGTGGTTTGGGTTGGTGGGGTGGATTCTATAGTGTGAGTTTGCACAAATGAGACTTGCTCAGTGAAAAGAAAAGCCATCAAACATGCATATAAGGCTTCCGTTGCACCTGTGAAAATACAGATTGCTATAGAAAACCCCTACTTGCTGACAGCAGTCATCCCCCTAGATTTTTAACAAGCATCTTTAAGAGAAAGGATCTAATTAACACATAAGCCCCAGAGTCACAATGACAGTCTGCTTTCATGGTGATCTGTGACTAGTCTGAGTTCCACCCACTGATTTCAAGTACAGCCCTTGAAATGCAAAGGGGTTTTTATATGAATAATCCAGAAACACTCAGGTTTTTACTTTACTTCAACACAGGAACATTTCTGGTTTACACATCTAGAAAAACTCTAAATTTATCTGGTGCCCTAAGGGGTACCTCTGTCTGTGTGACAGAGAGTCCCTTGAGCATTTTGGGTTACAGCTGTAGGAATGTGAAGGAAAACTGAGGAATTCTTCCCTCACCAAGGTCCAAATGAGATATCCCATTATTTAAATGGAGATATCCTTGGGGCAGTATATGCACAGCATTATATGAAAAATAAATAAAATTGTGCTTACTGCAGCTCAATTCATAAAGTGGTGGTGGTGAATACAATTATGATGATGATAATAATAATAATAATTACTAAATAATAATAATAATAATAATAATAATTTTTATCTTAGCCTATTTAAAGAAATCACTGTTAATAGCATGAATTATTTTGTTTATCCCTTCTTATTATAAACCCTGGATACCAAACTGATAGAGCCTGACCCTCTTTTATCTTTACAATTACTACACTGATTTCACTGGAGTTGGTTCTGATTTAGAGTGGCCTCGGTGAAAACAGAATCATGGTTGTGAAATTTAATTTTATGAACTTTAGGGCTTAACCATGTGGAAAGTCAGTCTATAATACAAAATTTAGATAAAGATTTTGCATCTGTTGTATTCACTGGACATTCCTAAATCTTTTAATTATTACTGTTATTAATAATAATTTATTTTTAATTATCTTGTTTAGCTTCACCATCATGAATGGCAGATAAATATGGCATCATGACTATGTATTAGAGACAGAAATATAATATTCACAATACATCTTTAGAGCATTAAACAGCTCTAATAACCTGATACTTTTATAAATACAAATTTTGCATGTAGCTAAATGCTTTTTAAATGATGACAGTATTTTTGTGTTATGCTTGATTGCAACCTGTTTTCTAAATTAGAAAAATGTAAATGTGGCATTCACAAAACTTTAAAAGATTTAAGGCAGGTTACGTCAGCAACACATCAAAGTAACTCACATCTATTTAATCAGCATCCCCTGGACTGTGTGCCTTGCTTCATTGTTTACTTTCAAATCCATAATAATGTTGTGTCCTTTCACTGGGCAAAGATTCATTTCAGAAACTAATGAATTTAAAAATATGCTTTTCCCTTGTCCATTTGATACAAAGCCCTGCAATTTGACTTTCATTGTTTGTTTCCCTCCTTGTATCACCAATCCTTTTCTCTCTTTCTTTCTTTTTACTTTATTACATTTTTTATTGAGGACTGAGATGAACTGGTTGCTGCATCATGGGCCCATTACACTTCCTAACAATTCCATTTACACCTTATTGTTTGTCTTATTGCTGGAAAATTCAGGTGATTCATCATGCCTGAAGAAGCACCTGATCCCAATTCCCTTGATATCACGATCGCTATGTGACAGGAATACAGTTAACGGTGGCTTTCAGACTCTAACAGGCCAAGGTGATAACTCTTTTGGGACTTTTAGCCTCTCAAGTATTGATGAGTTCCATTTTCGTAATGCTGTGTTTTCTTGCTTCCTTTCAACAGCCGTCTGAGTGTGGAAAAGGGTTTGGAGTTAATAAAGGATGTGGCAGACCTCCTGAAGCTGCAGATGAGTGCCTTTGATGATATCAAGTACGTATATGGGGCTCATCCCTTTTATTTTATATGGCCTCTCATTATATTTAACTCATCTATTAAATATTAACACCTCAATTCATCCTATGGAGAGGGAAAAAAGGATATATTGACATTCTTTATAATGTTTTGTATATGGTTAGCAAAAGGCTCTTTAATCAAGTAAATGTCTAACAACATCCTCAACTTATCACTAGGATAAAATAAAAGGAAAAAATGATAACATATCACGTCTTCAGAACATTATACAGATCCAAACTATGCTTCACAGAGTCTATATTCAGGGAGTATTGAGCTCTGTTCCACAGAGGGAAAAGTAATGTCAGAAAGAAGTTACGAAGTAGGAATGACTGAGTTTGAGTCCTGTGCTCAGAGTACTAAATTTTGTATCTCTCGAAGTTACGCACTTAACAGGTCACAGACTTAGGCTTTGCTGTATTGCTTTATGATTCACACTGACAAATGCCATGCGTGTTCCTGTTGTATATAAGACAGGTTGTGGCCTGTTGTATCTGACACACAAAAATTACTGCTTAGATTTTCTAAGACATTTAGGTGCGGAAGTTTACATAAGGACTTTAACTCCTCCTTTTTAACACACCAAAATGCAGGCAATATAGAGAGAATGCTAAGTTTGAGAGAACTGATGGGAGAGGAAGGTTAGTTCACAAGAAGGTTTAGAAGAGTTCAGGGAAAACTTGTCCTAAGGGAAAGCTTTGTGGGGGTGGATAGAATCCATCTGTTTGAGGAGATTCAGGAGCTGATAGCTTGTGTTTGTTGAACTGCGTCACTGCACTGTTTCGCCTTCCTTAGTCCGCTCTGCAGTGCCCTGAGGCTCTTTATATCTCATGGAACGTAAATATTGTTATTTTTCTAGTGCTAAATCTTAGATTTGCAGTGGGCAGATTTTGTAGATCAGTGGACTGCTCATTTGCTCTACATTATCGTATAGCTCATTGAACGTTAAGATTGCACAGTGGTGCTCAATCTATGGTTGATAGCCCAGATCTGGCCCCTTAAATGACTTGGATATAGCTCACACCAAGGGGAATTAGCAGCAAGGAGGTTGGCTCAGTACATCCCCATCCCTGTTCTGTTCTGTACCACTGATCTCCTCTGCAGTCCACTCTGCCCTTGCACTCTTCCCTTTGCCACAGCAGGCACTGCTCACCCTCTCCACCCCCTTCCCTACACTAGTGATGCCTACCAGAGCTCTGCCCACCCTCTTCTCCCCGTTGGCAGGTGCTGTTTATCAGTGTTAAGATGTCTTTCTCTCTCCCTCCCTCCCCTCCCTCTGACATTGGCAACCACCTTTCTCCTCCTCCTCTCCTTCCCTATTTACCCTACAAAAGGAGTGTGGTGGTCCCTGGCAGCCAGGTCCTAAGCACCCACCTGCTGTGCTAAAATGCAGCATATGTTAAGCAAGGGAGTTAATATCTCCTAGTAGTCACCACCGTATTTGAATTTCCTGTCAGTCTCGTTGAGAAAACATGTCTATTTTGCCATCTATGTATCTGCTACCAAACACCCAGAGCTCCAATCTGGTACTGTTTAGGAGTAGGCATCCTCAACTGAAATTACCAGGGAAAGAATAGAAAATTAGGCACTGTGAAAATACGTGATCTCTTTCTTGAACACTGAGGAACTGAAGTAAATAAACAAACTGGGACATTTCTCCCAGGTTAGGCACTATTTAGAAAAGCTGGCTACATACAAGTCCATGGGGCCAGACGCAATGTACTTGAAAGGGCTGAGGGAGTTGGCTGCTGTGATTGAGAACGGATGACCATTATTTTGAAAGTTCATGGCAACTGGGAGAGATCCAAGACGACTGGGAAAAGGCAAGCATAGTGTCCATCTTTAAGAGAGGAAAGAAAGAGGATCTGGGGAACTCCAGACTGATCAGCCTCAGCTCAGTCCCTGGAAAAATCTCCAAGGAATCCATTTCCAAGTTCTCAACAAATCCATTTCTAAGCACTTGGAGGAGAAGAAAGTGATTAGGAACAATTAGCACGGATTCACCAAGGGCAAGGCATGCCTGATCAACCTGATTGCCTTCTCTGGTGAGGTGACTGGCTCTGTGGATGTGGGGAAAGCAGTGGATGTGATGCACCTTGCCTTTAGCAAGGTTTTTGATATGGTCTCCCACAATATTCTTGCAGGCAAGCTAAGGAAGTATGGGCTAGATGAATGGACTGTAAAGTGGATAGAAAACTGCCTTGATGTCTGGTTGGCAGCTGGTATCAAGTGAAGTGCCCCAGGGCTTGGTTCTGGGGCCAGTTTTGTTCAATATCTTCATTAACAATTTGAAAGAAGGGATGAAGTGCACCCTCAGTAAGTTCACAGATGATACCAAGCTGGGTATAGCAGTAGATATGCTGGAAGGTAGCGCTAGGATTCAGTGACCTGGACAAGTTAGAGCATTGGGCCAAAAGAAATCTCATGAGGTTTAACATGGACAAGTGCAAAGTCCTGCACTTAGGACAGAACAATCCCTTGCACTGCTACGAGCTGGGGGCTGACTAGCTAAGCAGCAGCTCTGCAGAAAAGGACCTGGGGGTTACAGTAAACAACAAGC
Source organism: Caiman crocodilus (assembly GCA_030014935.1). Taxonomy (NCBI): domain Eukaryota; kingdom Metazoa; phylum Chordata; order Crocodylia; family Alligatoridae; genus Caiman; species Caiman crocodilus. The sequence goes on from JAGPOW010000261.1 coordinate 247,185,136, forward strand.
TGAATATAAGCCATCTTGTGTGCTCTTTTTGCTAACAGCATACAGAGCTGCATTAGTATAAGTATTAGCAATAGATTGATTATTTTCCTCTATTTGGCACCGGTGAGGTCACATCTGGAATACTATGTCCAGTTAGCCTCCACCCTCCACTGTGAATGGATGTAGAGAAATTGCAGAGTCCAGAGGAGGGCAGTGACAATGGTTCAGGGGCTGGAGCACATGATTTGTGAGGAGCGGCTGGGTGAACTGGGCTTATTTAGTCTGAAGAAGAGAAAACTGAGGCAGGATTTAATATTCACCTTCAGCTATCTGAAGGGGAGCTCCAAAGAGGATGGAGCTGGACTGTTCTCAGTGGTGGCAGATGACAGAACAAGGAGCAATGATCTCAAGTTGCAGCAAGGGAAGTTTAGGTTAGATATTAGAAAAAAAGGTTTCTCATGAAGTGGATAGTAAAGCACGTGGACAGGCTATCTAGGGATGTTGTGGAAGTCCTCGGAGGTTTTTAAGACCTGGCTAAACCAATCCTTGATTAGGATTATAGTTGGGGGCTGATCGATCCTATTATTCTGTCAGTTTTTGAAAAATTTCATACATTTTCTCCAATATTTCAAAAGCATTGGCATTTTGAAAACAGCCCAATCTTGTTTAAGAAAGTTGCAAGCTATCTCATTCTGTATGACCAGAATCTTAAAATGTCTGTGTCAGTTTTTCCATCATAGATTTCTTACATTTATATTCTTTAGATATGACATCTTAATAAAAATATCTGCAAATAGTAAGAAAATTTAACACCTTTATTTCCAGCAAGGAATGTAGTTCATAAAATCATGATGGGGGGAAGGCAGTGGGGGTAGCAGGCGGGGAGCAGAGTTTCATCAAATAATGAATGTTTTTGTCCTTTAGCTAAAAAGAAAAGGAAAATCAATAAAAAATATTTGGTTCAGGCTGAAGCAAAACCAAGAGCAAAACCTGTTTTCCAGTCATGTAAATAAACCAAAATTGTTACTTTGGAAATCACTTGGAGGGGAGCTGTCTGTCACTGAACTCAGTCCCCTGCTGTAGCAGACAGCCACATCATGTAATCCCATTCCAGACCCTGAGCAAACCCAGAAAGGTTTAATATGATCCAGAAAATAATTTCTCCCAATGTCAAAACAGAACCTTTCAACATTAAAAAAAAATTCCTGTTTTTTCCATGTGAAACCATTTACCAAATTCAATCTAAATTTGCACGTAGCTTTGTTTGTCCCTCCAAAAATGTATTTTTGGAGAATTTATTGTTTTCTGGAAAAATTTTGTACATTTCTTCAATGTTCTGTGTAATAAGATTTTTTTGGAGCTAAGTGATTTTAAAAAATAGTAGAAGTGGTAGGCTTATTGGATTCACTACAAAAGTCTCTACAGTCTTTCATGAAGAAATAAAGCTTTTGGTTTTTGGTTGTTAAATGCTAAATAACTCATTCCTGAAATTGGTCTTTGTTTCTTTCTTAGAATTAAATGTACTTCAAAATTTAAAAAATTCCTGGAGAGAAGGAAACCCAAACTAAAAGTTAGACCTGGGTCTGTCACACTTGTAAATGGACAATGCCACGGGCCAGTTCTCTACTGGTGACAATAAAAATGCTGCTCCATTATCTTAGTCTATTTACAGCAATAGAACATTTGCACCTTCCTTATCAGCAGAAAGCCTGTAAGGAATGTTTATCACTGTACAAATCAAACCTCTCTGCAATATGTATTTGCAATTGCTGCAATATGTATTTGCTCTAGTAAAACATGGCCTTCTGATGCCATAGTTGTGAATGCTCTTGTTTGTTTTGTGGATAAGTGGGATTACAGAAGTTGGTTTCTTTGAATCCATTCATATATATAAAAGTAGGACTAGGCATAGCTGAACAGATAGCAAAGTTATTCCATGTAAATACTATATTAAAACTCAGCAGGATGGATGACAGAGATTCCAAATAGGATAGAGCTCGTTGTTTTTATTAACATTAACTGCATTTATATATGAGGTTTACTGTAGAGTAGACTAATAAGTGGTGTAGTAAAGCATCACTGTCTACACATGTGATGGTATGAGGCCTCAGTAAACTAATTTATGTTAGCATAAGATAGTACTACCTGGGACAGTATTATCTTTCAGCAGAGTAATTTACTGCAATTAAGTGCACCTATAGGCGCTGACCCTGGGTGTAAATTGCTCCCAATCAGCCAAGCCAGTTGGGGGCCAGACTCCTGCCTACTGCCTAGTCTCATGACTGCACTTTCAGCACCCTTGTGCTCCAGCCAGCCCCTCTTGCACCAGATGCTTCCACCCAGAGCCTGGGGCTGACTTCCCTGTACCCAGGCCTGCTCCACCCTGGCTCAAATTGCTTTTATCCCAGGTGCAGATGTATACACTGCACACATGTAGACGTTGTGCCAAGGAGTAGTTTAGTTTGGCTCAAACTGCTCCAGAGTTTATTCTTTTGTATTAATGCATGTGTAGATGGACCCAAAAGGATTTTAAATTATATCAGTTCTATGCCTTTATTTGAATAATATTTATAATCTATGGGAAACTAGAATGAAATAATTTCCCTAAACTCAAGTCAGTGACAAATAAGTGTATTTTGTTAAATTAATTAGATGCTTTAGCTCAGATTCAACTCCAGTTAAAGTCGTGTTGAATTTAGAGAGACTTAGATTTTTCGGCAAGTTGGTCAAGCATGCCTTGCCCTTGGTGAATCCATACCTTTGTAATAGATACCTTTAAAAAGTCTACATTAAGTAAAGAAATTAAGTGGCATGGACTTCCTCCTTTGTGTCACCACTGCATAGTAATTATAAGAGAAATGTACGAGTCTGAAAGAGCTGGTTAGCTTTTGAGTAACCTCACAGGAGAAGCTTTTTCAGGAAGGACTTGACTTAATGATTATCCCTAATCTACCTTTGACATTTCTAAATGCAAGACCCAGACCTCTCAGGAAATATGACTTTTATTTAGCTTATGCCATCAAGAGATTTTTTTTTTCATCAGAAAATTCTCAGCAGAAGACAAGGGAGTGATATGGACCCTATTTACATCTACCCACCTCCAAATCCCCAGCTGCAAGAACCAGGTATCCATTAGAGCTGTGTTAACTGTGGCCACTTTCAGCATGAGATAGGATTGAGGCTCAAAATGTGCCTCTGGAACTGTAAATAGATAGCCCAACCACTCTGTTAGTGCACCCCAACATAACAGATGGCCATTTCCTGTGTTACAGATTCCGAAAGTATTACAAGTGCTCAGGAGTAGATACAATCAATTATACAAATGAAAAACACAGGGTTAATTTCAAAATACCTACACAGTAATTAATAAAAAAAGATTTCAGGAACAAATTTAGTTTTAAACTAATCCTGAACTTGGAACCGGTTTTGGTCTTTTTTTATTTTTTGCAATCTAGTAATTTGGAAAAAGTCTTTCCATGAAGGCAATCATTGTCTTGCGGTTAGTTTTGCCTACAGTTTATAGTACATGCCTGTATTTTAGCTTTTCCTACTGCTTGGGAGTTTGGCTGAGTGAATTGTTGCTTTTGTAGCTGATTCCTATGTTATTTCTTGATTAGTTGATGCATGGTGGTAATCAGCTTATCTTATCTCCTCTCTCTCACAAACCTGCCAACTTTAACCGATGGCCTGGGATTCTCAGTATAGCCTCAGGCTTGGATCCTAGAGTGTGCAGTCCACTGCTACACTTGGTTTATTGTCAAGTTTGCACTGACATAAACTTTGCTCACCCTGTGAAGCAGATGAGTGTGGAAATATTTGGGGAATACGTAATTAGAAATGTTTCAACACTGGAGAAAAGATCCAGCATGTTAGCTGTCACTTTCAGATCCAGCCTGAATTTTTATGGAAGTACTAGTTATGCTTAATATGTTTTGTTAATGGCTATGTAGCTGTCAAATAAATTCCATTATTTCTTATTACATCATTAGAGACCATTAAAAGGATATTAGCATGCTGATGTAATTATGCAAGCAGACGTAAAATGACTATAGTTATGATTTTATAATCTAATTATAGATGTCCATGGCCTCTGGTGATTGATTGTTGGACTGGTATCATATGGATTGTAGTCATATGGGTTGTAATACTAGGAGGCATGGCATTTTGAAAAAATGAATGGATTCCACCACTATGTGAACTCTAGTAGTGACCTTTCTTCTGTATTTACAGTTCTTCCGCCACCATAGGCTTAACTTACAGAAAAGAATGTTTTTATCAAAGAAAATCCAAATATTATAAAAGGCTGTAAAATCTAGTAGATCACCTGTAAGTGTAATAGGAAATATATTGTAATTCTGTGGCCTGGGCTACTTGGTTATCACAGACAGTTTTCCTGGATTCTTCTGACATAGCCAGTGTGATTTAACTCTGTATTTGTATTTAGTGTTGTCATGTTTGGGACATTTACCTAAAAGGTTGCTGAAGAGATTTGGTGGACTTACTTTTCATTGGATAGCTTTCAGTACAAATAAAATAAAGGGAATGGTCCTGTCCATGCCTATCAGACAACATTCTTGACCAGTGACACTTATCCTACAGCCCATAGGCTGGATTCAGCCTATGAAGCCATGTCATCCAGGCCATGGGACCCTCTGCAGGTATGGAAATTTGGTGGTGGGAAAGAAGGGGAGTGGTGGCTGTCACAGCTGTTGCAATTAACATTGCCACTGTTTCCCTTCTGCTAAATATCCAGATGCATGGGGAGCCCTACAGGCCAGATGATATTGCCCCATGTGCTGGATCACGTTGGCATTCAGGGTCATGCCACAGCTGGATCTGGCACATGGGCTTGGGTACATGCATGCTCTTGTGCTGCATCCAGATCTGATGTTTAGGATTAGACTGACTTACAGGGTTGTACCTGAAGAATAACCCTGTGTGCCAACCACACATTGGGTCAGGTCTGCAGACCAACCCCACAAACAAGATCTGGCCCATGGATCAGTCACTGCTCATCCAGCTTATGAGTTTGGATAGGTTGAGAACCACTGTTCTAGACTGAGTTCCCTAGCATTTTCATAGTGTGAAAGATCAAGACTGAAGTTTGTATTGTGAATACCACAGCTCCTGATGGTGATCGAACAAGTTCCCTGTAGCAGCTACTGAAATTGATTACATGAAGAAGCATTATTAGTAAATGTTAGCTATCTTGAAATTCTGTAGGAAAAACTGTTAATTAAAAAATCTCTTTTTTTTGTCATTTTATTTCCTTTTCCTCCTTGAACCTCTGCTAATGATTCTTTGACATCTGTATCTCTCCTCCTTCACTTCTATTCTAGTAGTTCACCAGTTTCTCTCGCTGTGCATCCTTCCATGTTTCTATGTCATTTTTGTCTCCTACTGTGCCCTGTCATATTCTAGAGGAAGCATGCTTCCTGGAGAGATCATAGTTTTTGCTTCTGAAAATTTGTCTTCTCTTAGACTACTACCAGTAAGCATAGGTGGGTTTGCGATTCTAAAATGGGGGGTGGGGAAGTAGCAACTGGTACTGCAGGAGTGGATGCATGCCCCCGTCCCCCACTCCCAGGTTCCCCCCATCCCTGGGGTGGAAAGATTATACTGTGAGAAAAGCAACTCAAGACTTTATAAAGTCCTTAAATCAGGTAAGAATGCCCCTCCACTCTCAGTACCCACTCCTTCCCCTGGGCTTGGCCAGAGACAGCAGCAGAGGTGGATGGGTTCCCCTTCCCTGATCCTACTTCCAGGCTGTTGGGGAAAACACCCAGGGGGATTAGGCAGGGCTGGAAACCCAGCCATTGCTGCTGCCTCTGTTCTCTGCTGAGCCTAGTGCTTCACAGAGCTCAGCTGGAGCATGGCAGATGCAGCTCTAGAGCCCTGTCCCTAACCAACCTTTGGGCCAGCTATGGTGATGGAGGAGAGGGGGTGGAATGAAGAGGATGTGTAGCTGAGCACCGAAGGAGGGGGAGGGCTGAAAGGTGGGGATTCTTATCTGCTTTGGATACTCAAAAAACCTTGAGCTGCTGTTTCTTCAGTGTGGTCTGAAACAAAGCTGTGCTGCTACACCATTGGATGCCCTTTGGATCCTCCCCTTCGTTTTGTTTTGTGATGCGAGGACTGGGAATAGAACTCAAACCACCAAATTCATGGCACCTATGACAATGAGTGGGTATCTGCATATATGTGTTCTTTCTTCGCAAACAATACTCTGGCATGCATCAACCAATGCATCTCAAGCAAAACTAAGGAAGTTATTCTCCCTCTGTACTCAACATTGGTGAGGCCGCAGCTGGAGTACTGTATTTGGTTCTGGGTGCCACATTTCAAGAAGGATGTGGAGAAGCTTGAGCGAGTCCAGAGAAAAGCCACTTATATGATTCTAAAGGCCTAAAGAGCAAGCCATATGAGGAAAGGAAGACAGATACAGGAATGTTCAGCCTAGAAAAGAGAAGGTTTGGGGGGGATTTGGTGGCAGCTTGACCCCAGCAGTCTTTCCTGGCCACAGCAGGGGGGCTGGACCTGATGATCTCACAAAGTCCCTTCCAGCCCTAAATTTCTGTGAATTTTCTGCAAAATACTAAATTGCCTGAGTCAGCAGCAGTAGTCAATACCAACATGTAATGTAGACATATGAATATAACTATGTTATGCTAGGAAGGAATAGGTTATTGGCAATAAGTTGTAAACACTGATATGCAGAGGTTTTAAAGCCACAAAAGCTCTTTTTGATGGTTTAATCTGATTTCCAGCATTATAGAGCCATAGCATTTCACTCAGTAGTTCTGCCATTTTGCCCAGTTGCTTGTGATGGATTTGTACATATGTTATACACCAAACATTACTTTAATAGACCATCATTAGATTGTTGAGTCAAGCATGCAAAACCTGGGTAGAGTCAGAACTAAGGTTGCCCACATGGCTTTAACTTCCCTTGTATGTGTGCATTGTGATTAGAGCTTCGCTTTCTAGAAGTTTTTCATTCCTAGAATAAGCCGATCCTATGTACTGAATGAGGATACTATATGATCATTTAATAAAAGCTAGTCTCATAATGCATACCTGTACTATTGTAATGTGGACTAAATTAGGAGGGCTGAATTTGGGCTGGTCTTAGTTTATTTCAGCTATTGATCTATAAGAAGACCTTACAGAGCATGTTAACTGTGACTTCTTAAAGGTTTAAAAGGATTTTCACAAGGACAGTGAAAGGCACATCCTGCCAAATTTCAAGTCCCTGTTACAAAGCGTAAGAATGGGTTAACATTTCAGAGGAAAGATTTCAAGTTCTTGGGTTTTTTTAGCATGGGTCAATCAATGTATTTTTCCTAACCTCAGTTTTGGAAACAGTTGGAACGTTTTATTGCTGAAGTAATCAAGTGAGCCCCAGGCATGGGAAAATGCTAGCACAAATAGTGAAAGTTTGGTAAAGCTAGATGCATCTAAGGAAAAAAAATCCTATAATAGAAAGCATTCGGGTGACCATAATCATAGAAACATAGAGAAGTCAGCCTATAAGTATATAAGGGGTGCACACCAGGAACTGGGAGAACATCTGTTCACCAGGGCACCCCATGCCATGAGGGGCACAGTGGTGGCAGGAGTGTGGTGCTGCTACTTGCATTATTGGTGATGGCCAGCGGGGATCGCACGCTGTCTACAGACACTGCCAGCAGTGTTGGCAGCAGGGTGGTGAGCGGTGACTACCCACATTGATACTGTTGGCAGCGCCTTTTTGTAGGGGGTGCAGTGCCATGCTCAAGGGGTGCACATGCACCCGCGTGCACCCCCTATGCATCACCCCTGCCCCATGGAAAGACTAGGTTCAATGGTCACAAACTCTTGGAAAACTGTTTTAGCCTGGGTGTAAGGAAAAACGTCTTTACTGTCTGAGGCCCCAGGGTCTGGAATAGACTCTCCCCAGAGGTGGTGCAAGCAGCCGCTCTGGACTCCTTTAAGAAACACTTGGATGCCTATCTTGCTGGGATCATTTGACCCCTGCTGACTGCCTGCCCTTTGGGCATGGGGCTGGACCCAATGTTCTTCCGAGGTCCCTTCCAGCCCCAGTGACTATGAAATCTATGAAAGTAGGGCTGGAAGGGTCTCCAGAGACAGTATCACTATACAAACCATCCTATACAAATCCATTGTCTATCCCTATTACAAAACTACACAGTCAACCCTGACAAAACTACAAGATCTAACACCCTGAATTGCCACAGGTAAAGGAGGGAGATGATGATTGGTGCTATCTTACCTGTCTTTAGTAAATATGTAGTTTATGTTGCCTGTTGTGTCCTAATCATGCTATAGAGATTTTGTTCATTGTTTGTCTAACACTGGAAAAGTTTACCAACACCTGAAAATCTCAATTGCCATTTAATCATGTTCAATCATCCAGAACCTAAATGCTGAGACAGTAGTTTTGTGTTATGCTGATGGGGTCTGACTTAGTACCTACATCCAAGATATAAACATCTTAGAAAATTACTGGTAGCTTGACAGATAGAATGGTGTGAAACTGGTTTATTTAACCCAGTGTGCAGATTTGCAGGGCAATAGTATGGACTTTCATCTCCTGGTTTATAGATGTATGTTATGTAAATCTCGAACAGATTAACTGTTTTTAAAGCCCAATAAACTTAGAATCAGGCACTGACAGGCATGGCCTTTCTTATGAATAGTGATGGTCCTTGCCTTAACAAACTAAAAATAATGCTATGAAAATGCTTAAGCTTTAACCTTGGAAAGGTTCTAACAGATGGATCATGTCTCCCCATTGATTAATCATATTCACTTGTGCAGTGTCAGGTAGTTGCCCTTCTGATTTTGCATATTTGTGTCAATGTTTTCACTCACTCACAATGAATTCAAATTATTACACCTGGTACAAGGCACTAGAGAATTAAGCCTTAAATCAGTAAGCACTATCACTTAATATACTTTTATTAGTTAAAATACAAATCTTCCTGCTTATAAGTATACTAACCAGGCTGCTGAAAGGTATCAAGATGAAGAATGCACATGAAAATACACATTAAACACAATGTATTTTTCACAGTTACTTAACTTTGCTATTATTTGACTTAATCTCTGGGGAATAAAACAATAATCTCTGTACAGCAAGCAGTGTTTTGAGGGAATTTTTAGCCTCCCAATGTTCAAACTCTACAGTTTAATGTTCAGAGAGTAAATTACAACACATGCATGTTTTGTTCTTCAAAAAATATAATTAGGAACCTAGTTTTCATGGCAGTTAAAGCTGACAAATTTCACAGATTCAGTGTGTTGAAAATGTCAAGTTCTGTGGCTTGTGACAGATTAATAGAAAACTTATTTAAAAACTCTGCAAATTATTCATAGACCTTGTGTGTTCATCAGATTACATTTTGCAAAGAATAAAAATTAGGAAAACTGAGTAGAACATCAATCTATAAATTGGGTGGTGTTAATATTTTAAATAATTGAAAGAGTAGGTTTAGTGAAAAATTTTCACCTGAAACCAAATTAATTGTAAAATCTTTGAAATCTTAATTCTTTTTCTTCCTCCTCCTCTTCTTTCTCTTCTACTTCCTTTTCTTTTCCATTTTCCTACCTTGGAATCAAGCTTCAGTAAATTTAATAAAGTATTTTTATTTAACTAGCTTGATTCAGAGGTCTTTTGAATGTCATTGACTTTAAAAAGTATCCCTTTTGGGCCTATGTGTGATTTTTCTGTATATGTCCTGCAGTTATTCTGTTGAGGATGCTGTATCAGCCATAAGCAGTGAAGCTAAGTACAGCAATGTCACTTCAGGGAGAGCCATTTCAATGGCATTAATTTCATGATCACAGAGGCAAGGAGGGCAGTGCAGGGTGCCCAAATAGTAATCTGGTTTGTGTAGATCATCTGATAACCTCCAGAGGTTATACCTTAAAATACTGGCTGTGTGTAGATAGGTTGCACACCTCTTTCTGAGCCACAAAAGAGGTAAAATCTGACCTAAGTTTTTGTTCCGAATGTTTGGTCTAGCAGGGTTTGAATGCTTTGAAGCTGTTAAGTTTAAGTGTTGTGTCCTATGTGCCTGTCAATATACTAATACCAGTTGTGTAATATAAAGTTTTCTAATGAAAATGTAACCACAGTAGCAAACTACCAACTAAATGATCATTCTGGGGTCTAAGCCAACTGCTAAATTATTTAATTAGTTAACACCAGCAGGCAGTTTAGGTAGTAAAAGAAATTGCACCTTCCTGTCAGGTTCTGGCCAATGTTAGATGCAAGACTTAGGTAACTATTGAGCTGATGAGCAACAACAATTGCTATCTATCTATATGTCATACATCTGTTGGTTTTATATTGCTTAATGACAGAAGGTTGAAAATAAGGAGCTGACTCATCCACAGCAGGTATAAAATATATAAATACAGGTGTACTGAGCAGGAGTAAAGAGATTGACTTATTTGGCACTAGTGCAGTTGCCCCTGGAATATATTTTTCTGTTTCTGTATTTGTTTTTCAAGAAGGATAATGTAAAATTGGAGAGGGTTCAGAGAAGTGGCAGGACTGGAAAATAGGCTGGTGTTCTGACTAATGCTGCTTCAGGGAGTTTACAAATTCCATGCCTAGTGGTCATGCTGCCTCCAAACTAGAAGCAGCATAGTTGTGTTTACATGGTGTGTCATAGGCTAATTAGTAATGCTGAGTGCCAGTGCCAGTTAGCCCACCCTGTGTTCATTAGCCTGCTCACAGTTCAATTTGGACAAGACAGCGCTGCTTACAATTTAGGAAGGAAAGCATATTTGAGGACACCACTGTCAGGGAATGAGCTTTCTGTTTATCCATAGTTTAAATGGCCTAGGGGTTGACACCTTTCTAAGACTTGCAGTGGCTTAGGCTAGATTGTTTATCTGCTTATCTGGAATTATGTTTATGGTAAAACATAACGTGAGAAAGTGAGCCATGTAAATGTATTTTGGGTCAGATTCCCCACTAAAAACTGACTCTGCACCATTTTGGTGATATAAAGCATGAGTGGAACTTGGTTTTACTGGTCAATTGAAATGGGTTTAGAGCTGATTTAAGCCAGAGCACCAGTGGATACCCATCCACAACACATCTCTGGCTCTGCATTGTTGCATCAATCATGTATCCCATATTATAAAAATGCCACTATTAGATTTTTGTTTTCTGTAAGAACATATAACATCTATTTGTATGTTTATATAGTTGCATATAATAAAGTATGTGTTTATAGAAATGCAGAATCCTTAATTTTTCAACTCATTGATGAGCTGTGGAGGATAGTAGACGGTTTCAGTGCCATAGTAAAAAATGGATATAAGCTTCACGTTCCTAAACACAGCAGACAGAAATGTATACACACTGCAAGTCATTAGTTCAAGCCCACCAAACATTCCCTAAGACAATTATCTTCTCTGCTATAAAATTTACTTTGCACAGTTCTCTAGAGCGTTGCTAATTGCTTTTCTTAACCCCAGAAGATTAAAGATTTTTAAAAGGAACATATAGACATGTACTGCCTCTAATTTCAAAGAGAAGTTTTATTAAGACAAGCTGGTATTATGAAACAAGATCATTAGAGGGATGTTTAATACAGGAAATATGTGGTCCCAATCCCCTAATGTCCCCCAATCTCAGGAAAATTGATTCAACCTCTTCTTGAAATGTTGTGCAGTCTCAAACACTTTCCTGTTTGGCAGCAGCTCCATGTCTCCTCATCAAGAATAAATATGACACTGCTGGCACTTGCTTCACAAATCCTTTTCCACTAGGGGGTATGATAGACTGTAACTGTATTTCACAGTAAACCTCCTGTATGATATTGTAGCACTAAAGCATACAAACATGAGTGAGAAGAACAGGCAAGAGAAGTTCAATTAATAATTTATAAGGATTTAACTCATGTCATTCATAAATATAATAGTAAAGCTTGAAAGTGATATGGAGATTGCCATATTGATCCTGCTGTAGTTTTGTTTTTTCCAGACTGTTCATGTGCTGACAGGTAAAATACAACAAAATGCTGGTCAATAAAACTGTTAATGAAAAGAAATAATTATAATTTCATTTCACACAAAGCATATTGTTTGCTTCAGTGCATGCTGGAATGATGTACCTTCCAAGCTTCATATGGGTAACATATAAACCCTTCTTGGGGGAGCATCATTAAATCAGCAAACAACCTTCAAGTTATTTCAGTGAAAACACTGTAATTACTTCATTGCTAGTAAACAGACTACAAGACAATAGCACGTAAGGGTGACAATTTGCAATATGCTTCAAATGTCTGTGTTTAAAAAACCCCCAAACCCTCACTTAATATGGCTGAAGGCAACATTATTGAAATTAAAAAAGCAGAGGTTCTGACAGCGAACAGAGGGGTAATTAGTCTGTAAATTTCAAATAATATATTTAGCAGATCATTGAAACAGACATTACATTTTGCATAGGGACCATTCCCTGCTTATTACACTTGAAACCAGAATTACCTACCTTTAATGAAAAACAGTTTACCAAAAGTGTTAGCAAAAAGTGCCATATGTGATTACAGTAATTTAGGCTGGCTACATTTTCAGAGTTATATTCTCTTATTTCTGTTGATATAAATTCACTAGTCAGAAGAAGTTACTTGAGACGTATATTGAGAGGACAATACAATTAAAAAAGGGGTTTTTTTAAACTTAGATATAGTGTTGAATGCCTACATATCATGTGCTGCTACCTGACATTTTTAATATCTCTCTAATAAGAGAAAAAATGCTACGCTGCATGTTCTCGATTCAGTTTATATTTGAAGCAGGGTATTGCTGCTTATGTTTATGATCTGTTTCATCTGCACAGATCGCTGAAGGCTTGTGTGATGTAATCTGCTCCAAAGGAGGAATGCCTTTACTAACTGGCGGTATCACCAGGGATTTGTGAGATCAGTTTGTTTGCAATCCATCAGGTCATAAACAATAATATGCACTTCAGTGAGCCTCACTCCTTAAAGCGATGTAAAGACACTTGCCATTAATATTAGCTGCCTTCAGAGTGCTTGGCAGCATCAGGAAAAAGCAGCTTACTCTATCTTGATTTCTGCTAACTAATTTAAAGTTCTTTTCCAGGAAGTGTTATGGGTACATTATGTCTTACAACCTTTTCTCAGCCTGCACCTGCCATTAAAGTTCTCTTAAAAATTTATATCAATCAAATTATTATTATTATTTTGGTCTAATGTAGTCCTCCTACACATAATGAACAATGCCGAATTCCCCAGGGGGCAGCCATTCTTATTGAAATGTTTATTTATTGAGTGCTTTTTGCCAGAAAACTCCCATGAGGAAAATCTCCATTTTATAAGCTTCGGATGCAGTCTGTTCCCAAAACATCTAGCATAAAATACAATTTTGGCCATTAAAAAAAAAGTTGCAAAAGAATACTGACATGCAAAATTTATGTGATAGGGACAGAATGTTTCTATTATCCTATTACTATAAATATTCCAAGACCAGTTTTGTGTGGGTTTTTTTCCTTTAGTACATCTTTTTAACAGTATATTCGAGCATTAAAAATGATGTTAAAATAACAATATTCCATGTCCTAATGTTAAATGCTTAAGATTTCTCTCTCTCAGTAAGAGAGGAATTCACCCATATTTTTACAGTCCTCTAGCAAGATTTTTCTCACCTCATCTTTTGTTCTTCTTTGTCCCCCTGCACTTTCAAAAAGGCTCCATGGTACATTGACAATGCCTTTGGCAGAGAAAGAGCCATATCTTTCCAACTCTGAATTCTGTCATGTTCCTGAGTCAGCCAGATGGAGTCACTAGAGAATAGTCATAGGAAAGTAGGGCTGGAAAGGAGCTTGCAAGGTCATATAGTCCAGGCCCCCACTCAACTCAGGATCATCCCTGACTAAACATTCCCAGCCAAATGTCTATCTAGCCTGCCCTTGAAAACCACCAAGGGTGGAGATTTAATAAGGTCTCTAGTTGCCTGTTCCAGTGGTTGACCACCGTTATAGTCAGGAAGTCCTCTTAATCTCCAAACTGAATTTCCCCTGCTGAAACTTGAGGCCATTTGGTTCTAGTCCTGTCCTCAATGGTCACAGTCTATTTCTATCCTATTATAACTGCACTTCAGGTATTTGAAGACTGTTATCACCTTCTCTTCTCCAGATTAAATAATTCTTGTTCTTTCAGCCTTTCTTTGCAAGTTTTGCTTCCTAGACTTATAATTTTTTTTGATGCGATGGACCCTTTCCAAACTGTGCAAATCCTTCTTGAAATGACGAGCCCAAAACCAGACACACTATTCCAGTTGAAGCCTCATGATTGCTGGATGGAGGAAAAGAAACCTTCCTTTAATTTCCAAGTGACACTCCTGTTAATACAATCCAGTATGCTCTTAGATTTTTTTGCAGCAAGAGCACACTATTGGCTCATATTTATAATGTGGCATTTAACAAGGTTCATGGCGTATGGGCTGAAGCCCAGCTGCAAGGGGCTACAGGGTAATAGCCTGCCTGGTTAGGAGTGCTGGGCCAGCTGACAGGTATGATTGGGTGGCCCTGGAGAAAGTTAAAAGCTCCCAGAGAGATGCTGCTGGGGAGGAGGGAGGCTGAGAGGAAAGGCAACACTGAAAGACCTTGCCTGGGATAGGAGAGGCAGTGGGGGACAGAGAACTGTTGATGTTGTGCCAAGCCTGCAGCCCAAGAAACTGGCACAAACAGCAAGGAGAGTTCCTGCTGTTATATAGAAAATCATAGGGATTGGGGTCACAAGCCAAAGGCAGGGAACAGGTAAAAGTAAAGAAACATCAACACCGTGGTAACAAACTCAGCACCTTAATTTGATCCCCACACCTCTGGAAGTGTCCCCAAACAAGCCTTTAGTTCCTACAGTATTCAAATAGCAGCCTGCAACTGCCCCGAAGTCAGAGTCCAGCTCCTTCAATCTGCAGTCCTGGCTGATGGAGCCAGTGAGATTTTCAGCTCCACTGTGTGCTCCTCTGTCTAGGGCTGCTCAGGTTCTACCTGCATGATGCTTTTTCTTCCCCTTACTCCAGCCCCAAGCTTCCTCTTCATTTTTTCCTTGCTGCCCCTCCACCCCCCCCCATCACCTCAGGGTTTCTATGAGTTACAGTCCAAATTAACAGTCAGTACAGCTCTATGTACTGCCCCCTGGTTCCTCCTGCTGTTATACACATGACATTAACATTACATTACCCCCCCTTTTAACTAGATGCTCCCCCACATCCAGGTAAAGTTACATCATGTGGTCCCTAAGCCGCTTGGGAGGTCTCTACACTCACTGTGCTCTAACTGGAGATTTCGGTGTGGACTCTGGTAGGTTTGGGGAATTGCCTGTTGCACCCAGCCTTGATCCTACCCCAAGTACTTGTTCATCCTCATGTTTCTATCAGGCCATGAATCCCACCGTGCATTTCTTGATCTAGAAGCATCCTCTGGCAACACCCTGTTGGACCTGTTGGGGGCTGTATTAATGAGGGTTCTGTTGTAAAGCTTCTGCCAACAACTTGGCTGCTGATAAGCAGGCCTCCCTAGCTCCTGTGTCAGGCCAGGTTTTCTGTCCTGTGAGCAGGGGACCCAGAATATCCATTGCTATCCTCTCCAGGGGTTGTCCAGTCTGAATGGAGATGAGGGGCACCTGGGATTACTCATCAATCCTTTTGGGCATCACACATTTTGCATATCCTGCACCAGTCCATAATAGACTTTCTCCAACCTAACTAGAAATACTTGGACTGGATCTTATGAGAGACCTTTTCCATGCCCAAATGTGTCTCAGTATTAAAATCATGTAGAACCTGAAGAATTTTCGGTATTTCCTTCTCTGGTACCACTATTTGAATAAGCTCAGGTCTTTTGGCAGCTTCTGGAAGTTTCTGCAACAGTACTCCTGGCTTAATACTTAGCTCAGGTCACACTGCCTGGTACTTCTCTAGGTGGGATGATGCTGTCTTTCTTCAGGGAACTCATTATCAATTTTATTGTTTTTTATTAGTTTTTCAATGTTAACATCTTCCCATCGTTTTGTACAAAAATCTGCCAATCTTCTGGCTTCTGTATTCAGGGTTGGTTCACCCATGGCTGTCTCAGCTCTTGACAGTGGCTGTATCCCCACTGCTTCAGCTTCAGGTTCAACTTCTGCTATGTGAGGCCTATGGGACCAGTCATCAGCATTCTGGTGTTGTTTCCCAGGGCAATGCACTATTTGGTAGTCAAACTCAGACAACGCTTCTAACCATCTAGCCACTTGTCCATTGGGTTGTTGGAAATTCTGTAGCTATGGAGAGATCTGTGGTCTGTTCTTAATGTGAATCATCTTCCCAGGAGGAAGTATCAAAAATGTTTGGTGAAGGTCACCACAGCAAGCAGTTCACTTCCTGTAGTTACATGTTGGTGCTCACCTTAGTTTAAAGCTCAGTTTGCATAGGCTAGTATCTTTTCATGGCCTCCACCTTACAACAAAACAGCCCTTATACCAACATCACTTGCATTAGTGTCCAACAGGAAGGGTAACAAGGTCAAGATACTTTAAGGGGATGACATCAACTACAGCTTAGTTCTATAATTGGGGTGACTGTACATCCCACTTTGGCCAGGACACTCCCAGATTCCATAGACTGGTCCAGGCTGGTTGGTCAAAAGTCCTGGGCCAGAACCCAGCGGGGAGGCAGAATAGCATAATGCACCAGGCAGGCGGCTGGGTAGGCGCCACTGCTGCTGTACGGGAGAAAGGCAGGTGGAATAGCAGGTGTCACCCTGCCTGAATGTGGCATGTCCCTGTGGCTCTCCTGTGGACTCTCTGTGTAGGGATGACCATGTCTCATGTGCACACTGCTTTCTCTTCTCTTTACTCCAGCCTCAAACTTACTTTTCCTTTGCCCCCCGCCCCTGGGATTTCTGGGAGTTGTAGTCCAAATTAACAGCCATCACCACTCTGCAGGCTCATCCCTGGTTCCTCCTGCTGTTACACACATTACATTCACATTACAGTGTTTTGTTTATCCTGTTTAGTTTGAGGTAGGAAAGGGGGAAGGCCAGCTCCTGGCCCTGGCTAAAGGAGTAACAACCTGCTACAAGCATGTTTCTTTTCACCACAGAACATAAGTCTCCCTCCTTGATGAAATCCTTATGCCACCCTGGGTATGGACCCAGGGATACAGATGTTTATTTATTGCAGTGTAATTCATTATATGGTCCCTAGATTATCTCTGATGTTTTGCTACATGTGTAGGATTTAAGAATCCATGTTGGGAACAGCCTAGGTCAAAATAATGGAGAAAGATTATTTTAATCAGAAATACAAAAGTGCTGCAAGACCCTTTGACCCTTCCCATCCCTGGCTCTAGTTTTAATACCTTCTTGTTCTATGATCCTGATTAGCTGCTGAAACTCTTTGGCTATATTAACATGGCAAAATACAGGACCATGCAGAGAAATCTGTGCTAGCTTTCAATGACTAACGTGTGTAGCAGAAAAAGTATAGCATAATACTGCCCATGGGACTAAGTTCTGTTGAGAAATAAGGTACCCAGGCAGAGTCCTGTGGTAATGCAGCTATACTGCTTCCTGTATTAGGCTATTAATTCAGAAGTAGCTTGGGCAGTAGTAGTTATGGCACTCACCTCTACTGTGTAGGCACCCATTATGACTCAGTTGTGGAGATTTTCTCATGTGAGCATGAGTGTTAATTCCATGTCTTTGCCTACCACTGTTGACTGCCCAGTACAGCCTGAAGACAGAGGTGAAAAGGTGATCTTTGCACTACCCTGATGCTGTCTTTGTGCTAGATTGGTCCCCCAAGGCATGTCTACATCATATTAGTACCGTGCCAGTGAGGTCATTGAATTGGCTATTAGATAAAAGCTCCAAAAAGCCCCATTGAAGCGCCTGATCTATGCAGATCCTGTGGAGCTGGGTTGAAGCAACACACTGCTTCTTCCAGTAAAGTGCAGTTTTGGGGGTGAGCGGTTTAACATCTGCAAGCAACCAGTATTGGTACACACAACTACTACTACACTAAGACAACCAAGTTACTTCCATTTTATGAGGTAGCAGATAGGGAACAGGTGTGGGACTGAAGTGGTGTACATGTACACCCAGTATTATTTAGGGCATAAGTATTTATGAACAGAAAACCTGAAGTCTTGCCTCTTAGATCATCATCAGGGGATAAGAAATGGCATAGAAGCAGCTATATCCATTGTATGCTATTGGAGGATATTCTTGCCTTGGGTCATTTTCTGTTAGGTGCCTGTCTCAGCTTTAAGGCTCAAATTTGTTGGTGGCTTGAACATTTGCAAAGCAATTTGAGAATCTTAGATAAAAAAACCTTATACAAGATAAGTATTATAGTCTAAATTGCTATTAAATGCGGTTTATACAAGATTTATAAGCATTTAATACTAATTAATCCAAGAGAAGTTCATTTTAATAAATTGACACCTGGATTGTCATTTTGGCAATAAATCTTTCTAGTATTTGAAGAAAAAGGATTGATTAATGACATTCAGGTTAATTCAGAATAAAATACATTGGATGCATTTGAAGCAAGGCAATAGCAGCCAACATTGGCACTGTGCCAACAGACATCCCACTTTGGAAATGTTAAAGTAGCTGTGCAGTTATTGAGATCCTAATAACCATCATATTGTTTCAGTATGTAACAGCATGATCTATAGCTCATGCAACGCCAGTAACTGAAATATCCTAACCCAGATTCTGACATGGTACTTCTGGTTTTCTTCTGCAGCTTAGAAAACTATTAATAATATTCCCAGATTCATTTTCCAACACCATAACTGTATAACTAATTTTATTACTAGGATTTTAAAGGTTTTCTGGATTTCTTTGAAGTGTTCACATACTGAAGTGATGAACCCTATAAAATGCTGATGAGATGGAAAGGCAACATCCCCCCAGTCTATCCTATGTAGTGTGGGGAGTGGTCTTTTTTCCCAGGATCTCTTGATATATTTAATAACCTTTACAGCAGCAGGACATTGGCTGCTGCGGTCTGATCTGCTTTACATGTGGCAGGCTAGGGTGTTATGTTTTGTGTTGTGTCAGAGTTGACTGTTTAATTTTGCTAAAAGGTTACCTTTGTATAGGATGGTTTGGATAGGAATGATCCTTCCTCAGGCCAGGAGTTAATCTAGATGATCTCTTGAGGTCTCTTCCAGCCCTACTACTCTATGATGCTATACCATGGATAAATAGTGAGGCACAGCATCGTGTGTAAGAGTAGGGATGTTGCTCTTGAGTTCTAATTCCAGGTCTCATGCCAGTTCTTTCTGCAGTCTTCAAGCAGTCTTAAAATCAGTCTGTTTTCTCATTTACCAAAGTCTGACTTTTACTTATGTTACCACAGATTACTTAGTTTCAAAATAAAAAAAACATGATAGCACATAAATGTTAAATAATATTACTTTAGCCAAGGTAAAGACCCTATTTCAAGTTACATAGCAACTTTTCAAATTTCATTCCTTCATATGCAGCTGCCATAGAAGGTCAAAGCATGTTTTATGGTGCCACTTAATATACTTTATCATTAATTCAGGGTTATTTATATTTTGTAGCACAAATATAACTACTCTCAAAGTTTATATGATTACTAATCAAGGAGATCAAATAGTATATGTAATATGGATAAATCTTTATCTTGATGCCAAGTTTCATGCTTATTATACCAGTTCTATATTGAACATGTACTTTAAGTTCTAAAGAGTTTTGTTTTCTGGAAAGTTTTAAAAGGGATAAAGTGTTTGTTAATTATAAGGATTTTTCATAATATTTCAGTGATTTTTAGTCACTCTTCATGATAATCCTTGTAATTAAAATCTGTTTTCATAAGAATATTATCCTGTCAAGAGATAGTTAGAGTTATGGGGAATGCTTGTTACTGCAAATACTGATCTATTTTTTCTTTTTAAAAAATCCAGAGGCCTTTGATTTGGCAAATACCTTGGACCAGATCCTATTTTGATTTCTTCCTGTCTAAGCCTATATGGTCACACTAAATAATCTGCATCTCACCTCAGGAGAACGATCCTGCTTTGCCAAGGCAGGGGTATAGTTTATGCATTCTCTTTGCAGAGAGCCTATTTTCTTTTCAGAGCTTGTACCTACTGAGCAGGGAGTCAATGAGGGGCAGTCAGTACAAAATGCCGGCAGGGTGGAGGAAAGGATGCATTCCTGTCCCTCTGGCATCTGTCTCAGAGCTGCTCATTACATTACATGGCTTCCTTACTGGAGGGGACAGAGGACCTACCTATCCTTGGCACAATACCCTAGAGATTAAAATAGTGGCCCAGGAAATGGAGACCTACTAAGTTGTAGGTCCTGCTCAGCTGAGGGAGTTTGAACCCCAAGCAAGTGCCCTAAGCACGAGTCTCTGGTCTAAGTAGGAATGAGGGCACTTTACACGTCTCCTGTTGAAGCTGAACCACTTGACAGAAAGGACTGGAAGAAGCATGGGGTCAGCAGAGCATAACTCAGTAGTTCAGCGATTAGGGCCCTTCCTTAGGAGATAGGGAGCCTTGGATTATGTGCTTAATGCTCTTAATGTATTTTGCATTAAATAGCCAACACATGAAATAATGATGACTCCTTATCTCGCTCTCTCTTTTTTTTTTTTTTTACTTATGTGCTTAAGGTTAAGATGCAGGTGCATTACAAAAATAGACACATTAATGGCCTTCTAAAGATGCAAGATGAGTGGAATAATATTGCACTTAGGTGGCTTGTATCTAAGGTTAAGTCTGTGTTTCTACTAAGGAAAGAAGCCTGTTTGCTCTAATCAGCATGTAACCAAGCTTGGAAAATTAAGCTATTTCTGTGGACAACTTCCTTCTGAGCCAATAAGTAACTTAGCCCTGCCCACTTGTTCCCACTCAGCATGCCACCCCAAATTAAGCAGCACAGATGGCATAGAGCAGCCCTGAGCCCATACATTGAGACAAAAAGCCTGAGAGTGGTGCTAGAGTCCGGCTGATTTTGCTATTCCTTATCAAGATAATTAGTAGCTAAATTTACAAGTGGTTTGTGGATTTGTAGATTTTAATGCCAGAAAGACTGTTGCAGTCCTCTAATCTGACCACTTACATAATACAGGCCGTCAAGTTTCACCAACTGACTCCTGCATCAAGTCTACCACTTCTGGCTGAAAGATATTCAGCTTTATTTTAAAGACTCCAAGTGATAGATAATTCATCCCTTCCTAGGCAAGCTGTTCTAGTGGCTAATTATTCCCACTGTTAAAAAGGAAAAAAACAAAACACACTATTTTACCAGTCTGAATTGTCTAGCTTCAGCTTCTAGCTACTGAATTGTGTTATGCCTTTGTCCACTGCATTAAGTAGTTTTTTGTTTTATAAAATCTGTTCCCCGTAGGGGTACTGACAGATCATAAGTAAAGCGTAACGAAATGGTGCTCCTTTGTCCTCTCACTGGAAGGCAGAATATTTAGACATTTTTATTATTTTATTATTTAGACAGTTTTAACAGGCTCTGGACTTTTGAGTTCCACGGATGCTCTGTGGTATATTTGGGTAAATAACTTGCTGGCTTTGGGCAACTTATTTATGTGAACTTTGCAAATGTTCACATAAAGAAGCAAAAGGAAAAGTGATATTGTAATAGTGTCCATTTTCACTTATTTTTTAAAATTGTTTTTATACCACTTTGTGTTATATGTATGTCTTGGTTCTGAGTCTCATTTTAAACTGTTTTCTAGTGTGATGAAAGGAGCGGTGACCTTCAGAGTACACTCAAATCTCCAAAACATTTCCACTGCAGATGTTACCAAAGCAGCAGGTAAGAATTTTTACTGTCCTCCACACTCTCCTTCCAAAAAATCAAGGCGCACCCACTTTTTGGTTTCATTCCGTTTAGAGGACAGCATCAACAACAACAACAAAGGGAAGGCACATTCTCAAAGGGGGATTGACATTTAATGAAGGAGACGGTTGAGGGGTGAATGGCACATATGGGAAATTGAAGTGAAACATCTCTGAGTCAATTAAAACTGCCTGAGACTTCATTGTTTATAGAGGAACTGGATTAAACAGAGATGTAGACATGGTCTAGCATACTGAAAACCCCCTCAGTGGTGTGTTTGACAAAGGAAAAATAGAGACTGGAGTGTTATAAAATGAGAATTTGACATCTATGACTTAAAAAGAATGACATTTTAAGGAATAAAAACAGCATTTTTGTAATTAGGCTTTTAATTGTGAATCCAAAAAAGGTACAAATATACTTTTATCTCTAAGTTACTTTGACAATTCACACAAGCCATAAATCATGGGAGACATTGTACATCTAGAGTATACAGCTTCAGCGTAAAGGCCGTGACGTAGGCTTATCATCGGCTTGGATATCAGTTGCATTATGAAATGTAGTTTGTGAATACAAGATCTCATTTCTATCAAATAACTGAAATGGTAATTGATTTGCTTACAAATTACCTTATGGATAGTTTTTGATTCCTAAGAATAAATTAATCAAATTGTTGTTTTAAAGTAGGGATGAAAGAGCTGAGTTTGGATAAACAAATGGAAAAAATAATTCCTAGTTTAAGCTTTTGTGCTATTACCCAAGAGATAAATTTAATTCTTAATCATGAGATGTCCAACACTCCTAGTTGGTCTGCTTTTAGGACCTGGTCTAATGATGTCTGAAATCAATAAGCATTTAATAAAGTTCTTATTCATGACCCAGAAGGTCTCAGTATTTTGGAGATCCTAGCAATCTACACTACTGTATTGACTTGAATCCAAGTCAAGGTCTTTTGTTCCACTTAACATGAGGTGGGAAAGAACACTGTCTTGGATTCAAATACAGTTGGGGCCAGATTGCTGATGTGACTCTGACTCCACGTGTGACCTATGTTCACAGTCAGGATTGCAGCCAGTTCCTGGATACCTGTCCACCTCACCATAGCCTTTCTACCGCACTTTCTCAGCTGTCATCTCCATCTCTGCCACCTGTCCTGCCACCTGTGACTCCCTGCCTGCCTCTCCTTGCTACTTACCCTGCTCCAGCCTGGACCACATGGCTGTTCTAGTCCCAGCCCAGCTACACAGCAGCTGAGGTTGGGACCAGGCCAGGAGTGGCTGGGACTGAGGCTGAAGCTGGTGCTCCAGCTGCTGCAACATAGCATGTCTAGGGCTGGAGAACCATGTGCCCCATGTTCTAAGCTAGAGCCAGAACTGGAGAACGAGTGGTGGTGTGGGGATAAGCAGAGGGAAAGAGGTGGGGGGGGCAGGCAGCAAGATGGGGGGCAAGCAGGGGACCAGGCACTGGCAGGAGAGGGAGTAGGTAGTATGAGGGCTGCAGTGGTGGAGACAAATTTAAGACCATCCAATAATTAGATTCTAGACATAGAAAATTTATAACAAAATTTTATAAATTTTCCATGTCTAGAACCTAATTATTGGGGGGGAGAGGGGTCATGTTAAACTCAGCACCATCATGGATTTGGGTAAATAAGGTAATATTTTGGAATTTTTTTCACTTTATAATTTAAATTTAAAATGTTTGAAAATCTCTTGGCACAAACCCTTCAAAAACTTCATTTACCAAAGCAAATATGAGTTGAGGTAATTCATGTTTTCAGGAGAGGCACTTCATTGTTTTGACTTTACAGCTACATACATTAGTATGTGGCTTGATACAATTGTGTAATTTTATATAAGTCTTGGAATGTTAAAACCAGATCCCATTTACAGCAGAAGATTGGTCCGAGGGCCCTGGCAGAAGTTAAAATCATGGCATAATAAGAACTGATTCCCAATCCCAACAATTGCACATCTTGCCATGCCACATGGGACCAGTCCCAATCACACCAGTATTTTAATGGGAACCCAATTGGAGTTGGTAAAGTTCCCATTCAGGGTAACCCAGGGGCTCCCCAACTGGGGAGTTAAACCATCCCTTGTGCCTAGCAGACTAGTCAGGCATAGATAGGCCCAGTTGGGTGTCTATCAGACTCTGCAGCTCCTGGGAAAGCTGTGGGACAAGGAAAACACTGTGCTGCGTGTGATCTAGCACCTCAGTGTGCCTTGCCTCACCAGCAGCAGCAGGGTAAAGCAGTCACCCATGTTGGATTGTGGCTCACCCCGCAGCTTACCATGACCTGAAACCTAGCTCAGTGGAGTCTCTGCCTGTGCCTCACACTTGACAAACTATGCAAAGCTTCAACATGTGGCTGTCAGTCTGCTAGTAGAGAGGGGAGCCAATCTGCCAATGGGCCTGCAATGCCAGGAGGTGCATTCACATATTCAGTTAAAGATGCAACGAAGACCAGCCACAAACATGTACAGCATATTTTCCACATATCCTGTGGGGCATGTTTGTGACTGGTTTCTTATTTTACATCATTAGTTTCCTAAACAGGGAAAATTAATATGACAGGGTTACTATTTTGGCACAGTTAGCAAGTAAATCATGCCATAAACGTAATGTTTGCCAGAGCCCTGACAGGAAAATTATCTCTAGCATGGCCTTGGAAACAGGAAAATATTTATGAGTTCAGGCCCTCAGATACCAGACTGCCATAAAAACATCAGTTATTTTATTGTTGAATACATCCATCTCCCAGTGATGTCTCAGTTGCCACATAATTTAGCCTTACCTGTTTTTCACATTCAGAACATACACTATATAACCAGGGAGCACAAATTCAATCATTTTCCTCCTTTAAACATATGATATGAACAAACGAAGTGTGTTAGGATTCTCTGCTCAGTCAGGCTACATCTGGTAGACGGCTATAAGACTTATAGTAATCTTCTGATGTGCAAAAGGAAATTTACCAAATCTTCTATAAGTGTAGACAAGCAAGGATGAAAATAAAGAGAGGTTTCTGTGTCTTGGGAGGTATCCATTTTGTCATTTCTCTTAGTATATATGTAGAATCCATAATATTAAGAGAGAAAGCTGTTTGGGCCCTATTCTTGCCAATGAAACCCTTTCTAGATAACCCTTCCTCTGAAATAAGAACAGTATGCCACACTGCACTTCCTGCAGGTATTATAGCTCTCTAATAGCAAGCATTCTTAACTTGTCTTATACTATTGGTGAGCTCAGTTATGGAAGATTGGTTAAGAGAATAATTTAACCTTCCAGTTGTGTTTTATAAAAAGTTTTCATGCAGTTTGTTTTCTCTTCCAGATGATAACTTTGTAAACTATTTACTGCAATGATACAGTTCAAATCAGGATTTTATTAATGTCATTTACCTGACATATGTTTATAAAGACATGTACTAAGTCATTTTTGTTTTCAGACTCCAGTCATATCTATGTTAAGGCTGTGAGGCACAAAAATGCAATTGTAGTTTAACCTCTCAACATTTTTGACAATGTAAAATAAATCTGTAAGTAAAGGTGTTGGTTACAATGTCACACAGTCACCTGGTAATACAGTTAAAGAAATGTATTCCTCTTGTGAATTTTAAGATTAGAAAGTAAATAATTGGAAACAGTTAGTAGCAATAGAATAATGTTTCTTTCTGTATGGAACTGTTCCATAGCCAGTACATAGTTCAAGTGTATTCATAATTGATCTTTGTATAGAAATGACTAGTGGGAATTGTGTTTCTTTATTTTCTTTCAATCTGAAAATTATATAAATGTTTATAATTGTATCTTCTAGGGATTAATTCTCTTCATGCTCCCTTAATTCTAATGTTAAGGGGAAGCTTAGCTGTCCTAAACCTGCAGTATGAAGTAAATCTATTCTTGTAATGCTGAAGGAAGACAGTACAGAACTCTATTGATGTAGTCTGTTTTCCTTATGTATACATGCTAATAGATCCCATCAAATACTCAGATATTAATTTTATATAATTTGAATCATATTGGGTGAAGCATTTCATTATTACAGCATCTTCATGTTATTATGCAAATATTTGCTTCTTGGGCTCCCTGCCTAATTTTCTGTCTCGCTTTTGAATAGAAGCTATTTGGGCATGTTATGGTATTGGGAGGAATGTATGTGCTGAAAAAGCTTGTACTATAGCTATCTCCCTCTCTGTGATGTCAAGGTAGAGTTAACTCCATTGATAAAAACTGACATTAGAAATATTAAAAAAATATCAAATTTTAAAACTCCACTTCAATGTTCTTAAATATCCAGATTTACTTGAATCCAAGATGATGTTTTTCTTCCCTATTCAATATGGCAGTCCTACCTATTGGATTTGAGTACTAGTTTGGGGGTGGAAGGAGGAGGAGGAGAAGGAGGGAGTGGCTGCTGGGGCCCCAAACTGGGTTTGGGATTAGAATCAAAGCCTCAGCTGCTACCTCCCAAACATGCTGCCCCTACTTTCTCCACCTGCCACATGCTGCCTTGCCTGCCACCATTTACTTTCCATTGTGGCTTCATCTCTCTCCAGCCCCACTCCAACCTAGGGCATAGAACATATAGTCACTCTGGTCCCCACCTGGCCATGCAGCAGTGGCAGTAGGAGGTTCCAGGGGGTGAAGACACTGTTGGGGTGGGAAAGTGCCAGAGGGGAAGGCGGAGGGCGGGTGCATTTAAGACAAGCTTCCAGTAATTAGGTAAGAATTGAAAATGCCATACTGGGTCAGACCAATGGTGGTCCATCTAGCCTAGTATTCTGTCTCCATAGTGGCAAAAATGGATGCTATAGAGAGAAAGCATTAAACCAGATACCTCTGGAGTGATCTATTCACTATCCAGTATCCTCCTTGGCATCTACCATTATTGGTTTAGAGATGCCAGAGGCAATGTCTCCAACAATTCTTTTCAATAGCTATTAATAGCTATTTTTACAAGGAAAAATATAACAAATTTATCATTTTTTCATGTATAAAATTTAATTATTGGAGGGGTCATCTTCAATTCCAAGTTGTAAATATGGTAAATATGGTATATTAAAACTCTCAGGTTGTATTGTATCTCTCAATAGACATGTCCCTTATTTTTTCAAGAGTATAAAATAACAATTACATGATATGCTAATATTTAAAAAGATTCTACCTAAACTGATTTCCTAAGAACCTTAAATGCTTTTAAAGAATTTCCTTTAGTTTTAGGAAAATATATTTCTTGAATCTATGTGAATCTCATAATGGGAATACTGGAGCTGATCTTCTACTGCTTTATACTTGTGTGAAGTGAGTGCAAAGCAGATGTAAAATACTGTCATTTTTATTGATATAGTTTGATAGGCCCTTGACTTTCTTTGATTATGCAAGATGAATGATAGTAGAGAAGATATGATTTCTAAGATTTACCATGTAGAACTTTGCCCTGCTAAGCTTCATGAAACCAGCAGTACGTGCATAACACTGTTATGGTAGTACAGGAATGCTGAATTGATAATGGTTGTCATGCATAGACTCATCATCATGGTAATGGGAGGGCAGACATGAAATCAGCTGCGTATGTGGGATTACATATAACAGAAAGCTTTACATTGATGCAGCCTGCGCATTATAGCAAAGAAATAATATTATACAGTTATCTTTAAGGATAACATTCGGGTGAGGGAAAATCTAAGGAGAAAACTGCTGAGTGTTCCCGTAAAGGGAAGTTGACGTTAAATAACAGTGCCTAAGCCAAATATTATGGTAATAGGAGAATTTACATGAAAATTGTTGTGTGTGCATTGTCCTGGTACTATGATGCAGAGAATGCTGATCTGAAACAAGTTATGCTAGTATATTCTGAGCACAGTGATATTTGCATAACTGATATGCAGTCCAATATAGGAAAAATTTCTTTTTGTAGAAAATTTACTCTTACCTATTTTATGTGAGGGATATTATTAAACTATATAAATGAAAATAGTTGTGTGTTCTCAATATTAAAATAGGGGACCTGAAGAAATATTCTGAAAATAGTACAACTGTTCAAAAATAATTTTTAATTATAATTCTTCTAACTTTTAATTAATTTAATGATTTAATTAATCTTAAATTAACATCTTCCTTCCTGGTAACTACTTCAGGTCTAGAAGGTATAGGACTTTGCAGCTTTGATAGTGGTCATTACCTATGGCTCAGCTGGTGAAGAGCTAAATCACTTCACTAAGTAAGCTTTGCCTTGATCAAGAATCTACCATCTTTTCATACTCATTCTGAAAAAATACATAACAAAACTAATTAAAAATAAATAGATATAAAATAAGCTCTATGTCCATTATGAAACATACAAGATAATTTGGCTACAAATATTTTATGACAAATATTGCAGCAGGTATTGAAAGGATTGCAGTATTGCTGATCAAGTTTAAGATGAATAAACCTGAAAAATAGCTGATGCCTTGGATCAGGGCTGTGCAACTTCCAAGTGGCTGGTGACATTGCTGGGGACCCAGAATTATTGCCCGAGCCATGATCTGAGCCAGGATCACAATCACTGCCATCCCTCAGAGGGTTAGCCTCCAGAGGCCACATCCATCCTACCCCAAAAGTATCTGGACTGTGCAGATGTCTTCAACAAAAAGAATGCAAAGGGCCTCCCTCTCATGCTGGAATTATGATTGCCTCATTGACCTACAGCCTAGGACAAAGATCCTGGTGGGATGCCATGCCAGACCCAGAACTTGCTACCCTCTGAGAGTACCTTCAAGAAAATCTAACCTCGGGGTTTATAAGAAAGTCCACCTTCTCAGCAAGGGTCCCCCATCCTATTAATCAAAAAGAAGGATGGGAACTTTTACCTTTGTGTGGAACTTCTACCTTTGTGTGAAAAGCCATGTATGAAATTACCAGTTGCATGTGTAACCAGTATCCCCTGCCTCTCATCAAACTGGCTTCTGGGCTCAGTATGGGCACTACAGCCACTGACAGACATGGGGAAAAAAAGAAAACGGTGCTTTACTGGAACAGGCATTGTATCAGTTTGACCTGGCCCCTCAGCATCTGTATTAATTGATCACTTCAGGGGGGCTTTTTGGCACTTATCCAATTGAATCAGCTTTAGATAAAAAAAAATGCCAAAAAGCCTTGCTGAAGTGTGCAGTCTATATGGAGGTTGGGTGAACTTGGTCAAACTAACATGATGCCTCTTTTGGGGTTATGCAGAGAGCTAAAAGTAAAGCGCTGTTGTTGTTTTTTCCCCCAGATGTGTAAGAAACCTTTGAGTATTTAGTTATGCCCTTTGTGCTCGCCAACACCCCAGCCACATTCCAGGACTTCATTAACAGCATGCTGTTGGACCTATTTGACCAATTCATTATTGCTTACCTTGATGACAGTTTGATCTTCTAAGAAGACCCCAACCAACACTTGTCTCATGTCCAGAAATGCTGGAGAGACTGTGCCAACATGCTTTTCACCAAGTTAGAAAAATATGCCTTCTTTTAAACCTCCACTGACTTCCTTGGTTTTATCTGGTTTTATCTTGTTGTTTTGAGTGCTTAAAGGTGGACCATCTGAACATTCAGACTGTCCAAGAGTAGAAGTGTCAAGGAATTCCAGAGGTTCCTAGGGATCACCATGTTTACTGGTGGTTCATTGCCAACTTGCCTGGGTACTGGCCCCTCTCACCACGTAGCTCGGTAAGAATGTTCAGTCCCACTGTTCAATGGAAGCCCAGTGAGCCTTTGAATACATGAAGCAGGCTTTGCCCTTTCAGCTGGAAACAGATGCTTCTAGCACTGTGATAGGTGTGGTGCTCTTACAACAGCAGGGCCCAGAAAAGGCCCTGCCCCCCTGTGCTACCTTCTCCAATAAGCTTACCCCAGCAGAACAAAAGTGGGAGATCTTGGACTGTGAACTCTTGACCATTGGAGTGACATTTGGGGAGTGGTGCCGTTACCTTGAAGGGGAATATGAGAAGTTTCATCTTCTTACCAATCATGAAAACCTGGAATATTTTTACAAAGCTAAGACAGTTAAAGGCAGCTCCAGTGGGGCCCTCTTTTTCTCTCTATTTAATTTCCAGATAACTTATTAGCCTGGGCCTAGAAATGGGATGGCAGACTCCTTCTCTCAGAAGGCAGACTATGATGCAGACTTGCCTCAGGACTTCATTGGCTCTGTTTGGCTGGTAGATCAGCTCACACTGCTCTATGCTGCCAACCAGGAGAAAATACCCCCAGAAGAGCGGACCATCTTCACCCAACAAGCACACTGGGTTCAAGATGGTGTAATTTATACTAAGGGTAGCATCTATGTACCACTGGGTTAGGTAAGGCTAATTGTCCATTGCCTTAGTCATGAATCCTGATTAGCAGGCCACCTGGAACTGAAAAGACCTACCAGCTGATCTCCCTATACTTTCGGTGGCCACAAATGTGTGAGACAGTGCAGGCCTTTGTCAAGTCTTGTGTTATTTGTGCCCAATCTAAGGGACCCACTCAAAGACTGTGGATTCCTCCATCCTCTTTCCCATTCTACTTCAGCCATCTTTGAACTTTATTGTAGAGCTATGTATATCAAATGGTTGCTTTACAATCCTGAAAATAACAGACAAATTGACTAAAATGGCCCATTTTATTCCCTGCATAGGCCTTCCCTCAGCCAAGGACACCATCCAACTGTGATTAAACAATACAGTTTGCCTCTACGGCCTTCTGGACTGCATAATATCTGACTATGGTCTCAGTTCATTTACTGGTTCTAGCTCAAGGCTCTGCACCTATTGGGAATGTTTTCCTAGCTCTTATTGAATAGCCAAGCTGAAAAAACTAACTAGGTTTTGAAGCACTATCTTAGGTGCTACCTCATTTTTTAGTGAGACACCTGGGTTTTCTTATTAGCTCTTGCAGAATTTGCATATAATAACTCCACCCATGCCTTGACTGGATATAATGTAGTTGTCACTGCAGTGGCAAAGTCTACTCTCCTGGCCACCACCTGGACCCTACCTCATTCCCCTCTTTGGCCTCTCAAGTTTTGCCTACTCTCTTGTCTTTCCTGCCATGCCTTGGTGTTATTATTTCTTAGGGAGGTGGGTTTTGGGGGTATGTCCTTGTCCCAGCTGAGGCCCTCCCTGGCCTTGGCCTACTTTAATCTAGCTGAATTTTTCTGCCTGAGGTTCACTGTATCAGAACCTCAGGCTCCCAAGCCCCAGCTTGCTCCTCATGGACTATGGGCCCCTCAGTGCCTCTGGTCTTGTCCCTTGCAGACTCTGGGCTTGTGCTACCCAGTCTTTGCTGCCAGGTGCTCAATTCTCTGACAAGCAACAGTCCTTCTTCTGAAGTATTTGGGTTACTGCCCTCCTGTAGCCCACTGCCTTTGGACCCTGGAACTGCTGTGAGTTGGGGGCCCGTGCAGCACCCCAGTGGCCTCCAATCCTCCCCTTGCAGTCAAACCCAATCCTCCAATTTAAACACAAACCAAAAATATGAGTATCCAGTCCCAAAAGAAAAGGTTCCCCTCCCTGGGTTACTTTTGCCCTGCAGTAGCACTACCACAAAGGCTTGAGACACTTATCTGTTGTTGCTTGGGGTGCAGGATTTCTTCCAGCTCCCCTTCCATGCAGAGTCCTTCCTTTGGGAACAGCCCAGATGGTCTGTTTTCTGGAGCTCTGCCTCCTGTGGCTCCTATGGCTAGACTGACCCTTCAGGGTCAGGCGCTGGATTTGAGTCTCTCCCTAAATTGAGTCACCTAACCCTCTACTTCTGCTGTAGGCCTGTCAATCACCTCCTGTATCTAGGGTGGACAGCCATTTTATTTGAGGCCCCTTTGCCATTTTAAGTCTGTTCAAGGGGCTGGGGCTAGCCAGCTGACCCTGGGCTCCCTCTTTCCCTCAGTAACTGGGCAGGGGCCTGTTGCACTAGGCAAAGTAAATCATTGTTTTTGCTAATTTGGGGTTTCATTTCTTGTTATATTTGGCCCTACCCACTAGTTTTGACAACCCAGCAGCACTGGATTAGGTACATCCCATGTGTGAGGTCCAAGGGGATTGAAACAATATCTGGAGAAGGCAAAAGAGGCTTATAAACAACAGATGACCAACACTGCCAGAAAGGATTTGCCTATTCAGTTAGTAGGTAGGACAGAAGGTATGATTATCATCTGAACAACCTTTACCCAGACCGACCTTCATGAAAGCTAGATTACCACTACATTGGCTTCTTCCACATAATTCAATAAATTAATCCAGTAGTCCTTGAGCAGCAACTTCCACAACTGGTAAAGAGGGTATTTCACAAATGGTACCATGCTATATACCGAAAATTCGTTCCTTTATCAGTGCCAACTTCCCATAATAGTCCATTGTCAAAAGGAATACCTGGAGGACCAGGTATCCCATGAGGACCATCTGGGAAAGCCTGGGCCAGCCCCCCACAGAGGGCTCTGTTAGTGATGGAGGGGTAATGTCTGGCCATGGCCTCAAAGCTAGGGCCCTGGCTTGCCTGGTACAGCTGATTGCTCATCCCAGCTGACCTTTCACTTTTTCCTATTAAAAAAAAAAA
>JAGPOW010000261.1:247218924-247251621 GCA_030014935.1 Caiman crocodilus
CAGCCTCTCCCTCTCCTCAGGTGTCCCCACCTCAGCCCACAGTTTGGTGTCATCAGCAAACTTGGATAGCTTGCTTTCCACCCCTTTGTCCAAGTCCACAATGAAGATGTTGAACAGCGCGGGCCCAAGGACCGAGCCCTGGGGGACCCCGTTGCTCGCATCTCTCCAGGTCGAGTACGACCCATCCGCCACCACTCTCTGGGAGCGACCTGTCAGCCAGTTTCTGACCCACTCAACCGTGTAGGGGTCAATGCCGCAGCTCCCCATCTTTTTAATGAGGATGGGGTGGGAGATCGTGTCAAACACCTTCCTGAAGTCCAAAATGAAGTCATAGAGGGTGGTACTCAGAGAATGGTGCTGGATGGTTCATTTTCGACCTGAAGGGATGTAGGCAGTGGAGTCCCCCAGGACTCAGTCCTCGGGCCCACACTGTTCAACATCTTTATCAGCGACTTGGACAAGGGGGTGAAAAGCACCTTGTTCAAATTCATGGATGACATTAAGATGTAGGGGGAGGTGGGCACGCTAGAAGGGTGGGACAGGCTACAACTAGATGTGGACAAGTTACAGGGGTGAGCGGATGAGAATAGGATGGGATTCAATACTGACAAGTGCTGGGTACTGCACCTAGGGGGAAAGTACCAGCAGCATACCTACAGTCTGAGGAACTCTTTTCTCATCAGCACAGAGGCAGAAAGGATCTTGGAATCATTACTGATTCCAAGATGAACATGTGCTGCCAATGTGAGGACAGTCACTAAGGCTAACAGCACCTTGTAATGCATCCATCGATGTATCATGAGCAGGTCCAAGGAGAGGTGATCTTCCCCGTCTATGCGGCATTGGCCAGGCCACAGTTGGAGTACTGCGTCCAGTTCTGGATGCTGCACTGCAGGAGGGATGTGGACAGCATTGAGTGAGTCCAGCGGAGGGCCACTCGCATGGTCAGGGGGCAGCAGGGCAGGCCCTACGAGGAGAGGTTTCAGGATCTGAAACTGTTCAGCCTTCTCAAGAGAAGGCTGAGAGGAGATCTGGTGGCTGTCTGTAAATTTACCAGGGGAGACCAGCGGGGAATGGGAGAGGCCTGTTTCTCCGAGCACTACCCAGAGTAACTAGGAATAATGGCCACAAGTTGATTGAGAGTAGGTTCAGGCTAGACATCAGGAGGTACTACTTCACAGTAAGGGCGGCTAGAATCTGGAACCAACTTCCAAGGGAAGTTGTGCTCGCTTCTACCTTGGGGGTCTTCAGAAGGGCTAGACAGTTACCTAGCTGGGGTCATTTGATCCCAGCATTCTTTCCTGCCCATGGCAGGGAGTCGGACTTGATGATCTGCTCAGGTCCCTTCCAGCCCTATCAACTAAGAAACTATATTGATTTTTATGCAGTCTTTTATCTATGGAGTTACAATGCTCCCTTGTAATGCAGAGGGGACATCTTGCAACAAAGGTCTCTACTAATAATCAGTGTAATTGATGCATTCTTCATTAGACCTGCCTTGCATTCAGAAGCTTGCCTAACTTTATCTCAACCATGCACTTCATCCAAAGTTGCCTCTTACATAATTCTTGAACCACCATGACTACAACATCACTCCAACACTGCCTTATTTCTATGTAATTTCTGCAAGCCTTCCCTAAAACCAATTGGTGCCTGTAGATGTGTGTGGAGGTTGCTCCAATGCACTGTAATTACTCAGTTAAGTGAGTCTGCTGGAATATGCCATTTAGCATGCCTCCAGCAGCCTCCACATCTCATGTACCAGTATCCCCGTGCTTCAAAATGGTGGCGAGGATGCATTAACTAAAGCTTGTTCAAAGGCCCTGCCACCATTTTGAAGTGAGGGGACACTGATACACAAAACACTGTGGGCACTTTAATTAGAGCGGCTCTCAGAGCTCCTCTAATGAAAGCACCCATTTTTCCCCAATCCCAGAGCACGTGTAAAAACGCCCAAGAAGTTCAACCCAAAGAGAAAGTTATTTGTCCAAGTTAAGTGAATGAGTTTGAATGAGCTGGGCATGAAACCAAGGTTAGGTGACTTCCTACTCAATGAAATATGCTGCCTGTCACTTAAAACGTTGTCTTCACTAGCAAGATGTTGATGTCTTTACTCTTGTTAGCAATGTGACTACTGCACTAATTCTACTGTTATTTATTATTTTTATGCAAAAAGTTTAAGATGGCTACCAGAAAAAAAAACAAAGCCTGTTTTCTGGTCAGATAATATTATAACCATTTTTTTTTATATATTACCTATTGAATTTGTGTAACAGAGAGCAGTGAAAACAGGGGATGAAGAAAAATATAAGAGATTACAATCAGATTATGTGATTATTCAATAAAGACGTGCTCAGTTAAAAGCATATTTTAACATACTTGCCATTGTGAATACGTTAGGGATTGTGGAATAATCTCAACCGGAGATTTGAATGAGAAGATGGTAACAGTTTTACTTAAATCTCATTTACAATGATGCTTCCAGAGATTGCTGTCTTTATCCCACACATTATTTCAGCTCTGACTAAATATTATTGGGCTTTTGTCTGCTATATTTTGAGAGACTATTTTTACTCATATATTAAAAGTCCTTTTTCTGATATATTTCCCTGAACCTGGGTAATCCAGGAATTTATTATCCAATCCATTGCTTCTATTTGTAATGCTGTGAAAGTTTGACTGATATTGCTTGTTGTACTCTTTGGGTAATGGTAATATTCTCCTTTTTTTTGTGGTGACAGTCTATGGAGGAGATAAGAGTCATATTTCATCTGGAACCAGTAAACCTTTCCGTTTCAGACTTATGAGGAAGATTGCAGTGCACAAAGTCTTTCATCTTTCCAAATGGGCTATAGCCACCCCTAGTCATCTTCTTGATTTCTCCTTCTGGCTTT
Organism: Caiman crocodilus; assembly: GCA_030014935.1. Lineage (NCBI taxonomy): Eukaryota > Metazoa > Chordata > Crocodylia > Alligatoridae > Caiman > Caiman crocodilus. The sequence goes on from JAGPOW010000261.1 coordinate 247,221,819, forward strand.
TGCATGATCTTAGCAGCTGTTTAAGAAAGATGATTTTTCTGCTTTTTCAGTCGATACTTGTCTGTGCCTGCATTCTTTCCTCCTTTTTACCTTCACAATTTTGAAGACTAATAATTGTATTTTGGAAGTATTTTTTGCTTTTATAGTTGATCTCCTCTACTCTCTCTCTCTCTCTCTCGATTCTTGTTAGTCTTGGGATCATATAGACTGTTACTTTTTTGGAAAATATGACAGACCATGCCTATTCTCCTGGCAAACAGATAATCAATTTTGTATGTAATTGATTGTTACCGTTTTGGTAGCTTTGAAAACTGCTAGCCTTTTGGTTCTTCTCATTGCATTGGTTGTTGTTCTGGTTTAAAGAAAATGACAATATAGTTCTTTTTTTACTAGAATTTTCTTGTCTCAAAGCAGACTACGATGTTTTATAGCTCCTTTTTTATTGTAAACTCCCTCAGCCTTTTGGATGTAACAGTTTGTCTTCTACTTTAGCTTTCTTTGTTCATATTGTCTTCACCCATTGACCTCATTGTGGTGGATGAGTCCCTTTTCCCTGATTTTAATTTCAGAGAAAATATTCTGTGAAGTATTTTTCTTAATGTCTTCCCTTTCAGGATATAGGATGTCATTAAGTATTTGAACTATTATTCAGAATCATGAGCTGTCTTCTGCACTATCAAAATCCCTGCCCATAGCAATTAATGTGTTTGTCAAGTAACATTCCCTCCCCCCTTCATTTTCCAATTCAATGCTTTTCTTTTGAAAATATTTAACAGCTCTTGCAAATAAAGTCCATTTTATCTAGTGATAAAAGCATAGCACTTATGGGAGATGGAAATAAACTTCCTCACACTGTTCTATGAAAGAGCCTCAATCTCAACTTGGAGCAAGTATCCCTCATGATGACAATTAATGCAGCATTCTTGCCTATTCAGGTCTTGATCCCTCCTCTTCCACCAAAGATGTCTACTGGTGTGCTTAAAAAGAATAATGAGTTTTGTAGGGTAGCTGTTTCTCCATTGTGACTACATCTGAGATAAACTAATTTTAGAAATTTTACCTTAAGGACATAAAGAAGAAACAAAATGCCTGTCTTTTAGATATGATTAGTACCTTCAGAGCTTTCCTTCTTTTGGCTTGTGCAGAAACTCGTTATTCCAGTCTTCATCTATAAACTACTCTGATACAAACTTTAGGTGCCCAAGAGGCATCTGACCATCAAATAGAATCAGAGACAAAAAACAAACATTATATACAGGGTTGTATAATCTGTGCTGCTTTAGTCTGGACAGCAGTGACTTGCCGCATGTGTAGATGAAATGGAGGCTCGAAATTGAAGCGGTGGGTTTTAAAAAACACCACCTCAAGTTAGGGCTGATTAAACCCCCATGTCATGCACACACCCTGCTGACTTACCTGCCTCTCTGATGGGGAGGAAGGGCGAGTTGCTGGTGGGTAGAGCGGTCCTTACCCTTTGGGGGGGCTAGTGCTTCCCTCCATGGCAGCGGTGGCTCCCCCCCCAGGCAGCCCCCACTCACAGGCACCCAGCTCAGGCGGTCCTGGGGGGACACTGCAGTTGCAAAAGGAAGCACTGGCTTTTGTGCAGCTCAGGAAGGCAGGCAGGCAGGCTCTAGGGGAAAAAAAAAGATCAAGTTCCCTGCTTTTCTTGGGTGAAGCTGGTTTCCCAGGCTGCTGTCAGGCTGTCTGCAGGGCTTCCTGCAGAGCTGCTCAGAGCCCGGTGCTTCACTCCATGGCTGGAGGGGCAGCAAACTAAAACTCTTCAAGTCATTTAAGGTGCATTATACCACCAAATTTCCTACAATGGCAGGAATTAATGCGCAATATGCCACCAAGACATGCAAGCACCAACACCATTAAACTGGTGCAAAACCATTTAGCCCAATTTGAAGTATCATGCACACATGCCTCTCATTTTGTCTATATATGGCCTTGTTGGTTTTTTACAACCAGAGATCCTAGGTTCAAAACTCTTTGGTGATAATACATCCTTGGGTATTAATAATATTTAAATTATGAATGGTATGCAGTCTATTTATTATAACATTAACTTACATAATAACATAGATACCTAATCAAAATGGTTGAGTCAGGGTTACAACTGGAGAAATATTATTGAAGTTTTGTGCAAAATGCAACTTACAAAGTTTAGTTCTTTTACTGTCACTGGGTACATCTACATGTGCAATTAATGTGACTGAACAAACTTGGTACAAATCATTCCAGAGTTTATTGCTCTGACAGAGTTTATTAATATAGGCATTGTGTTAGCATATGCCTCAGGGCCCACAGCGGAGCTGCCCCAGTGGGCAGGAGTTCTCAGGAGTCAGCCTGCCAGCCCAGGGCTGCTCCGACCCAGCTCAGTGTGCTGCAGAAAGGCTGGCTGGGGCACAAGAGTGTTTCGGCATAGGGCTAGCTGGCAGGTAACCCCCACACTGAAGCACTATCATGTCCCAGCCAGTCCTGGCATTGTCTACATTGTGCATTGTGGTGGAGTAAATAGCTCCACCATAGAATGGTACTTGTGTCTGGCAGTACTATCTTGTGGGTGAGTTAATTAGTTTACTCCATTCGAATAGCACCGCAAATATAGACAGTGATGTTTTACTGCAGAGCTAACTAGTGAACTCCTCAGTAAATGTCTCATATAGACACTTTAGGTTGTTGGTTGTAGACATGTTGGCCTAGGGACATTGGCATGATGTGTTCCATGGAGAACAAATAACACCAGCAAGTTTTCCCTATGCCTGAAGAAGGGTGTTTGTGTCCAAAAGCTTGCAAAGAACAATTTCTACCAACTATTTAATTGGTCTAATAAAAGATATCGTGTTTACCCAAACAATCTTGTCTGCCTCGTATAGACAGTAGCACTCACATATACCTTTGTCTGTTACTACAGCTCCAAGATAGGCTATGAAGGGAGTCATAGGTTGTGTGTCCTAATTGTAAACTATTTTTCTCCTTTTTTCTTTTTTTACACAACAATTATAATTGCATCATTTCTGTAAAGAGAATTATATTGCAATTCACCCCCACCCCACCCTTTTTGTCTACATATTTATAGATATTTTAAATAGTACATCTGGTATGCTGGAATAGGTAAAGGAAGGAGGGACTTGCATAAGGACTGTAGAATTTGGTCTATTAAAACACAATACAAAGTTTTGTGGGATGATCTCTGTGGTCTTTTCTCATTCTAAATTAATTTAAGGCTGAGAAGCATTACAAATTTTTTAGTCTGGAGACATAACAGTGCATAGTACCTGCAATGACTTATTCAGGTAATGTCAGCGCAAATTGTCCATGCTTGTTTTCAGTGCAGAGGTGATTTTTTTTTTTTTTTTGGTCAAGTTTGAGAAAAATCCTCTGAGATATTTTTGACTTTATGAAAATTAAAATATATATGTACCTTTTCACATGTGAAAAATTATTGCCACATTTTTTCTTGCATGAAGGTAACAACTGACCTTTGATATTTAAAAGGCCAGTTCTCGGCTAGTATTCAGCATAGCTCTGCTGAAGTTTAAAGAGCTGTGGCAATTTACTCAAGGTAAGGATCTAGATATGTGCCTGTAAATAGTCCTCATTGATCAACATGTCTAAACCATTTTAAAAAGTTGGTTGCATTGAAACCATTACTTTTGAAGGTGCTCAGGAGACACTTCCTAGGACTTTTAGCAAAGCCCAGTGTGTTTGATGTAACATAACAATATAAATTCTTGCTTAGCTTCAATACAGACAGTATAGGAGGAAGGTCGGTTGGGTTAAGGCTGTTGCTTAAATAGTTTTCATGCATTTGACTCTTGCAAGATTGAAAAGTTATTTTTGTATTGTGGTAAGGCCCTTGCACTAAGCAGAAGATAAAGACAGCATAAAAAGCCTTTGCAAATTAGCCTATAGTTTAATTTCCAGAAAACGCTAAGCTGATGAAACTGGTGTTTCTATTTGTTGTGGCATAGAATTTAAAACATAAGGGGTGCATCTATATGTGCGCTTTACTGTGGAGTTGACAAGCTCTGCAATAAAGTGTTACCATTTACATGTTCTCAGGTATTAGAGTACAATAAATTAATTAACTCTGCCATGAGATAGTATTTCTGGGAACAGTAGTATTTTATGGCAGAGCACTTAATTCCACTGGAATGCACATGTAGATGGTGACAGGGGCTGGCTGGGGCATGAGGGTGCTTCAGTGAAGCGGCTTCTCCATCACCCTCCACTGCCAAGCCAGAGCTTAAGGCTGACCCTCTGGTACCTTCTGCTAGCCCAGAGCTGCTCTACTCTAGCTCAAACTGCTGCAGTCCTAGGCACATGTGTAGATGCTTTGCCTGGGGAAAGTTGACTCTGGTGTGAACTGTGCTGGACATGAATGATGCGTGCCCCTGGAAGTTGGACAAGGCACAGTGACTGCCTGCAGGTGGAGGCAGCGGTGGGGGCATGGCAGCAGTGACTGGCAAGCTCCTTCAAGCATCCGCAACAGTGTTGGCGGTGAGGAAGAGGGGGCTGGTGAGCACTGACTGGTGATCGGTGACCAACCCACAGGTGCTGCCAGAAGCATTGATGATGCTTCTCTTAGGGGGTGTACCACCAATCTCGGGGAGGAGGGGAGGGCGCATGTGCACTGACGTGCACTCCCTACATATCGCCAATGGTGCTGGAATTTAGCACGTCACCTTAATTGCACGTGTAGATGAACCCAAGAAAAATATACATGCTTTCCTATTTACGTTAGAACAGTGGGAATGTAAGGTATTATATGCATGCAGACTGGCAGAGATAATGATATTGGGACATTTTCACTTCCTGTTTCCTTTTTATTTCATTATGCAGACTGTATATTTACTGTGCAATATGTTCAACAAATGCCACAAGTAGTCACTAGGTTTTGTGTGCAAATGGATATGCAAAATTACATTAAAAAAGAGAATGAGAAAGAAAAGCCATTGAGCAATGAAGCTGTTTGCATTGAGAATGTGTGATATTGTGTGAATTGATACATAAGACACATTAGCTTATAACTGTGTATCTTTTAGAACTGTATAACTGTTGTAGAAATTAAATAAAAAAATGAAACAAATCCCTAACTCAAGTGATATGGTATGCTGACTTTAGCTTGGGAAGGAACAGTACATTTTTTTTGCACTCATTGGGCAGATTGATTACAGGTCTTCAAAGGGTAGAACATGGAAAGTAAACCTAATAATTTTAGACTAGACATAAAAATAAATACTAGACACTATGTGGAACATGGGAATAAACCTCTACTACAGCTGTTAGAAGTTTTAAAAGTCTTCTTTACCCAAGTTTAACTAAATATCCTCTGTTTATAATATAGCAGTATGTGATTAGTGATCGTGGATCTATATGCAATAGCCCCCATGGTAGCCGAATAATAACTCGTAAGTGGCAGTAATCTTACAAAAGAGCCGTATTAGAAATAGCTCTGTTATTTAAAGCAAAAGATAAACCAGAAAATCAATTACACTGACATCTTAGAATTGGGTCATCATCCTTTTTTGTTGAAGAAAAGTAACAACATGAAAAACCACTTTCCAGAAAGCTGGATGGTTTGATAACAATGTGTAGGGGTAGCTGACCTGAACTCAGTAGCAATTTTTGTTTTCTGGCTTCTTGACTTGGTGGAAAACAATATATGGTATTATAGATAGGTGGCACACAGCTGAGCTTTCAAGGAAAGGGGAGATTCAGGATTCCCAGTTTGATGAATAGTTACTACCTAGAGCTCTGTCATGATCATTCTTGGAAATACACACTTGCATACGCTTTCACTAGAGGGAACATACCATAATGGTTTATGTTCAAAAGAAGAAAATGCCAGGTCCTATGATGGTGGGATAGGGAATTATGTGGGAGCTTTGGTAGATTTTGAGGGAGTAAAAAACTAGAATCTGTTGACTGGGTTCTGCCCTCGAGGAATGGGTTTGCTGGATAGCTGATCGCAGAATTTGGCTGTGTGGTTTTCATTTTCCCTTCATTTTAATATTTCTCTCTGGAACATCAACTCTCATTTGGACTGACCACAGCTTCAGCAGCTGCTGCTAGCTATCAAATCTTAAAGGGAATATAAAGTAGATAAATTGGTCATCTTTAATTGTCTATTTTCTGGATTCTGCTTCAGTTCTCAAAAGCTTTTGTCCAAGGTTTCTCAACTTCAGGCATACAGTTGGAAATGTGAGATAAACCTGAGTAAGACATAGAGGCCACTAGTGAGTGCTAGTTTCAGTTGAGCTGTAGATGTTGAACTGTGGTTTTCAGGAAGTCATTTAATTTTGGTGTGCCTGTCTTCTTCTTTGTAAGTTAGGTCTGTTGGGTTGTATTAAAAATAAATAGAAGTTTGTAAAATACTTTGACATTTTTGGATGGAAGACAATATAGATTGGAACAGGATTATTACATTTACTTGTCCTTATGTGGTGGTGGTGTTTTGTTTTGGATTGGGGTTTTTTGGGTTTTTTTTGCATTAGTGCTACAAAACAGGAGGTCAGCAACCATGAAATCATTTCAGATGATTGGGCAAGCTAGTGGGTCATATAGTCCATCTCCCAGAACTACGGTAGGATTAGTTGGTGAGAGACCATATAACTAATATTTAATAGTTCATTAAAAGAGAGGTAAAAGAAAAAATGATATGCCAAAACCACGAGGGTGCCTCTTGGCAAAGCTTTATAGATATTTTTGATCAGCAACAAGAAAAGGTAGATAGATGCACCCCGTTCCTCCTTCCTAAACAACCAGGTAATTACTTTTGGCATTTTGACAAGTGTTTGCTGGAGTGAAGGTCAAAGCTGTCAAGATATAAAATCTATGCTAATCTGCTCAGCTGGAGAAGATTCAGGTAGCTAATGTCTTGTAATTAGAAGTTGTGGAAACCAGTTTTCATCACAGCTTTGCGCCGAGCATAAATGAGCTAATAATATGGAGTAATTTCATTTATCATAGTTGTCTGAATGGAAGTTTAAGAATGTAATATAATGTGAGATTAGAGATTTATGGGTAAATTAAATATTCTAGTAAAAGATGAAGCTAAAGTATCCAAGAGGACCTTTTTAAAATTTTTTTTTAAACTCAGGGAAATTGAAAAAAAAATACATACATTCTTTCCACAGGTGATACTTCTATTTTTGGTTACAAATGAAGAGCACGTGCAAATTGTGTATACACTTGGAATATATCTCAGGTTTCACTTTGTTTTTTCACTAAAGGAAATAGTGATTGATTTATGGATTTTTTTTCAGGATAGGTTTATAAATATTTTAAACAGAATAAAATGTAAAATATATAGTGAAAAATATGTAAATCTGCTTCATTTGAAGGTTTATCATAATATTGAATGAAAAAAAAAAACAACAGAGCAGGGAAATATCAAGCCAAAAAAAAAGCAAAGTAAGTAAATAAATAAATAGATTTTTTTTAAATTTGAACTGATGAGCTTGCAATTTTTTTTCTGGAAATTTCATGCTTGTAAATTTTCTTCTGGGAGTCCAATTGCATCAGTGGTTCTCAGTCTCCTCCCCTCCTTAGACTCAAAGCGTCCCTTGGAAAATGTTGGCTTTCACTTGTGTAGTTTTCACTTGTTTCTTGACGACAGGAAAATACTAGAGCAATTCTTCTGTTGCCAAGAACACAGAAAAGCCACAACAGGGCAGAATGTTCTTGGCACTGTAGGTTTCTATTTTAAATAGGAACCTAGGAAATATTTTAAACCTCTGGCTGTGCCCAGACAGGTATGGCTGTGTGTTACGTAGCGCCATAGACCCATCTACAGCACTACACATTGCACATTCAGGTGTTCCCCATGCTGCAATGTAGCAGCACAAGGGGCTTTTTTAACCCTGGAAATCCTGGGGTCAAAAAAAAATGAACTGTAGAAAAGTGGGGTGGTGCACGCCAGGGTAGTGTATGCTGCCCAAAACCAGAGTCCAGCTAGCCAGAACCACGCTCTGGCTTCCAGCCAAGCTCCCAGCTGCAGGATCACCACAGCTGCAGCTCCCCAAGACTTCCAGGACCCCAGGTCAGGCTGCTGGGTGAGCACAGTTGTTGGCCCCAGCCTCCCCTACCCCACCCAGGGTAACCTGCTGCACGTCAGAGGGCGCATAGTACAGGCATTCCCTGGGAACAAGTAACAGCGGCACAAGGTGTGCCATTGCTTCTTGTCTCTGGGGAAATAAATGTATATGTTCATGTGGACACATCCTCTATACATAGCTTATGAATCATGTGTAGGTGTTTGCATACCTACACATGGTAATGTGTAGCATGTGCCATGTTACTATTGCATGGCACCCTTAAAAGCTGCCACATCACCCTAGTCTAGAATCACTGCATTATATCCTGGCCTTGTTTGGTCCAAAAATACTAAATGAATAGACTTTCTCAGATTGAAAAAGAAAAATAAATTCCCACACCAGAAATCCAAGCTTTGACCCCTGTCCTGCATTTTTTTTTGAAAATTAGAATTTTTCTGATAAGCCTGTCATAATTGCTTTTGGTTCTAATTATTAATAATTAATTATAGTTACTGTCCATAATAATAATGTGTTCCTTATGTTATAGCATCTCTGGGCATCAGCCAGGTTTGTGGTCTCATTGTGCTATGTACCTACAATGCAGTTGCCCTTCCAAATAACTTCCATACCCCTTCGCTCTTTCCACCAAGCGTTGCCTCTACCCACTGCTGCCACTGTCCCTGGCTGATGTGGGGGCAGGGAAAGCCTCAGGCCACTCATATCCTGCTCCAGCTAGGAACTAAAGCAAGGATCAGTGCAGACTGCCAGGCCCAGCTGGGGACAGCAATGGATGGGTTCCCCCCACTTCCAGTTCCTGCTTCCTGCCTTGTGCCTCTGGCTGTCTACCATTGTTCTAGAGCAGTCACTGGGAGGGGGGAACCATCCACCAATGCCTCCATTCCTGGGCCATCCCAGCACCCAACCTGGCAGATGAAACCTGGGGGAGGAGAATGGAACAGGGATCTGTCAGTAGTTGCTGCCACTGCCATCAAACCCAGCAACTTCCAGGAGCTGGAGTGGGACATGAGCAGCCTCAGGGTTCCCCCACTCCCAGTCATCTGGAGACAGCAGTAGTGGCAGCAAATGGTTCTCCCGTCTTTACCTGCTCCATGCTCTCCCCTCTTCCCACACCCCATCAGGTGATCCACACCAGCCTAAGACACCAGCCATGACTTGGACATTGCAGGGGACCCAGACATCTGTGGTTGTGGGGACCTGGAGCCACCAGTTGAAGGAGGAGGGATACAATCTTATCACTGCACCCCCTCAGGATCTGCCCCTGCTTCTGTTCTTTCATTCTTTATTATCTGAATTTTAACTAACACTCATAAGTAGCTAGGGTTAGGAGGAACCTGAACAGATCATCTAGCCTGCCCCCCTGCTACAAGCAAGAATGAATGCTGGGTTCACAAGACCCCCGACAGGTGACCATCTAACCGCTTTTTGAATTTACTCAAGGTAGGGGCGAGGACCGCTTCCCTAGGAAATTGGTTCCAAATTCTGGCCACCCCAACCGTAAAATATTGCCTCCTGATCTCTAACTTAAACCTATTCTCCATCAGCTTATTACCATTGTTCCTCATCATCCCAGGGGAGAATAGGGCTCTTCCTATTTGCAGTTGATCTCCCCTGATGAGTTTGTAGGCAGCCACCAGGTCCCCCCTCAGCCTCCTCTTGCCAAGGCTGAACAGGTTCAGGTCCCTCAGTCCTTCCCAATAGGGCCTGTCCTGCTACCCTTTCACCAAACAGGTGGCCCTCCTCTGAACTCTCTCCAAGCTGGCCACATCCCTTTTGAAGTGCGGTGCCCAGTACTGAATGCAGTACTCCATCCAGTGTCGCATGGAGGGGGAGCATCACTTTTCTGGACTAGCTTGAGATGCATCTGTGGATGCATGACAAGGTATGGTTGGCCTTCCTGGCTGCAGTCTGGCATTGGCGGTTCATGATCATCTTGGAGTCAATAACGACTCCAGGATCCCTTTCCGCCTCAGTGCTTCAAGAGAGGAACTCCCCAGCCTGTATGTATACTGTGGATTTCTTCTCCTAAGGTGCAGCACCCTGCATTTGTCTATGTTGAACCCCATCCTATTCTCGTCTGCCCACTTTTGTCATCTGTCTAAATCCATTTGCAGCTCCTCTCTCCCTTCAAGTGTGTCTACCTCGACCCACATCTTAGTGTCATCAGCAAACTTGGAAAGCGTGCTTTTAACCCCCTTGTCCAAGTCACTGATGAAGATGTTAAACAGTGCAGGCCTGAGGACTGAGCCCTGGGGCGCTCCACTGCTCAGATCTCACCAGGTTAAGTATGACCCATCCACCACTACTCTCTGGGTGTGTCCCATCCGCCAGTTTTTTACCCATCCAACTGTGTAGGCATCAATGCCATAGTCGCTTAATTTATTAATGAGAATGGGATGAGAGACATTGTCAAAGACCTTCTAGAAAGACTGCGTCCACTCACAATAGTGAAAAACTTCATGTAAACCCTTTTGACTTAACATGTAACATGGAATGTATTAGTAAGCCATAAAAATCAGAAAACAGATAAGTAAGAAAAGATACTGATCACTAAGTTTGAAAAACAGCTAAGCCACATCAAACTTGAACTTTAAATTCATAAATAGGTACTTCTCACTGCTGGCATTAATAACGTTGCTCTTGCTAAACAGTTGGTAAACTTTATTTAAATGTTATTACGGAAAAAAAAAACTAGGACAGGGTTGATTGTGGAGTGGGATGTGAAATGTATTTTTTTCTTCCTTTTTTCATTCTCTGAATACATTTTATGAATTATAGTTTCCTTTGTGACATTTCTTTCCTAGGCATTTTTCCTCTTCAAGGGATTCACCGCACATTCATCCTGTTTCTTCATTTCTATTTAACAACTTGAGGATATATTCTCAACCAGTATGCAGACGTGTAAAATGTGTAGCTAAAATCCTACATGTAGCTATATGAAGGTAAAATCCTACATATTGAGGATAGTTGTTCTCTTTGGCTGTAAAGCAAGGCATTTGAGGTGGAGTTTTTAAATTAGAATTGTTTCTAGTTAAGAACTGAGAATCCAAGTGGATATAATTTTGGCATTAGTATTGTTTTTAAATTGTACTTTAAATGTTGGCAATCAACCGGCTGAATCACTTGTCATTTTATGTTGCAGTGAAATATCAATAACTTGCAATACAAGTTAATTAGGGTAAGAAAAACTTTAGTCATATTTATACTAGGCCAAGGGTTAGCGACCCTTGGCACATGCGATTTGGGGCAGATACAGGGGGAGCCGCAAAGGGACCCAATCCTTAATGTAGCAGCAGAGCCCCAGCCCCTTCCCCACCATCTGTCCTGAGGAGCATGTGCATCTGTCGCTGGCCATGAACCAGGACTGGGCTCTGCAGGCCCCAGTGCAGCTGCTTGCAGCTTGCCCACTGCCTGCTGTGAGCAGCCCAGGTTCCATGGCAGGTGGCAGGGGCCAGCCCAAATCCTGGGCCAGGTGTGGCAGGCAGCCAGGAGGCTGCTAGCAGCTGCACCAGGTCCATGGAGCCCCAACCCAGGCTGTTGCTGGCAGCAGGTGCACATACTCCTTGGGATGGATGGCAGGAAGGGGCCAGGGCTGGGCTGTCACAACAAGGATCAGGCCCCTTGCAGTTCCCCTGCTGTCTGCCCCTAGCATCCCAACATCTCACAGGTCACTTGTGGGTATTTTTGGCACTCCGCCCCAAAATGTTGCTGACCCCTATACTAGGAAATAGCCTTTTTTTTTTTTTTTTGCTTAACACTCAGGTTTTTTTAGACTTGATTACTGGTATGTGATGGTAAAATAAGAAAGCTGACAGCTGAAACAATGATAGTGTATTAAAATGGCATCAGAATTTACAACTTTCCATCCCATGTTAAGTAGAGTCTAAACCACAGTAAAAAAAATAAAGGTCTGTTTTATTCAGAAATAATTTGTCACAGTTACCATGGTATAGAGCAGACACACAAAACAAAGAAGAATAGAAATAGCTGGAGTTTGGAGAGCACTATACATGCTGAAAAGCTGAAAGAAAAGCCTGAAAATAGGTAAATGCTGGAAGACCTAGGTTACTAGAAACATAAGCATCTATTTCTATATTCAGTGATATTGTAGAGACTTTCTTTTCTCCTGTAACAAACTTGCTGTTAGTGAGACAGAGTTTGCCTATTTGACTAATTGTTATGTTTCAAATGTTTATTGTTACTGTTTCTTTGATACTTTTTGCAAGGGTGTCTGAATGAATGCATCTTTTGTTTCATGTTGGCCTATTGGAATGTTGCTTGTAGATAGAGTATGGAAGAGGGTAAGTAGCTTAATTTGGTCTTCCCTGGAGGTACACTTTGTTGTCATATGCAGAAGAAGGCTATCAGCAGGCAGGCTCTGATCTACCCTAAAATGTTTTGAACAAACTGAGTAATGATGTTAGCATACAGTTAAAGTAGGAATGCACTGTTAAAGGTTTTTGGGGCTGATAACAATGGCCAATTTTTAATGAGCCATATCAGACAATACTGATCCGATTACCAATTTACAGGTCCAGCTGGTAAATCTAAATTGTGGGGGAAGGGGCAAGGGGTGAGAGAAGAGGCATGGGGGTGCAGATCAAGGCCCCCTTGAGGGAGGGAGTGGGGCTGGGACTGGGGCAGACACTGAACAGCCGGGGCGGAGCGTAGTACAGTGAAGCAAACGGCTTGTCCAGGGAGGTGATGGGGTGGTTCCCACTGCTGCATGCACCCTGGGAGGGCATGGGGGGCATGTTCCCATGGATCTGCACATGGGGTGAGGGTGGGCTGCCTCTGTGGGCTGGGACTGGGGTGGCACTGGGCTTTCCCTGGTGGGAGGCTGAGCTGGGCTGCACTCAGGGTGGGCAGAGGTGGTGCTGGGAGGGGGAACTCAGAGGGGGTGCAGCCACCCCAAAATTCAGTGTAGTCCTCCCAGTGCTGCTGCCACCCATCCTGAGTGCAGCCCTGGCCCAGTCCCTTGACAGGAAGAGCCTGGTGCCACCCCTGCTCCAGCCTAGAGTAGCAGCCCACCCTTGCCCTGCATGAAGATCCAGGGGCACCACCCCCACAGGACCCCCTATGCTGCGCACAGTGGTGGGAGCCACCCCCCTCCACCTCCCACACCTCCCAGAGGAGCTGTGCCTCCATCCTGCACCACACCCCAGCTGAGCAGTGCCTGCCTCTACCCCTGCCGCTGCCCCAGCCCCACTCCCTCCCTTACTGTGTTAGGCCTTTATCTGCCCCCCACCACTCCATCCTTCACAACAACCTTGCCAGCCAGACCCAGCTGTTCTCCACACTGCTGCGCTGAGCTCCTGGCCACCCCCATGCTGTGCTGCAGCTGCGCACATGCCCAGGGCATTTATTGGCCATATTATCAGCCACATCAGCCCAAAAATGCTGATGGCTGATACTGTCAATTTTCCTTATGTCGGTGCCAATCCAATATAGACTGATGTATTGGTGCACCTCTAAATTAAAGAGCTCCTTGCTATGGATAATTTTAGTACTTACAAGAAGTATTTTTTACTATCCCTTTTTAAAACAATTTTGAGATAAAGAACTTCTTCATTAGACCAGAAGTCTATGAAGCTTTAATAAGAGTGAATGGAGACATAGCACTGGAGTTTCCAGACCAGAGTTGTCCTGTTCATTTTGGCTGTCTTGTATTTGTATACATTTAAGTCCAAATTTTAGCTGCATAAAAATGTTATCACTGACTTCAGTGGAAGTAGGGTTTTGCCCCTTAGAAAATATACAGTACGGGAATGGGGGTGACAAATGTGTGATTATTGTTGAGTAAGTATGAAACTGATATACTCAAGCCAAACAATAATGGTACAGCATACTACATATTTTTGGTTCCTACTTTGTGTAAATATATATATTTATTAATAAATAAGCTCCTGCTGGTTTGTAGTGAGAGGTAAATCCTTGAAGTTGGTGGGAATCACTTTGTGGGAACATTAGCTTGGATGGTTAACACCTCCTCATAACATCATTTAAGTAAAAGTACTAGTCTATGTTGATATTTTAACACTTATTAAAGGTAGGTTGTACAATTATATCTTTCAAAATTAAAGATACTTTGTGCTCTGTCAACACATTGTCTCATTATAATTGTAAAGTATGAAGAGGTGAATTGCATATAAAAAAACTCTCTGTAGGCCCAATTAACAGATTTTCCGAAGTAGTAAGAAATACAAAATAATTATAATTGTATCAGCATCCATTACTAGTACTTATGGATCTCTTTGTTTTCATAATAAGGAAGAGGTGTTGATCATTCAGTCAAAAATAGCCCTAGGCTGAGATCTGACATGCAACTGCTCAGAAGAGGAAACATTATAAATGTATTTTTAATGTTTTGTGCTACAAGTATATAGAATCCTGTAGAGGAAATCTTCAGTACTTTCCACTCCAAATCATTCCTTTCCCTCCCGGACTGAGAGCAATATGACCACACAGTATTCCCACCTTGAATAGAAAGCTTGCTGAACACCGACACCAAGTTTCCTCCCTTTTTTAGGTAAAGTTCAAGCTGATTTTTGCCACTCCTGGATTTTAGTAGTTGGGATCTTGCCTATGCTTTAAGCTCCTTAGTATCCTAATCTCCTTCCCATTTCTTCTGCTTCACTTGTATGCACTGCAGCGCTGGGTGCTTTTAAATTTGTATAAATGGCAAAATGTGCGTTAGTGCTGAGAATATGGTGGCAGTATGCTTTTGAACTAAAACACATCAAAGGTGTTTTAGTTCAAAAGTGCACCACCACCATTTTCTCAGCACTGCAAATGCATACGGCGCAGTGCTGGATGCCTCAGCTCGCATGTGGAACAGACTCAATTAATCAAGTCCAGCACATTGGAGCAGGCAAATGTGTGTGTATAAATGCCCTCTAGGTGTATCTACACGTGCACTTACATATGCAGTAGACTATTTTATTGCATATTAAGGTGTCATGTAGAAAAGTGTGACATTACACGAATGCCTAGTAAAATAGTCTATTGCACATCAAGTGTCACTAAAAAGTATGCAAATGTGCTGTTGCACATTAGCATAGCCTAATGCATATTAATTTGTTACCTCACATTGGAGGTAGAAAATTTAATGCACATTAGAAAGGGCACATTAATGCACGTGTAGACACACCCTCTATTGTAAGGTACAAGAAAAATGTGCATTACTTTATTTTAATGTGCATTATCTAAAGAGCATTTTTTTTGTGATGCTTTAATGCACATTAAAATAAAGTGGGCATGTAGACATGCCCTGTTCCTTGAAATCCTTTCTCCAAGGTAGAAATCTTTGATTTTAGGAAAGCTGACTTCCACAAGCTTAGGAGATTGGTTGGTGAGGCCCTGCGGGACCATGGTCCAATGGGGAAGGGAGTCCAAGAATGGTCATTCCTCAAGTATGCAATCCTTGGAGCACAAAGGAAATTCATTCCTATTCATAAGAAAGGTAGCAAAAGGGATGGAAGACTCCCTCGGCTCAATAGGTAAGTCAGGGACCTCCTAAACTTGAAAAGAGACACTTATAAATGATGAAAGTTGGGAATTACCACCAAAGAGGAGTACACAGAAGGATGTGGAAAAGCTTGAGAGTACAGCAGAGAGCTACACATCTGATTAGTGGTCTGGAGAGTAGACCATATGAGGAGACACTGAAAGACATGGGACTGTTCAGCCTGGAGAAGAGAACACTTAAAGGGGACTTGATGGCAGTCTATAAGTACATATAAGGGGTACATATTAGGGCCTGGGAGAGCATCTGTTCACCAGTGCGCTCCAGGGAAAGACGAGCAAGGACAGTCATAAATTGCTAGAAGATCACTTTAGATAGGACATAAGAAAACCTTCTTTATAGTTTGAGTGTCTAGGGCCTGGAACAGACTCCCCCCAGAGGTGGTACGATCACCTACTCCAGAAATCTTCAAAAAACATGTGGACTCTCACCTTGCCAGGGTCATCTGACCCTAGCAGTCTTTCCTGCCTAAGCACAGAGGGGCTGGACCTTATGATCTCATGAGGTTCCTTCCAACTCCTACCATCTGTGAATCTATGAATCTTTTAAATACAGTAGCTTAATGTGTTTGTAAGCAACGATAATGCACAATAGTAGGATTATGGATTGTGACATAGGATATGTCATGATATCAAACATTTTTGTTTCTGGAACATCTGGAAGTTATCTGGAGTTGTTATTGTAGTTGGCAGCCATTGATCCTCTAGATCATGGTGTACATGCAATAGATCTAGTCAGATGCCTGATGAATCTGTTTGTAGCTGACAAGCCCAATTCTAGAGCATCATAGCTTGTTACAGTTTTTACAGATCTATATATTTTCTGGGTTGGAGTCCAAGTTTATAACACGCTGCTTTCTTCTTTCTCACTTTCCTTCCAACCTCTGAACCAAAGCTGCTTCATGTTGTGCTGCACCAAGTGCCAGATGTTCCCTCCAGATCAGACATAATTCTCTGCTCTCCTCCTAGCTTTCTATGTTGATGTTGGATGACTTCATATAATTTTTGCACACATCATATTACTACCATAGAGGAAAACTGCTTTCTAGAGCTGTAGTGAAACTCACTATAAAATAATACAAAATATTCTTGGGGATACAGTCTTCTGCCATTGTTATGACGTAAATAATTCATAGCAACCTTCTGTTCTTGAAAGTGGTTTCTAAGTGTTTCACTCTTGCATGATCCAGTACCTCTGTTTGGTATTCTCTGTTCCCACTTTATTTTCAGGATCTTATGCAGACATTTTATGTGGAAACTATTTCATCTCTTGATATACTTAGCATATGGACTAGGGACATGGATTACATATAAACTGGTAGGAGTGATTGGAAACCAGTTCAAATCTGTAGCACAACAGAAGTTCAGTGTCTAGAAACTACTTTCAAAATGGCCAAAACTGGTTTCAGATAACCCTGGATGGATGTAGCATCAGACTTAACTGATTTAAGCTTAATCAGTTTACTGAACTTCTGTCCCAGATTCAAGTCAACTCACAGTCCCCCAGCATCCCAGAATGCTTTGTGCTTCCCCAGAAAACCCTCCCCCACAGGGTGGGTGAGTTAGCCTTGGCTCAAGCTGTCTGCTTCAGCTGAGCAGGGATGTATGCTATAGCACCCCCAGCTTCTGGCCAGAACCACTGCAGGTATATGGCTGCATTTCTGGAATCAAAAGTGAATATCTGTTCACTTGCTTATCAAGTTAATCTGTGCAGTTTAGACTAACCTGCAAAGAATTAATTGATTCAGCCTCAGGCTTCTTGACTCTTTATACTTAGCCATGCAGTCTACATTTTTTAACCAAAAAGTACAAAAGCCTCATAGATTCACACCTGGATTTCTTAATACAATATATGTATTTAGGTCTTTTTCAGTTTAGGGATCCGAAAGTAACTCTAGTTATAGAATCCAGTATTTCCCAACATTGGGAACACAAGATCGAGGACATGGAAGATGGTTCACAAATAATGTTTCTGGGGCTTTAGAAAAAACAGCTGGATGGCTCTTGAAACATGTTCCCCACTCTTCTGCTGCTCCTGACATAGTTAACTGCAGATGCAGCTTATATGTACAAGGGTTCCAGCTCCAGAATCTGCTCTCTGACCTTAGTTTTATTAATTGTATCTGTTCTTGTGAGACTCAGCTCTTTTGTGGCAGCAGTATAGCTCAGGTCCACAGAGTCTTCCCAAACAATTACATATAGCCTGCTAGCAAGTTTAAGTAAAGGGAATAAGCATCATATCAGAGCAAAAGAGAATAAAAAATAGAGAATAAGATAAATAAGTAAAGCCATAAGAATAGTAACAGGAAAAAAGGGCAGAGAAATGAGAGAAATGGACAGAAAGAAGCCAAAGGGGCAGTACTGGAGCAGGGTGAGTGGGAGGATGGGGGAGGATGGCTTTCATGGTGAATCACAATATCCATATGATCTTTATTGAACTTGGCCTTTTTGAAAGTTATTTGAATTACATAAAAACAAGACAAAGAACATAGAATGTTAAAAAATTAAGTACTAGGAGGTACAATATGATAGCTGTATAAGGATAGAAAATGTTGTAATACTTAGAATCTTTTTTATTCTGCAAGAAATGTTACCATATTTTGTAGTTTCATAGTGCTTAGGGTTGAAAGGGACCTAAACAGATCATCAGGTCCGACCCCCTGCCCCAGGCAGGAATGAGTGCGGGGGTCATAACACCCCAGCCAAATATCTGTCCAGCCTCCTCTTGAAGATCCCCAAGGTAGGAGAGAGTACCACCTCCCTTGGGAGTTCATTCCAGAGCCTAACAGCTTTAACTGTAAAGTAGTGTCTCTTGATGTCCAGCCTGAACCTTCTCTCTAACAATTTGTGGCCATTATTCCTAGTAATCCCCAATGGTGCCCGGGGGTACAGAGCCTCACCCAATTTCTGCTGGTCCCCATGGTGAGTTTGTAAATGGCCACTAGATCCCCTCTTATCCTTCTCTTTTGGATGCTGAATAGATTCAGACCCTCTAGCCTCTTTTTGTAGGGCTTGACCTGCTGCCCCTGAACCATGTGAGTTGCCCTCCTCTGGACCCTCTCGGTGCTAGCCACATTCCTCTTGAAATGCAGCACGCAGAACTGGACACAGTACTCCAACTGTGGCCTGACCAATGCCGCATATAGGGGAAGGATCACCTCCCTGGACCTGCTTGTGATACATCTGTAGATGCATGACAAGGTGTGGTTAGCCTTACTGACTGCTTCCTTGCATTGGCAGTTCATCTTCATCCTGGAATCAAAAATGACTCCGAGATCCCTTTCTGCCACTATTTTGACAAAAGGGGTATTCCAACCCCAGCCTATAGGTGTGTTGCTGATTCCTTCTCCCTAGATATAGCACCTTGCACTTGTCTGTAGTGAATTCCATCCTATTCTCATCTGCCCACCTCTGTAAGCTGTTTAGATCTAGCTGGATTCTACCCCTACCCTCCAGCGTGCCCACTTTGCCCCACAACTTGGTGTCATAAGCGAATTTGGACAGCGTGCTTTCCACATCCAGATCACTGATAAAGATGTTGAGCAGTACAGGCCCCAAGACTGAGCCATGGGGGACTCCATTGCCCGCATCACTCCAAGTCAAAAATGACCCATCCACCACCACTCTTTGGGTGTGACCATCTAGCCAATTTGCCACCTATACGACTCTGTAGGCATCAATGCCACAGTCACCAAGCTTTTTTTAGAATGTGGTGGGAAACAGTGTCAAAGGCCTTCTTAAAGTCCAGGAAGATAACATCCACCTCAACGCCCTTGTCCAGGGACTTTGTGACCTGATCATAAAAGGAAACCAAGTTAGTCAGGCAGGATCTGCCCTCAATGAACCCATGTTGGTTGCCCCATCCCCTCCTGGGCCTTTGCAGATGTGCTCCTTGATAATTTTCTCAAAGGGCTTCCCAAGGACTGAGGTAAGACTGACTGGTCTATAATTTGCGGGGTCCTCCTCTCTCCCCTTCTTGTAAATAGGGACCACATTGGCCCTTTTCCAGTCCTCTGGTGCCTGGCCACAACTCCATGAGCGGTCATACAGCCATGCCAGGAGCCTCACTATGTCCCCTGCCAATTCCCTCAGCACCCTTGGGTGAAGAGGGTCTGGACCTAATGATTTAAACATGTCCAGCCCCTCTAAAAGTTCCCTAACTAGGTCATCCCTGACCCTAGGCATGGCAGTGCCTCCCCTGGGTCAATCTGTAATCCTAGTGGGGGAAATGCCTTGATCCCTGTTCAGGAATATGAAGGCAAAGAATTTGTTAAAGAGGTCAGCTTTTTTGTTTGCTGGAATCACCAGCATCTCATATTTACTCATTTCACATTTACTTAACTATGAGATGACTCCCCAATAATTAGTTTCTATATATGAAAAATATATATACATTTATTATAATTTTCCAGGTCTGGAATAAAATTATTGGAGGTTTGCTTTGAATTTTCCCAATTCCCACTGAGAGAGCAGGGAAAATAAATCAGAGGTGGGAGGGGAGGAGAAGGTGTGATAAATCCCTTCCTGCACTTCTCACCATCAGTTCCTGCTTTTGCTGAGCACATGGAAGTGAGGAGCAAATTTGAAAACCGTGACCTTAAAAACATATTGGGGAATTATTAATAGGTATGCATAATTCAGAATTCATGCAGCTTACCTCTTTTGAAAATACGGCAAGTTTTAGCACAGCTACTCCATGAACACAGTTTTAAGCAGCCATTTAATGAATGCCCCACCCTCAGCCACTATTTTGGGACTAGAAGTCCCACCCTTAACCCCTGACCTTTTCAATCAGAAGTGCATCCCCTTGCCCTCCAGAAATACTTCTTTTGGGAAGAGGGATTGCCATCTTGGAACCAGAAGAAAACCAAAACATATGCTAAAAATCAAACTAGTATAACATATTTTAATTTTATTTCAACAAAATATTTTTGCCCTGATTTATGTATTTGCATAATGTACATAGAGGCGATTGCATAATAGCTCGAAAACAAAGTCTTACTCTTGTATATTGTATGTGGGAGAGTGTGTAGGGTGTAATTAGGTGAGGTGTGTATGGTGGTGTGTGTATGGAATTTGTAAAATGGTGTGGCTGTGTGTTCAGGGTAGGGTTTATGGGGGGATTATGGGAGCAGGGTGTGGGTATGTGTGGTGCTTAAGAATATATTTTGTCATTTTCCCAGGTCTATTCCATTTTTAATTTTTTTAAGGCACAATTTCTCATGTTTAATAGAAGGCAGATTCCTTTTTATCTGTAATTAAATCCATAAGTTGTTATTCTCTGAAGGTCCTTGTGGATTGTGACTTGATTGTTACAAAAATGAATGACTTGAAGCGGTTCCTAGTATCAGTTTAGTGTAAGAATCTAATTCATTATTCATTAATTCAGTATTCATTGTAATAATACTAATCATAATAAACTCATTGAGTAGGCATGAGGGTGTTGTGTATATTTCCATAGAAACTCTGTTTGTTAACCACCTTTAGCAAAACACTCTTTAAAAATTCCATTCTTGCAATAGTGAATCTGCTTATTTCTTTTTGTAATTATATGCTAGGGCTGTGCAAAGCTTCGGGTGCCAATTCAATTCGAATGATATTCAGCCCAATTCGGCAGCCGAATCTCCAAATCTGAATCAAATCAGGAGACCGATAACAAGGTCTGAATCAATTCAAAGCTCTCCGAATCAATTTGCAAAAGATTAGGAGAGCTTCATTGGTTTGAGCAGTCCCTGCTTGCTGCCACAAGGAGCTCCATGCTGGTAAGTGGCGGGGATAGAGTGGGAGGGGGGACCATGGGGGATCCCTGCCAGGCCCCATCCCCTGCCTCCTCCCTCAGCCCTCTGAGCACCCCTCACCCCCACCCACTCTCCCAACCTCCCTCTGCGCATGGCTGCCCCACCTGGCCCCAGCTCCTGGCTCTTAAAAATAAAACAAAAAACAACAAAAGCGCTGTACTCACTGACTGCTGCAGCAGCATCACTTCCCACAGCCCTATTATATACCTGTATTTTATATATAGTGAAGATCTTCAGGCGTATAGGCCATACTAAAAATAAAATTATTCTATTTTAGTTCATCTTATTTTGCTTGCTTTTTTCTGGATTTATGAGGCTGGATTTCCAGCTCGTATGAATCAGTATAGCTGCAGACAGTTTAGACCAGGGACAGGCAATTATTTCAGCTGGAGGGCCGCTTAGTAAGTTTGTTGAGCTGTCAAGGGCCACAAGGTTAGCCCTGCCCCTTGACAGGTGCCCTGCCCACAGTTACTATCTCGGGACCAGAAGTTCCACCCCTAACTCCTGACCTTTGCCACAGGAAGTCCCTTCACATAAACCTGGAAGTACTCCTTTTGGGAGGGGAGGGTTGCCATCTTGGAACCGGAAAAAAAAAAATTGTATGCTAAAAGTCAAACACTAATGAATAGCATATTTTCATAGACTCATAGATTGAGGGACAGCGGCAATGTGCCTATCTTTCCATTAATTGAATGTGTGGCCAGGCTGGTGCTCCCATCAGCTGATGGGGCTCCTAGCCATGAGGGTCCACTATGTTTATGGTGCACCCCTGTATCTGGGAGCCTGGATCTAAACTATAGCAGGCACGTATTTATCAAACGGTGCTTAGAAATATCGAATGTTGGAAATTCTGTTACCTTTCTAGGTAACCTGCTCCAGTGCTTAAGCACCCTCATAAGTAGAAATTTCTTTTAACATCTACCATAAATCTGTTTCAGTTTAAGCCCATTATTTCTTTTCTTGTCCCCCCGACACACACAATTACCATCCTCTTCATAACAACTCTCCTTCTATTTGACATTTATTAAATAGCCTTTCTAGACTTCTGATTGGACTTTTTTCTAATTTATCCACATCTTTCTTGAAGTCCAGTGCTTGATATTGGACATGGTGTTTCAGCTGAGGTCTCATCATTCCTGAGAAGAATGGAAGAATTCTTTTCTATGACTTATGTAACACTCCAGCACGATAATAACTTCTTTGCCACAGTATTACACTGTTGACTCACAAACAGAAGTTGTCATTGGAGCAGGATCAGCTGTTCTGGGATGCATCCAGGCACAGCTGATCCACTTCAGTGTCATCCAGAGATGTTGCTGGGGCTGTCACTTGTGGGGCTTCAGGGGACTGATCCTGTAGGACAGTGACCCTGGATGCTGTGCCCTGGGTCAGGGTGTGGCAGCCTGCAAAGTCACACCCCACGTTGGGACATGGCAGCAGGATTCCCTGCAGGGAAATCCTGTGGGACACATCTGCAAGCGGGAGAACCCTGTGCATGGCACACTGATGCACATGCTTGAGGGAATCCAGGGCTGCATAATAAGCAAACTAATGTCCTCCCATGTAAGGCATGTAAGTCACAAACTATGACTACCTTTGCTCATGGCAACAATATTTAGGCACTGACAGCATGACAAGGGGCTAGGACAAGTTTGCTCGCAACTTGTACCTCCATAAAAAAAGTGTTCTGGTGGCTGAAGGGCAGCATCTGTTTGCACTCATATTAAGCTTGCTGTCTGTTATAAACCCCTCCAGAGTTTCCTGCAGTCCTGCCACACACTGCAGAGAGAACTTCTGGAGCTCTAACATCTCAGAAAGGATGAGATCCATCTCAGAAAGGATCTCTGAAATCCTAGAAAGTCAAAACACTTCACCATTTTTGGAGAGTATGCAGTGTCAACCTCCTCCAAATATGTCCCCAAGGTCTGGCATAATCTGGTTCCAATGGAGAGAACTATTTGTTCAGCTACTGATGAGAGCTCCAGGATATCCAGTCTACAGTATTCCTAAGACACAGTTAGAAAGTGTAAGGATGGAGCTGCCCACGTTCTTTCTTATTCTCTCTCTGTCGATCTATTTATGTTTTGGACAAAAGCATATGGTTTAGATGGCCATACCTCTGCATTACAGCCCCTTTGTAATGTGTGTATCTGTTACATACTTGGAACAGAAGTCTTATAATAGTCTTGTGAAAGAAGGGGTCAAAAGATAGTGCATCATAAAATAATACCACATTTAGCAAAAACTATTCAAATATACTGTGTATTTTAATTGTTAACAGTCATCAAGATCTCTGAATTTTCCTATTAATGCTAAAGTGCACAAGGAGTGTCCTTTCATTCTTTTTTATGCCACTTCCTGATAAAGTGAAGGCCTTTGTTATTTAATGTTCATTGTTATTTTTTTAAATGCAAATTTTAATTATTTTAAATTATAAGTAACACTTTCAAAGGCCCCATTATTGGATAGGCTTTGGACTCATAAATTTTTTGTCCTTCAAGAATGGGTCATACACTGTAAATCCTTTAGTTTTTTGAAGCTTTAGCTTTAAGTGAATATAGATCATTTTTACTATGCACTGCAGGTTACTTTAAACACTATTGCCTGTATTATCTACAGAATTGCTCTCCTAGGGTGAATCTACATGAGATGCTTTACTGTGCATTAGACTAATGAGTAGTAAAGCATCACCGTCTAGACATGTGTAGCAATTATGGTGCAAGGGAACTCCGGGTGGCAGCAGAGGCCCTGTTGTCCAAGTTACACGCCAGGCGGAGCACTCGGGTGGCGGTGCCAACCCAGGCGTGTTCGGGCCCTGGGTGAGGGGGTGAGGAGAGTAGAAGACGAGTCCTGAGGCGTTGGTAAGGTAAAACAGAAAAAAACTTTACTTACAATGGCTTGAAGACCAACTTATGTACGAACAGGTGAGGAGAGGGGTGAGATGTACACGTATAAATGATCGGTCGGCGCAGAATACAAGGGTGCAACGCGGTACAAGCGATTCAAAACGCAGTGGCTGCAGCTGGATGGCAGCGTGCTGCAGTACTTGTATGGGTTCGTCGGTTCCCCAACGCTCTTGGGGCCTCTAGAAGCCGGGGTGAATCACCCTACTTGGGATCCACAGCTTCAGAGTAGGTTTTGACTTCTGACAGCGCACAGCGATCTGTGCTGTGAAGCTATCTTGGGTATCTCTCTCTAAGACCTTGTAGCTGGCCTCGCTAAGCTCTCCTGAAACACTCTCTCTCTCTTCTAACGCTAGTACACCTCCAAATCTCCTGATCACCCACTGCCCACACCTCTCTCAGGCCTGGGTCCCTTTTATCTCCTTTCTCAAGAAGGTTCTAAGCTCTGTCACTCAAAATAAGTAGGTCAATATAGTTAACTCTTTATCAACTGACATTTCTCTGGACATGACCCTCTGCTACTTCATGACTTTGGTTGAAGGGTCATGTTACTTAACATTTTGTAATAAAGTAAACATTAATAAATTGAACAAGGTGATAACTTTGAGGTAGCATTATTCAAAGTGCTTAACGGATAAGTAACTTTGACATTTATAATCACTAATATTTCTTAAGCTTTCTATTCTATTCCATGGCTCTGGTTAAGGGGCCATGTCACTTAACTTCTTAAAACATAAACATTACAAAGTTTATAACTTTAACTTTGTTTATATAGAGCATAATAATCTGGAGGGGGTCACAAGAAAATAGTTTCAACACAGGTGTATTAAACTAATGCACCAAAGTACAGGTGTAAATGCTGAATGGGAGAAAATTGCTCCTGGTCAGCCCAGGTAGCAGGGGATGAGGAGAGCTGTCCCAGCTGCTGGGCAACTGCCTCCAAGCCATGTAGCAATCAGGACCCACCCTGCTCTCCAGAGGACAGCTCTTTCTGTCCTGGAAATTTGGATAGGTCCCAATCTCCACGTGGCTGGCAGGTAGTTGCCCTGGAAATGGGACAGCTTTCCCCCACCCCACAGAGATCAGGACCAGCCTGTGTGCCCAGGGCCAGATTAACCCTTTAGTGAGCCGTAGGCAAACAAACTCGTGGTCCTGGACCAGTTGAGACCCTCCTACCCCCAGCCTGATACTGCAACCTGCAAGGAGAAGGGCTCAGAGCCACCACTAGGAAGCAGTCACAGTAGTGGCAAGGCTGGCAGAAGGGAAGGCAGGTGGATGAGACCATTTGTGCCACCACCATTGAGGGAAGGACCAGCCCTCACCCCCAACTCAGCCATGTGCCTAGTTTGCTTATGCATTTATCTAGCCCTGCCTGTGCTCCCCTGCTAGCCTGAAGCTGGCACCAAGGGGAGTCTGGAGTTCCCCCTGGCTGCTGCAGGCTGAACTGTTCCCATCAGAAGCAAATTTGCTCCCAACAGGCACACATTCCAATGCATGAGGGGTGTAATTTAGTGTGCCTGAATTTTCTGTACATAAATGTGTACAGAACATTCAGGTGCATTAATTGTACATTTAGACATTCCCCTAATATAGTGAGACATGAAATTCACAAATGGAAAACTTATATACCTTGAGAATTCATTGCTATATTCAATCCATTTTTATTACACTGATAATTAGAGAAGCAAAATGATATAACTTCATTGGACAGGTTAAAGTTTTATTTTGCTAATCAAGTTTTTTTCTAATTAGGTTTTTTTTTCTTGCACATTATCTTTCACATGCAGTAAGTTATCTCTTCATTGTCCATAAATTGAAAATAATATTCTTTTGAGCAACAGGATATGAAATGTCATGCTCACTTAAAGCAAGATGTCCTCCAGGAAATTATGCTGCTTTTTTGTAATGTACATACAGTTCTGCTATCCTGTATAATAGTGGATCCCTATCTGAATGTACCACAGAGAAATCTATTTCCAAGAGGTGGAATCATATATCTACCTATTTTTACACAAACCGATGATACAAACTCAGAAGAAAAGATTAAAAATTTTAAAAACCCAACAGTGGGATTTTTTAAACAACTATTAATTGATGGGTTGCTTTATCCCCTTTGATTTTTACCAGGTGCTCATGTTTTCTTCACAGTTAATTATGCATGTGAATGGGCAGTGGAGCTTTGCCAATTCAATGTAAGGCATGATACCAAACCAAAAAACACAATGAGCTGATTTGCCTTCTTTTATTTAATCAGAATAAAAAAGCAGCTATTTAGAGGAACTGCTAATGTGAAATGCTATAAATCTGATTTTGTCTTTTCTTTAAAATGGCTTGTGAGGTTTTGGGTACTTCCTCTGTGGTAGCGCTAAGGACCCATCTTTCATGGTGTTGTCAAGAGCAAATGGCCATCATACATACAGCCATAAAGCAAAAGAAACAATGACATAGAGGAAAGTACATGTGCACTGCTGCCCTCCTTTCCTTCAGAAATATAGTGATTCTTCAGTCTGTTCGACAATTTTAAACCAAGAAAGTAGAGGAAGGATGGTATCTGTTTACATTTTAAAGATAGCTGGAGCATAAAATTATGTTAATTAAAATAGCCATAGTTACATTATATGATTAAAGAGAAAAAGTTTGTTAGGGATATAAGCACTTGAGCTTCAATTTTAAGCATCTGCACTTGGCTCCTTTCAGAATATGCTAAATTTGATCCTTATGATAATGACTATTCCTGTACTCCTAATTCAGTCTTTTGGAAACAACCATTGGACATTTTATTACCATCACCATGTCATATCATCATATCATCATGATCCTTTGCCAGCAGAAGGATCTATCAGCAGTTATCACTGGAACAAAAAATGTCTTTGCAATTGACTTAAAACATATGCTAAGTAGATCATTACTAGTATAAGTTGAAGAAAACAATGGAAATCCCAAACTTGATGACAGGTTTTCTTCAATTTAGAGGTAGAAATTAAACTGCATTCAAGTCTTCAGTATTAAAGCTGGCAGAGAAACATTCTAAATTGCTGATGTGACGGGCTGGCTGGTAGTGACGTAGCCCAGGAGTTTTGAAAGGGCAAAAGATGACTGGAGGACTTGGGATTCCCTTTCCTCACCAATCAGGTCCCAGAGACTCACCCTATGTCCCCTGATTGTCCCCTTGGATCACCTGGAGGGGCAGTGTGGCTGACTCAGAGAAGAGACCAGTGAAGGATCACGAGGAAGGAGCTTCAAAGAGCTGGCAAGAGGTGAGCAAGTGGGATGGGAGAAGCTGCCCCAGAAGAGCCTGAAGGAGTGGAACCTGCAGGCAGCAGTTCGACCCTCAGCAGCATGGCATGCAGCCAGCAGGAGAGGCTTCCTGCTGGGCTTGAGGATCCCCTATGAGAGGCTGTTGCCAGCAAGAAAGGCTCCCCTAATCCAGCAAAGATCTGAGCAGTGACCTGAGAGGTTTCCAGCTCAGCTTCTAGCTCCTCCAATCTGAGGCCAGGCAGCTCAATGTGAGACCGGGGCTCCGGGAAGGTCAAGACCCCTAGCAGCTTGGAGCAGTGCTACTAGTGGTGCCTGTGTGGCAGCATCTCTGCCTACCATTTGGGAGAGCTGAGTTTAAGTCCTAGCTGGGGTGACTGAACTAACAAGAAGTAAATCTTCTTGCAGTGGAAAGGGGCCGTTGAGCTCTCCCCTTTTCTCCCCCTCCAGGTACTTAGGAGGGTACCCTATATTTCCTTGTCATTGGGGCATTGTAGTGTCCACTATACCCCCTGATTTATGCCTGTTATGTTCCCAGTATTGTTCCCTCATTAAAAAGGTATATGGTTAAGTCCCCATTGGTGGTCTAGCTTTGCTCTATAGGGGGAGGAGAGTCCCTATACCTCCCACAGCACTTGCGCGCCTGCTTTGATCCTTTCAATTGCAGAGGGAGTACCTCTTGGAGTACTGCCCGGGTTAAACTGATTATAGATTCCAGAATATTCAAGAATCAGTTGTAAAGTTTTTAATGTAATAATTGAAGTAGAAAGGTTACATATACATGCTGAATAGCAGTCACTGATAAATATCAGTTATTTTAGATAATATGAGACTTAGGCTTTTTGTGATGTTGGTAACACCATGGCTAGGTACAGACATTCAAAAAGCCAGAGGTGGATTTGAACTAACATACAGAGGTTTTTCTAAGCAGACTAAGCTAGTTGAGGAGTGAACAGCACACAAGTTCACCTTTGGTGGAGGTTGGGGGCAGGCATAAGGCTTTCTGCCCTGGTCAAGGCCAGCAGATTGGGGATGTTCCCACACAGCTTCCAGCAGGCTGCCAAAGAAGCTGAGTGCAACCAGTAGCTGGCTGCCCCTGACTGGCCAGCTCAGCCCTGCTGCCTGCCAAGAACCAGCTGTCAGCCACTGCAGGCAGTGGGGGCGTGGGGAGGGGAGGGGAGGAGGCCCTCCCAGCTGTGCTGGCTTCAGCTGCACTGGCTGTCAGTGGCAGCCAGAGCAGGGGTGGGAATGGGGGTCCCCTCCACACAGACCTGACCCCCGCCCCCGCAGACACACATGCCCGCCTTCCTTACCCCTGCCCAGCTGCAGCTGCATGTGTCCCTGCACAACAATGAAGCAAAGGGAGGGGGAGCTCCACTTGCTTCTATCAGGACTTTCAGATTTGGAGTTTCTCTACCTAACTTGCCAGTAGGTATTCTCAGAACCTGCCTAATGAATGGTTTCACAGAAAATAAAAAAGAAGGTGGTAGTAGTGATGGGGCCTGTGCTAGGATCCACATCTCGCCTCCCACTGCCCTGCCAGCCCTCCAGTGCACACAATGTTTTTAACCTAAAAGCTCAGGTATTAGAGTACTCACTTAGGATGTGGGAGAATATGTGAGATCTGGGTTTAATTATTTCCTCTGCCTTCGGGGTTTGAACCAGCCACTTCCTAAACACCAGGTTCCAGGGTGTGCTGGCATGGGAAGGTGCTCTCAGTCTTCCCTGCTGAAGCTGTTCTACTTCTTATAGCATCACTAGTTATTCACTGAAGCAGAGAAAGAAGGAACATGAGTGACCATGACTTGATAGCCCAGCAAATTAACTACTCACCTGGGAAGTGGAAAACCTGCTTTCCAGTCCCTGATACACTAAGTACTTAATGCAAAATAGTGAAACACTCATTGGATCAGGGACTGGACCCCAGGTGTCCCCTTTCCCAATTAAGAGCCTTAATCACTATGTCCACTTTATACATTGAGCTCTTGGTGACTAGATAAAAACGGTATTCTTGATGAATAACATGAGCATTCAGGAGAAGATGATAACTATTATTATTGGCACTCATTTAAGGATATATGTTTGTGTGCCTATGCAGGTAGACTTTTTAAAGCCACACTATGCACACTTTATATGTGGTGTGTTATGGGGCTTCTTCCAATGCAAAGGAGGTCAAAAAGTAATGAGCAAGTGTCAAGAAAGATCATTTATGAGAAGTGGATGCTATGCATAATAAACATTAGCACATGTTTAACAAAAA
>JAGPOW010000261.1:247256312-247278424 GCA_030014935.1 Caiman crocodilus
CACTGTCTCCCAGGTGATCCAGCACCCGCAGCCCCCTCACCAGGTCGTCACCCGTGGCCAGCACCAGGTCCAACAAGGCATCTCCCCTGGTGGGGCTGAATGATCTCCTGAGGTCCCTTCTAGCCCTAAACTTCTTTGAATCTGTGACCTCAGGAGGTCATTTGGTCCAAACCCCTGGTCAAAGCAGGACCATCCCCAACTAGATCATCCCAACAAAGACTTTGTCTAGTTGAGCCTTAAAAACCTCCAAGGATGGAGAGTTCATAACCTCTCTGGGTAACTTGTTCCAGTGTTCAATACCCTCCTCATGAGACAGTTTTTCCTAATATGTAACCTAAACTGGAGCAGGAGTCAAGGCAGATGCCCTGTGTCTGTAGTCTCTGCCAGAGCTGCAGCCAGGGACCAGAGGGGAGGGGCCCACCCTGATGGGCTGGAGCAGAGAGTAGAGCCTCACCCAGTGCTGCAAAGCATCTGAGATGCTGGAGGGTTCTGATTTAACTTAAACCAGGAAAGGGGTCTGAGACAGACATTGCATAAACCAGGTTGAGCCAAATCAGGTAAGTCTGATACTACCTTCAACCAGGTTTATCTCAAACCTGTTTCAGCCATTTTCAAACCAGTTTATGTGCACTGAACATCTGTTTTGTTACAGATTTAAATCAGTTTCTGATCACTTAAACTGGTTTATGTGTAATGTCTGTCCCTAGTCCATGAGATTTCTTTTGATCCAATCCTCCAATTTGTCTAGGTCCCTGTGAATCTTAGCCCTACCTTCCAGTGTATTCACTACTTCCCCCAGCTTGGTGTCATCTGCAATCTTGCGGAAGGCGTGATCCATCACATCCCAACTTCCAGGCCATTCATGAAGATATTGAATAGGACAGGCTCCTGGACTTACCCCACATGCACTCCACTTGCTACCAGCTACCAGCAGACGTCAACCCATTGATTTCTACGCTGTAAGCTTGTTGATCCAGCCAGTTTTTGTTTACCTTACAAACAATTCATCCAGCCTGTCCATCCTTAGCTTGCTTACAAGAAAGTTGGGGGGGGCTGTATCAAAAGCCTTGCTAAAGTCAAGATCACAACCACTGCTCTTCCTGCAACCACAGAGCCACTCATCTTGTCATAGAAGGCAATCAGGTCTGTCAGGCACAGCTTGCCCTTGGTGATTCTGTTCCTAACTACCACCGTCTCCTTCAAGGACTTAGAAATGGATTCCTTGAGGACCTGCTCAAGGCTTTTTCCAGGGATGAAGGTGAAGCCAACTGGCATGTAGTTTTCCAGATCCTCCTTCTTCCCTTTCTTAGAGAAGAGCACCATATTTGCCCTTTTTCAATTATCCAGGACCTCTCCTGACCACCATGAGTTTTCTGTGATAATGGCCAGTGGTTGTGCAATCACATCAGCCAACTGCCTCAGCCCTCTTGTGTGCATCACATCTGGCTCCATGGACTTATACTCATCCAGCTTTTTAAAATAGCTCCTAACCTGTTCTTTTGCCACTGTTAGCTCCGCATCTCCTCCCCAAACTGTGCTGTCAGGTGCAGTAGTCTGGGGGCTGGCCTTGCCTGTGAAGACTGAGGTGAAAAAGGCATTGAGCACTTCAGCCTTTTCTTCATCCTCTGTCACAAAGTTGCCTTCCACATTCAATAAGGGGCCTGCACTTTCCCTGATCCTGCTGTTGTTGCTGACATACCTGCAGAAAACCTTCTTGTTACCTTTCACATCCCTTAATAGCTGTAACTCCAATTGTGCTTTGACCTTCCTCATTTCATCCCTGCATGCCCAAGTAATAATCTTATACTCCTCCTTAGTTGTTTGTCCAAGTTTCCACTTATAAGCTTCCTTTTTGTGTTTTAGGTTACTGAAGTGTTCCTGACAAGCCAAGCTGGTCTTCTGCCATATTTGCTAGTATTCTGGCATATTGGCATATTTCTTCCTTTCCTCAGGATTCTGAACACAATGATCTTGTGGTCACTGTTGCCCTAATTGCCATCCATTACCACATTCCCCACCATTTTTTTCCCTGTTTGTGAGGAGCAGGTCAAGAAGAGCACAGCCTCTAGTTGGCCACTGCAGCAGTTGTACCAGGAAATTGTCCCCAACATGCTCCAAAAACTCCTGGATTACCTGTGCACTGCTGTATTGCTCTTCCAGCAGATATCAGGGTGATTGAAGTCCCCCATGAGAACCAGAGCCTGTGAAGTCCCCCATGAGAACCAGGAAAACTTCTGCTAACTTTATGAATAAAGCCTCATTCACCATGTCCTCCTGGCCTGGTGGTCTATAGCAGACATTCACCATGACATCACCCTTGTTGCTCTCCCCTCCAGAAAAAGTCCCCTTATCTTTTAATGGGATCATTTGCAGGATAAAACACTATTTTATGGGCTCATCTACATGTGAAATTTATTTGATGTAATAAACTGGTGCAGTTCTTCCTCCTCTTCTTCCCTCTCTGTCCTTCTTTTACAGTTTATACCCATCCATGACAGTCTCCAGTCTTGCAGTGCTCCAGTCTTGCAAGTTTCTGTTATTTCAATTATGTCATAGTTCTGTGACTGTGCAAGGACTTCCAATTCTTCCTGCTTGTTTGTCAGATTCTGTGTATTTGTGTACAGATGCCTGAAGTAAGTAGCCAAATGCCCTACTTTTCAAGAAAAATTAGAAGGCCTCCCCTTTTGCTCCCCTCTAGCTTGTGCTTCCTCCAGGTCACCCACTTCCCCACTTACCTCAGAGCTTTGGTCTCCATCCTCTGGTGAATCTAGTTTAAAGCCCTCCTCACTAGGCTAAGGAGCCTGTTTGTGAAGATGCTGTTCCTTCTCTTCAGCAAGTGGATCCCATCCCTTTCTAGGAATCCTTTTTGGAACAAAAGCCCATGGTGAAAGAAGCCCAAACCCTGCTGGTGACACCATCTATTCAACCATGCAAAGATCTGCAGGATGTTTACACTCCTGTCTGGGCCCCTCCCCTTGATTGGAAGGTTCTAGAAGAACACCATCCTGTCCCCTTCAACTTGCACCCAGAGGCCTGTAGTCACTTTGATCTGCTCAGTGTCCTGCCTGGCAGTATCATTCATGCCCACATGGATGAGCAGCATGGGTCATAGTCAGAGGGCTGGAGAGTATTGATAATCTTTCACTGACATCTTGGATCTGGGCTCTAGGCAAGGAGCAGACCTCCCAAGACAACAAGGCAGGCCAGCAATGCCTGCCTCTGTCCCACCCCAAAATGGAATCTCCAACCCCCACCATCACCACCATCAGTCTCTGAAGGGTAAAGGCCTGACTAGGAGCAGATGCATCCTAAAGATCTACACCTGGTTGATGTTTCCAGCAGGGCTTTGATTTCTTCAGCAATGGATTGGTATTTTAGGAAGCTGGGAGAAGATGGGTTCCACCTGAAGAAGGAAAGGGAAGAGGGTCTTCACAAACAGGCTGGCTAACCTAGTGTTAGGTTCATGCAGGGATGGAGACAAAAGCTCAGAGGTAAGTAAAGAGTCCAGTGGACCTGGATTTTTAAGTTTAGTAAGGGAAAGCAATTAACAAAAAGCATAGCAGTGTTCTCAGAGAAGATGGAATAATCAGTTAGATACCGCATATATGTATACACTAATGTGAGAAGCAAGGGAAATAAACAGGAAGAATTGGTGTTTATAGTACAATTAAGAATTATGATGTACCTAGGATAATGGAGACCTGGTAGAATAGTTCACATGCCTGGAGTGTGGTTGTGGATGGCTATAGCTTATTCAAGAAAGATGAGCAGGGGAAAAAGGAGAAGGTGGTATATAAAGATGTGCATACATTCTGAGGTGCAATGCAAAGTGGAAGGTAGGCTTGTTGAAAAACTCTGGCTCCTGGATCCTCTTTCTTCCCTTTCTTGAAGATAGGCACTAGATTTGTCTTTTTCCATATCACTTTCATATGATCCTATGAATAAAACAATGCCAATCAAGTATGGAAGCTATAGTTAGTGGTTGATTCTGGACAGGCTGGAAGGAAAAATGCATACGTGGTTTGTATCGCTGCTTGTCAGGTCAAGTAGCAAATCTACTGATTCTTGACTGCTTCTTCCAACAGTACTGTGGAGATGTCTGGCCTTTTATAAATAATAAAAGTAACAGCAGGGATGAATTTAGCCTTATGTGAGCAGAAATCTCTAAAATATATTTGATATCTTATATATTCGTGGTCACATCAGAGCAACCAACCTACTTGCATGGCAAATATGGAATGTGGCATAATCTAAACACAGTAAAAGAGAGAGTGGAAGAGGACTGAATTTTTTGAGTCTCAGTTTGTGCTGGCTGAAAATTTGTCTTAAGAAACTTGTTTGATAATAGGATTTTTTCCAGGGTGAAGTGGGAAGAGGGAGAGGCTGGTTTGTTGGGTTTGTTGTTTGTTTGTTTTTTTGGTTCAGGGACCTATTTGAGATCTACTGCTCTTTCTGAAAAGGGCATTATATGTTGCAAATGAAAAAGAATAAGCTCTTATTTTTATATTTTATATCCATTGAGATCTGTTGTGTGGAAACATCGACTTGCCCCCTTCCTCAGAAAAAAAGAATAATGCTGCCTGGCTCACCAGACATGTGCCGCCTTCTCCCTGAATCTAACTTCCAGTCCCCTTAATTATTTCAACCTTATGGTAAAAGCTATGTGATAGACTAAAATTAAAAATAAAACTGTTTGTAAGAAGGTGCTTTAAGAGGGGAATTAGATGTCATTAAAAACTCATCTTGTTAAGTGATTAAGCTTTATGGCAATGAAAGGAATAGAAAACATTAAGATATAGGTCAGG
This sequence comes from Caiman crocodilus, assembly GCA_030014935.1. Taxonomy (NCBI): domain Eukaryota; kingdom Metazoa; phylum Chordata; order Crocodylia; family Alligatoridae; genus Caiman; species Caiman crocodilus. The sequence goes on from JAGPOW010000261.1 coordinate 247,261,118, forward strand.
ATATAGATATTCTTGGGGTTTGGGAGTATGAACAGAATAGATATGTGGTCTTGTGAGTGTTAATCTGAGTTTTGTAGTCTTAGCAGATCTATTTTAAAGTCTGAATTATATATACAGATTGTAATTGATACTTGGTTTCATTTATTGACATTTATTGTAAAGTCACTAAGCACTGGATTGGTGCTTGTGATTGTTATAAATTGAAAGAATAAATGAATATTAGTGAATGACATTTTTTCAAAGATGTTTTGTTACTCGGACAAGAGTACAAGGGCCATATGAGGGTCCAGTTACCCTGGTAACTAATTGTTCATCTTGAAATGACTGGCCGAATGGCTGGGTACAGCACAAATTGTAATTTACTCAGAACAAACATGCTTCTCTGGCATTGACATAAAAGTTCAGATTACAGTGTCAGTGGGCAGCAACAAAAGCCATGTGAAAGATATGGCTATGTGACTCCCACCCTACCTTAACTTACTGAAACCTTACTGAATCCTCAACTCAGAAGAACTAATTTGTAAATGGCATGTGCTGTTATACATATCCAGGGACTTTACCAAATGAAAACCGACTTCCACTGTATCCAACAGAGATATCCAGTAGCATATCTGGGGGAGGAACAGAGATAGCAGGCTTTGAGTGGGAATGAGAAAATAGCCTCTATCACCAGCAAAAATGGCAGCTGGTGCTGCCCACTGCATGGAGCTGCCCTGTTACACCTCTGTGATATTCAAGCCTACCCGTATTTCAGTATAGCAGTGCACTGCCTGCAATATTATTAATATTTGATATTAAGACTGATACAGAGAGAGTTGAATGATGTTAAATATTATTAATGTGTTAAAAGAAGGCAACACTAGGTATTGTTATGCCCCCGATAAAAGGTATTTGTAGCAGTTTTCCTTCTGCAAGTGGAATGTTTGGTCCTCTCTGATACACATGCCACGGATCCTATTTTTGTGTAGCAAATGTAACAAAAATCAAATAAAGACACATGATTGTTTTAAATATTTGGGGCCAGATTGTACCTGGTATGCACAGATCTGTAGAACTATATTGCTGCAGGAGCAATGCAGAACCCTTGCCAGAGCTGTGCAGAAGAGGGTATGAGTTTATATCTACTCTTCTTCACAAGGGACAGAGTAGCAGTACCTGCTGATATGGAGGATGGGTGGTCAAGATATAGACCCATTCCTTCTTGACTATGTTGACAGTGGCCAGAGCTCACAGGGGTGATAGGAGAGACTGCTTTTCCCATCAGAAAGCAAGAGAATTTTTATTGCTCCTTCTGGCTTCCTACCACCTGCAGCTGCTCTGCACAATCTGGTCCTTATTAATATTTCTTCAGAATAATATTTTGATCCCAGTGTGCATCCATTTTATGCATTGGCACCTGCTCATGAACTTACTAGCTGAACTCTTAGTGGAGTGCAGGGGAGTGGCCCTGAGATACCAGAGCTTTTCATGTTTAGATCGCTTTTGAATCTGTCTTTGGCTAGTAGGGACAGGAAGTTGTTGCCATCTGGTGGCTGATTTCATAGCCAGTATCAAATAAGCTGGAAGTCTCAATATTATCCTTAGCAGACAGGTGTCCCTGAAACCATTAATACAGTGCCAGCAAAGGACAGAATGGTTAAAAAAAAAAGAAGGCTGATATGTCTTCTGATCTTTAGGGGTAGCCTATGAAGGCATATTGGCAGGACAGTATAGGGGAAACTGTACTACTTGATCTGTAGTACTTTGTTCTCAACTCAGTACTAAATCAAGCAGCAAATCAATTTATAAAACTTGTGGTGGGTGGGGCAGCAGAGGGAGACGTTGTTTGGTTTTTGGTATTTTAGCATAATGCTTTTCTGACTACAGTAATACAATATTTTCTGATTGTTAAAACTGAGCTGAAGGTTGAACATTCCCAATGGTATTGTGCTGTGTCTGGGAACCTGACGTTTTGTCCTTTCATTTACTTTTAAATTAGAAGCAATGTGAGTCAATTTATGTTAAAATGTTTTAATTAACAAGACCCAGATGCAGTATCAAAAGTTCTAGTGGAAGCTTAAAAATATATCCAGGATTTAGCCCTCTGTAAGGTCTGACTATAAATTCTCCTGATGCAACTCATGCTACTCCTGTAGTAGTTTACATTTTTTCCTAATTTTTTTTACAGCATGTTACACTGGCCCATATTAAAAGATGCCTGGATTTCAATTTGAAACCATGGCAACCAGAAGTGGTGATTTGTGTGTTTGCATGAGAATGTGATCATGTTATCTCTAGAGATAATGCACATAATGCAGATACTGTAACTACTCTACCTAATTCTGCAAAAGATGGGGGGATCACTACCACAGCAATCAAGTTAAAGAATAAAGCTATTTTTCTCTTTGGGAAAGGAAAGAGCAGGACTTCAAGGCATATAAATATATCTCTCATATTCAATATATTCAGATCCTGAATGCAACAACAGCTGTCAAAGATATCATCAGGAAATGAAAAGGAACTCTTTCTTTCCCATTTTCCAAGAATCTTTCCCATCTAAACTATAAAAATACTTCCAGGAGAACATTTTCTGCTGTCAAACACCCATAAAGTTTAGCATGAGCTTAAGTTATTTGGGGGCCTTGGAGACAAAAATCTAATGAATAAAATCTGAAACATTTTTTTTCAGCCCCATTTTAAGAGCAAATCTGAAAACTATCTTAACCATGGACTCTGTAATAAAGCTCTAGTCAGGCTAGGCATGACCTCTTTAACTAATTTATGCAAAAATCTGGGCTGTGTGTGGCACAACTGACAGCAGAGTAGCCTTCAGTAGATTAAATCAGCCTTCCCAAATAGAAATCAGAAACCCATACGGTGTAGCAATATTTCTGCCATGAACTGTAAAAGTGAATACTAGGAGAAGGGTATGATTTTGTTTCTCATTAATGGTGGAACAAACAGAAAAAGATCCCTTGAAAGTTAAAGCTTAGCTGCTGCATAGTGTCCTCATGTATTATGAGTGAGAAACAAAGGAAACTGAGAAACTTCAAAGCTTCCTGTGGCATTCAGAGCTTTCCATCTTCAAAGCACCTCTCCCTTTTGTAGTTCTGCTCTGGGTTTAATTAATACATTTTAAATATTGTTACTGTAAACAGTGTCATCTTTGTTTTCTACCCAGTTCTTTTTCAGAGTAATGTAAATTATTTTATGAAGCTATCTGTCATCTTTATTTAGTGCCTCTTAACCTCTTTTCTTTTACAAATGAGTAGTCACCTCCAGTTGAGATTAAAACATCATTTGAAAAGTGCGTGTGTGTGGGGGGGCGCACGTGTGCACATGTGTGTGTGTGTTTGTGTGTGAGAGAGAGTGCGAGAGAAGGAGAAAGAGAGAGGGAAAGAAACAGTTCGGGGGGGAAGAGCGGCGGGGAATGTCTTGCTTGCCTTTTATTTAATGTTTTAAAAATAAAAATAGGCATGACGCATTTCATTCCATACATTAGCCATATTTTAATATTTTCAGACTATAAAGATAGATGTAGAATACATAATAGGCCTTTTGGTTCAGAAAGCTAATTCTGAATATTAGTGCAAGAAAAATATGATATGATATGTGCACTTCATGTCATTCTATTGCCTGGAGTCTTACACGTCTTATACATGTGCCCACTACACATTATTTCACTTCTAAAACACCTGGTTTTTTTGTTATTGAAAAATGCTCAGTAGTTGTAATGTAACATTTTATCTCTTCACACTGATGTTTTTGTCAATGGCAATGAAGAATTTTTATCCCTCAAATCATATATTTTATATAAACTTAATGGTTATATTGTAACATTTTTAAAAATAATTTCCAGGGAGGGAAGGTAGAATGGGAATATTGAAGAAATCTCTTCTCATCAGTTAGTCTGAATACAGCCTCAGTTAGCAATACCTATTATATTGTTTTGTCTGTTGAACATGATTTGCTTATGTTTTGGTTTTCGAGGAACTAAATAAACGTTAATACCATTAGATGTGTTACAATTGTATATTTTTCCATGCTATTTTTTTCTTTTCTGTGCTGTTTCTTAGCAGCAGGAAAAAGGAACATATGGTCATTAAAGAGGATATAGTGAAAGGAAATGCATAGAAAAGATAATGAAAGGCCAGAAAGGAAATATAAGGAAATGAATAAGAGGATATAAGGAAAAGAAATATATGGAAAAGAGGTGAAGAGCTTAGCAAGGGAATGTAAGGAAATGAAATTTCAGCTTCATTATGGTCTTGTGAGCCAAAGAATCTCAGTTGCTAGTCTCATCCTAGCCCATATTAACTATGATTAACACAACATCAAATATGGGATACAAAGAATTAATATTAGGTTTTAAAACAATACCAATCCTCCCATTTCTCCAGGCAGTAAAAGAAGGCCTAATCCCAAAGTGAGCTGAAGCTGACAAAAATTTGTTGACTTTAATGAGGTTTGGATCAGACCCCAGAGGTGTTAAATGGTTACCAATACTTTTAATTTCTTTTAAAATTTAACTATTTCTCTGTATGCATATTGAATCCCAACAACTGGTATAGTGTCCCAACTAATGACTAGGTCCTGCCACAGTTAAGTCGATGGTAACACTAGAGTTGTCCAAGCAGCCAGCCGCAGTTTTTCTTCATGATACAGGGTTTAAATTCACTTCTTTTGCCAACATGAAGATGTGTAATATCTAAATAGTATTAATATTGGCATTTCTAGAAAATATCTTTTTTAAGGATAATGTTCAGAGGGCAATTGGGGTTAAGAAACTGATTTTTAATTTTGGCTTCTTACTGATCTCCCCATCTTTCTAACGCCATGTGGAAGTGTGCATGTGTGTGCAGCACATAGCAGATCCAAAATAAGTGCTAAGGATGGACAAAATAAAAAATATCCAGCACTTTTTGCAGGATTGGAGCAAGTCATTATTTTGCTAACTTCTCTCACAATAAGTGGATACTCTAAATTTAGTATGTATTTCTACTTCTCCTGGCACATAAAATTATAAAAATATTCTGAATGGGAAATGTCAGTTCTTCCCTTTGCTTTCACTTTTTTTCCTCCAATGTGTATTGAACTCATGTATCTTTCTCCAAGGTTCTTGTTTAGGCCTCATTCAGTTCTTCCATTTTAATTCTTTCACTTGAAGTTTTATCCTGTTTGTTTCTTTTCCATGCTCTATGTTTATAGTAGTTCAGTTTTTCTTTTTAAATTCCTTTTGTATCATTTTCTTCATCCTTTCTCTTAGTCTTTTTCCATTTTTTTCTCCTACTGTCTCATTTTCTGGTTCTGTAATGCCCTTTTTTTGACTTGTGTTCTCAGATCATTCTTTTATATGCACACTTTTTCCTTATCATTTTCCCCCTCCTCCTCCTCTCTCTCTTTCTCTCTTCCCCCCCTCCCGACCCCATCACCTCCCTGGTTCCTGGTCTTGTTGTTTTTGCTAGCTGGCTGTCACTCAAAATATTTCAGTAACATAACAAACAGTTCCCATGAGATTCCATGAAAAATCCTGTGAAAGCAGCTGTTCTTGTGATGTTTTCAGCAGTAAAAGTGCACAGAAAAGACTAACTGGACCTGGGCACCAAATGTAATGTTTGGGAGCATGGTCCATTTTTAATGGTCCTGTGAGTCTGTGCATGGGAGGGGGATTCTTCTTCAGCCTGAACCAATTCTGGCTCCACCAGCTGCTAATGGAACTCTGTTTTCTGGCCTTTAGATTCATGTATTTCTGGTAAAATTTGGAAGATGCAGATCTGATCTCATCTTTTCTTTAAGAAAAGAAAATGTGATATAAATCCTATTTAAGTTATTAAAATATATTGAACCTTTCAAGTTCCAATTGCTTGTTTTGAAGTTTTGTAGGACATAAATTCATTATATGAACTAGAGCCTTTGACGGGTTCTACATTTAAAAAATATATATATATGAGAATGGAAAACTAGCTATTCAGAAATAACTTTTTCCTTAGTCATTTTTATTCTGTTTGTTCACTGGCTATTTGAACTGCTCTACACAGGTTATAAGTATAAAATCCTTATTGATAACATTTTGCTTTAAGGCAGAGAATGCTGGGTTAAAAGATTCAAGTTGATATCTATCCAGAATGTTACTGTACTTATCAGGGATGGTCTGAAATGTTGATTTTTTTCTTGCTGAAATGTTGATTTTTTTTCTGTTTACTGATAGAAAACTTGTGATCAGTTATGTGTGTATGCCATGCCATCTATGGTTTGGGATCCCAAACACTACTATAATACAAATTATAATAAATACGGTTTTATTTTTGTGTACTCAAGTAAGTAATTTTAGGTTAAAAATCAGCTACTGCTCTAATGTCATGTTTGTGGGGTGATGGAACAACTACCTTTGACCCATTAAAACTGATGCTAAATAGAAAAGTAAGTGTTTTTACCTCTTTTTGAAAGGGTATTGCAGTTCTTGTTCTTGTTTTGGAGAAGGTGCATTTGAAAGAGGTTGTGTATTTAATAATCTGTACAGAGAACACTAAATGCATTGAGTAGATTTTGAAATGATGTCAGTCTCTAGGATATTTCTCTATAAAACAACTCTACTGCTATACTGTTATCTGATATAAAATTATGTAGTATGCTTATCCATTACTTATCACCAAAAGTACTTCATATACTTATTTTCAGTACAGCTCACCTTCATTTGGATAATTCTTTCAGTTCAGACAATGTAATATACCAGTATTTTATAATGTGTGTTTGGTTTTGACTCCCTGCTTTGTGCCACTAATAAGAATTGAACACAATAGTGTTTTCAATAAATATGTGACTGCATATTATTGGCCAGGATCTAGCCTTATATGGTCTGCAGAATCATGGACCTGGTTCTTTAAAAAAATCTTATGAAGTAGTCCTATTTGAGCTCATATGAGCTGTATTTGTTAATAAAGGACTGAAGGATAAAGCTCACTATTTATAGAGAAGCATAAAAATAGTGGTTATCTTTTTTTTTTTTAATACCAGCATTTGGCAACAGTTACCATGCTACAATATGCCCTATTCCATAGTGAGAAAATGATTGGCAAATAGTGTGTTCTTAATAACATTCAAAATTCAAAATAATGTTTTTTTAGCAACTAGCGTCTGAGAACTTCAGTCTGGGCATGTTCCGATAGTAAATGAAACTCCTGCACAGAAACTGTTTTTACTGCCTTTATATCACTTTTCTTTATGCATACTTAGAATTATTCTGATAATATATTAGTGCATAGATCATTCTGATTGGGTTGCTGATTACATTTAGCCTGGGAAGAATAATTTGGTATATGTGTGATATGTGACAATTTTAAAGGGAGCAAGAATACCCAAAACATTTTTAAATATTTTTTTCAGCTTTAAATTCTCAGTCCAGTAGCTAGATATGGTATTGAGATTATTTTTGGTCTCATTTAAGTACTGATTATGGGAATGACAGGATTTAAAGTTAGAGAGATGACTCTGATCTGTGAGTTTTCCTTTCTTTTATTATTCTCAATGCTCATGTGCATGTTTCTCATTTTCCATTTTGCTTGTGCCGCTCTAATTTATTCTTTTCTTTTTCCAAATTTTTGTGCTCGTAAGATTACTGCAATTTTAGAAGGATCACATATTTGTTGTATGGTGTTCATTTGATGTTTTCCATTACTTTAACATTGTGGGTTTGAATATAGTAACACTAACCATTTGCAGTATAGAATTATCCCATGTATGCGTTTGTGGACCAACCAAAAAGATGTCCGTTTTCTATGCTTTTCCCAATGCACTACTCTTTTCTTTCATGTATGTTATTCAAGGGGGGAAAAAAGCATAGATCATCACTCAAAGCCATTTTCTTGGTAGCTACAAAAACAAATAAGGTATATGGTTTCTGTCTCTTCTGAAATAATTTGATGTAGTTGTATGGACCACAGTGATACCGATTCTATAATTTTATCTAAATAGGCACTAACTTCAGATGAAATTATGAAAGCTAAATAATGCATAAGCATCAGAAAGCACACTGTGCCCTTTCTATCTTCACCAGCCCTCTGGTTTCTATCTAAATCAATATCTGTGTACTGCTGTGATGGCTCACAGCACGATGTGCATTTGGCATACTGAAACTGTTACATGCTTTAAAGCAACATAGGATCTTTTGGAAAGAGGTTTTCCCCTCAAAATGCAGCTGACCACAAAGCCATATATAAATGGCCAGTAACGACTGCCTGGCTCCATTAAAAAAGGCACTGAAATGGAAAAGCAAACCAGACAATGGAAAACAAACTGAAGGGAAAGTTCTGCTCTGGATCTAAATGAGCTCTCCTATCTTCTTAATCCATAAGGCCTAGCTTCGGTAGTATATGCCTGATTTTTTTTTTCCTGGTCATTTTTTTCCTTGAGCTGTTTGTCTATTGTTACATCAAACCTTTTAAACTATATACCGATACTCTTTTGAAAGCAGACAGATTTGATCAGCCCAATAAATTGAGATTTTGTTTCTCACTTAATCTACTAGAGACATATAAATATACACAGTGGTTTCAGTCAGAAGCCTACATTTTCCTTTAAGCCTCAGTTAGTACAAAAATATTATTGTTTCTTTTGCATATACTTTTAGTGCCCATTCCTTTATGGTTTCATCTCAGCAGTAATAATAAGCAAGGAGACACAAAAGGTTGTTTGAATACCAGGCGCATATCTCTGGAAATGCAAAAAATCTAGACTTTGTCAGTGGCAAGTGTAATGATTGGTGACATGCCTTACAGGAGAATACAACCTGAAAGTGTCAGTGAGGGTAGGAAGTAAAAGGACTGATCTTGGCTGCTTCACCTATGAGTAGCAGTGTTTATTCCAGCTTGTGTTGAAGACATAAGGGAAGCAAACTTGGGCTCAGAATTTCCCCTCTGACAAATGTGACAAATCTCACAAATAAGGTTAGCAGGGTCAGGAAATACCTGTGTAGTATATGAGCTATTTCTCAAGTCATTAGATAACGTATTATATGGGAGCTCTTAAAAAGCAGAGTAACTCTCTACCAATTGCAGCGTGGCTGTTATGCATCTTCTTACCTGAGTTGGTCCTAACCAGAAATTCAGTCCAAACTGTGGGAGTAGTTACATTTCAATCAGGAACTGTTTCTCAGCTGCTTCCCAAAAGGGAGCCATCTTGCCTGTTCTTCCCACACGTGATCCCCCGTTATTTGTAACATTGAGTGAATATGGCTGTACTGCTCCTGGTTCAAGAGATACTAGCACAGAACAACATGGCGTGTTTAAGTCTACTTGTGCGGCGTGGCAGTCTGCAGTGTAGACGTGCCTTCGGCGTTGAAACTCTATGCGCGTGCATGTCTTACTGCTTTTTGTTGAGGGGTTCGAAGAGACAATTTGTTTCTCTCTGGTAAACTGGCTTCCAGTGTAGCATAGTGACACATCATAGCATATAAGTGATGCCCTAAAGGCAGTCCAGGTCAATGTGACCATAGGTGAAAACTCCCTTTGTGCGCTCAAAGTTCAAAAATTTTCATCATACACAAAGGTCAGTCAGTGCACCACAAATGTACAATATGTCTCTCTCATTTCGTCTTTAAAAATCTCAGAACCATTATTAGAAAATTCTTCCTTATCTCTTGAGTACATACTTCAAAAATCACTGCTGCACATTGTGTTATCTTTTGAGAAGAAATCTTTAAAAAAGAATTAGAAAAGGGGGTGGGGGTGGGGGGAAGGAAATGGAAAGTGGGGGAGGAATTGCATGTTTCTCATTTGGAGAAGTTTTTGAATCTGCTTTCAGTCTCTCTATTAATTCAGTATTGCCATTTTTTCCCCTTTTCAGTTGATACACATTCTTGTTATGAATGTTTACTTATTTGTATGGTTTTGAGGAAAACAATTACAAAACACTGTTATGTTTTTATTAAATGTGCTTTTATTAAATATACTAATTGCTAAATATAACTGCTTTGGTCTCAACATGATCTTGGTAGTCTTAGTTTGGAAGGTATTACATGTAAAGCTGCAATTCAATTTTGGGTAGCTAGTGTGTCATTTGAACCTACATTAGAAATAGCCAGAGATCCCATCCAAAACTGTCAAAAATTGTTCATGCAGAGAGTTTTTTTCCTTAGGAATGTGAAATTTGAATACACAGATCAGATTCTTCTGTGGCTGATTTTTGTGTATTCTTCACATACAACGAATTGAGCACCACTTACAACTGGAAGTATCAACTAAAAGTCTGAGGTAATTATTCCATAGCCTACGTGAACTAAGTAGGTTATTTCAGGCCCATGAATGAATATCTACGTTACTAAACCACCACAGTTGTCACAGTTGTTGGCAGACTGTAGTAGAAATATACAGGATTGAATTGGCACGGAGACTAAACTATTCTTTCATGCACAGGGATGATTCATTGCTAAATTCCAGAGATGGTAATTATATTGCGTGTTCCTAAGCTCCCTCTGAAATTTTAGTTGAATGCAAAATTATTTTACATACCTGAAGCTGTTGGAGTGCCGTCTTCTGTCAATATTGCTGTGTCCCACCCTATTGAAGCATGGCATGATCCCTTTGTATAGTAGCATATCAGTTGGCCGCAATCTGCAGAATGCAACATCCATAGATTTATCCATCTATACGTAGACAGTACTTATTTTTAGTTCTGCAGTCACCATGGTATCTAGGAGGGAGCACACATTTTTTGATGATAATAAGTGTTAACATAGTAAAGACCATAACCTGTAACATTACACCTTGAAAGTTGGTATCTTGAGTAAAAAATAAATAAACATTCAGCTTTCCAGTGTGTACAGAATTGATCTTTGTCTGTCAGTTCAGTGTAGGTGTTTATTATGTTGGGAATTTTACTCTGGAACAGGGAAGAGAAACAGCTGACCTCCACTGTTAGAAAGCAAACAGCATAATTTTCTTAGTTAATATATTGAGTATTGCTATCTCCATCCCTTTCCATGCTTCCCCTTTAGTAGGGACTCTCCTTCCTAAGCTGGTTTTCAAGGGCAGTACACCCTTCTCATTCAAATCCCTTTGAAAGAGACACACTTTTTTTTTTTTAATGCCCATAAGAACCCATCAAAATGGTAGTATCAAGTCTGAGGTGTAACTGAGAAGAGTGATCATGACAAGACATGACCAGAAAAGAAAGAGCCTCAGGGTGATTCAACATTTTGTTGCAAGGACCTGGACAATTATGAGTTTGGCAAATTGCATGTTCTTCTTATGTCTACCCTTTGCAATCTAAAAAGGCAAGATATACTTTTTAAGACAGGGCTTACACCTTTCTGTGTATTTGTAGATTACCAGCAGGTAGATTATTCACCATGAACATCAAAGGAAAGAATCATTTTGTATTTTAAGAAGTGGTTGGTTTGGCTTAATTTATGATACAATGCATAAAACAACATTTGCATGTCTATGAGCGTAGAAAGGAAAATGATAAAAATATGAGGAAAAGATATGTAGAAAAATATGTAGTTTATAATCTGAATGGTCACTAAGCATAGGACAGGGTTTGGCAACCTGTGGCCCATGGGCCAGATGTGGCATGCTGAGCCTTTGGAGCTGGCCGGCAGACGTGGGGCTTCAGCAGCCTTCAGTATCAGGTTACTTTATGTGGGTTGTCTCCCCATGCTGCTACAAGGACAAATGCTAGCAGTGCACACTTTCCCCAAACTGCCAGGGAGACAAGTAGCAGCAAGGTCCTTGTGCCTGCCCGCCTCTGATCAGGGGTGGCTCGTTCTAGCCAGCCACCAGAAAAGGTTGCCTGACTCTGGTTTAGGATATTCCCATGTGATTAATGTCTTGTGCATATCACCACCTATTGGCTAGTCAGTTAAACTTCACCAAGTGCACTTCAGGAAATGTTTCACTTATTTCTTTGGCTCCTTAATTGTTAATATTTAGTTCAACTTTTTAAAGTCCCAGAAGCAGCATCTGGTGTCAAAGGAGTCTCATTCAGTGCCAGAGTCATTTTCAATAAAATATTTTCTTTGGACCCTAAACCCTGGATGCTATTTATGAAAAAATTGTAAAGTGATGTTATTTATTCAAGAGTTGCATGTTCCACTGTCAGTGGTCCATGGATGACTTCAGGGATGCAAGGGGGTTCATAATGTTATTCATTACAAAGTTGTCTCTTCTTTGTTTTTCCACACTTTTAGCAACTCCCAGCAATCTAGTAGGTTGTTTGCAGAGACAGTCTCAGCACTTTGTGATCTTCATAAAACTGTGTTTTGCTATCCATTGATCATTATCTCTATTACTTTCTTTTTACTCCAACTCCTGCAGTCTCAATCCAAGGCTTCAGCCTTGTCACCTATTGTGACCACTGAAACCTGAATTACTTTTGACCATCTGCCAGATTTACTAAATTCTTACAAAGTCAGTATGATAAATCCACATCTTATAAACTTGGGCAACTAAAAGGAAGTAGACCTACAGTAAATTCCTGGCTAGAAGAGAATTGGGAGTAAAATTCAAATCTTCACCTGTTATGGGCCTATATATGAAGCGTTATATAATGTGTCTAGCTTCCTATTAAACATTGATATTCTACAAAAATCAACCTATTTCTATGAAATGCTCAAACAAATAAATATATAAAAAATTAAAATAGGTGTACTTCTAAGACATTTTGCAGCTTTTTCATCAGTTCTCCCCACAACACACACAAACTAACTATTTCTAATAGCCATTTTTCCTTAGAGGAGGAAGTCAGCTGGAGCTTCCTTTGCTGCCTTAATGTTGTACAGATCTGCACTGAGCACACTCTGGCAGCAGTTGGGATTCACATTTATATTTTGTCTTCTGCTGGAAAATAGATGATTGATTACCAGTGCAGCTCAGAAACACATGGACCATTCATTGCTGGGCTGGTTTTCTTCATGCACTTTCTGCAATTGTCACTGTTTTCCTCCATTCTTATTATAGAGCAAATCATTCCTTGCCCTTCGTCCTGCTGTGCATTCAGGGTTCCCAGCTGTCCTCACTTTCTTTATTCTTTCAGGAAAATCTCTTGAAGAATCTGATATTCAGTGCTGTTTCCTAATTTACTGTGGTTTTAGGATCTCTTGTAGTGCAAACCCACATGGGACACGATCATTTACATTATTCAGCTCTATTATCTTGTTCTTTTAAACCAAGCCATTTCCAATTGAAGTTGTCTAGCGTATCACTCTAGTTGTGGTTATTTTTTGCAGAACTTACTTTGACCCTCTTCTCTAATGCAGCTTTTGAAGCATTCTTCTCCCTGAGGTTTTCCTTTTTTCTTCCAGCTTCAGTCTACCTGATAGTTGACTACAGAGCATACTAGTATGGCAAATATTTGTGCTCTTCAGTTGCTTGTCATGATGCATGTATTGTCTGCCAAAAAGACAGTATTTTATAAAAAGTGGGAAGGAAAGGATGAATTGATGGCTAATACTCTTGACTGGGAGCTAACAAATCTAAGTTTTATTTCAAAATCCTCCAAAGATACTCTTTGTCAGTGAGTCAGTAAATGTGTCTGTGCCTCATTTCCCTTCTCTGTAAACTGGACTGAGAGTACTTCAGTTTCTCACAAGGATACTATAAAACTGAAAGAATTAAAGTTTGTAAAGCATTTTGGGACCCTAGGATGAAAAAAACTATTGATCCAATTCAAAACGCACTGAAATCAATGGGAAAACTTCCAGTGATTTAAATAATCTGGGAATGAGACCTTAAATAAAGGAAAAGACCATTTTCATTTGAGTGTCATATTTTGAGATATTCTTTCTGTATAAAACTATGAAGGGTTCTGTATCAGAAAACGTAAGTCAACTTATGATTTTGCCCAGACTTTGACACCTTGTATATGGATAAACAAACCATAAAAAAAAAAATGAATTTATTAGAAGATGTTACATGCTCTGAGAATCTCTGTGCTAATAAGCAAAATTCAGGTGAAAATTAGTCTGTTCCAAAGTGTGTCAGTACCAACTGAGCCATTACTCTGGAACTGTATCTACACTTTTATACTAAGAGTTTATCACTCTTGAACTTAATGGAAGGCATCTGTACTGGGTGGTTAATTTTGTCTTTAGAGAATTCAGGTTTCTCTATTAGGAAAGGCCAGGCACAAAATGTCTTTGCCTATACTGAAATGACTTATTTATTTTTTATAATAATATATTTTTATTTATATAACTGAAAAAGTATTGTACTTTCTTGACCCTTAAAAATACTAGTCACTAGTTGGAGAACTGGATGGGCAATGTTCCTTTAGAGTAAATTAAACCCAAATCCTGCAAATACTCTGGGTCTCTATTATAAGCTCTTTGGGGCTTGGGTCTCTTTATTGTCTGTAAAACCCCTTTGAAGCTATAGACAAAATTTCTTATTATCATTCTGGGGGGTTTTCTTGGTGGGAAGAGTCTACTGTTCCAGGGATGTCTATTCTTCTCACCCTCACCACAACCTCACCTTAGCCTGATGCATCAAATAATGGCAATTCATAGCTCATTATCATCCGTACCATAGCCTGGCACTAGGAGGATTTTCACATTGGGCCGAATAGAATACCTTTCTCTTCATTTTGTAGTAAATATCGTTATATGACTAAAAAAAGTGCAGCCTGGCCATGTCAAATGAAATGTATTTACATTATTAGTTTGATTTTCCTGGATGTTATTTATCTATAATTTTGCTACCTCCCCAAAAATTCAGAAGGGTGTTCTAAGGTCTACATTTTCCTTCACTTAAAAGATTTATGGGCTATTTTAATACAGATTAGTGAAAGTGTAATACCAAAGCACTGTAGGTGGTAAAACCCTGTTATCATTCGTATGATTAGTTTCACCTTGTAGCCGTGTCTCTGAAAATGCAATTAACAGTTTCATATTCAGCATAGTTGGCTTTTATTCCTGCTGCATGGTGTGCAACATTTGCATCATAAAAAAAAAAACTTAATTGGTAAACACAGCCTTGCCAGATTCTCTGCAATTCACCCAATTTTCGTAACGTTAATTGGCTCAGCTTCAACACACATTGGATGGGTTTTCAAAGGCAGCCGCAGATTAGAGAGCTTGCAAGCACTTGTGTTTCACAGTACTGACTCCAAGGAGACTCAGGGAGGAAAAAATATTTTAAATTAATGCTGAATGCAGGCAAGCTCTCTTGTCCGATGGTTGCCATGGTAACCATTTTGTCTGCTAATCTGATAGCAGTGTGTATGTTTATTGGTACACATCTCTAATGACCTTCAGAGACTAAACTCAGCTGGATAGTACTATTCTACCACTGTGGTCAGAGACAGTATCTAAGTGATTACATCCTAAAGTCTGTTATTGTTGCTTATAATGTTTTTTTTATTATTATTGTTCCCTGCTATGCATTACACCAAAAATGACAATTTGTGGGGCCTGGGTGCATAATTTGGGTATCAAATACATTGTGTAAAGTTTACAGGGCAAGCACTTTAAAATATATATTCTTGGCATTTTCAATGTAGGCAATTTGCCACTGTCCTAGAGCTGAATTTCACATACTGTACATTTTTTTTCTGATCATAAATTGATTTTAAAAAGCACATTTTATTTTCAAGGAAAGGAATGATTGTGATATGTTGTCAGGAGAAACACTGGGAATCCTGATCCACCAGTTCTTGCTGAATGAACTTATTTAGACAGAATTTTGAAAATACTTGGAAAAAGATATTGGTTAGCCTTTAAAAAGGCTAATGCTTGGTATACATGTGTTTCATATTTAAGACAGAAACTCTAATTAGAGCTGTTTTGCTGATATCTTTTCAATTTTAAAAGAATTGGATAATTTAGAATGTTGGAAAAATAGTGAATTATATTAAAAAAAACCCATGGTCCAATTAACCAAGAAATCTTTTTTTTAAAACCAAGTGTATGAGTAACTTCTGAGTGTATGTTAATTACCAGGACTATATGCATGGGTGCTTTACCATAGCCAATTAACACAGGAACTGTCAGACAGTTGTTCATATGTGTAAGTGTAGGGATTTGTTTTTAAATCCTGCAAATAGAAAGCTACTTAAGCATTGCTCAAATGTTTATGCAAGCATTAGTAGGTGTAATTTTACCCATTATAAATTAAGCATCAGTTACAACAGATCCACTGTCTTGGTGGTAAGAGTAAATGAATGAATGTTACCATTCAGGAGATGTAGGTATGGCAGCTTAGTCGCAGTGAGCAGGCTGCCCCAGCAATGTCAGGGAGAATAAGGGAGTGCAGGGACCAGAAGAGATGAGGCCCACTACATCCACTCCAGCCTCTTCCCATGTTAGCATTTTGGGGGGTTTATTTGGTTTTTTGTCTCCCTTAGATTGTGTTCTTGATGTCAAATCACCTTGTCTTTGTAGCTAAGTCCCACTGAAACTTGGTATAAATCCCACTGGATATGTAGAGGCACTGGGAACATCACTATTCTCCACCTCCTTTTGTCGTGAGCTGCTTCTCACTGATTATTGCCCCTTCTAGTAAGAGAGAGGTAGGGTGCAGACTGGGAGATTGGGGTGGGGGGGACAGAATGCCAGAAAAGAAATCTGTGTAAAGACAAAGTGAAAAGACATTATGGGGAATAACATTGAAGTATTAAGATCAAAGGGGGAGAGGCCGAATTAGAAAAGAAAGAAATATTGGAAATGTGTGAAAATGTAGAGGAGCTTCCAACCCTCACTAACTCATTAATAAAGGGTTGAAGATAGTCCAAGAGAAGCCACAGACAAACAAGAATGAAGGACAAGAATAGGAAAGGGAAAGAAAGAAATATGAAACTTAGAGCGATGTGAGTTATTTTCTCCATCAACTTGCTTTGCATGTATTATGAATCCCTGATTTAAAAAAATGGCTTGTTTGTTTTCCAAAGAAAGGGGAGAAAACAAGTGGACATCTGACAGGGACCTAGTTTCTGCTTTCAAATGTCCCTTTTTTCTTTTATTGTTTATTACAGCTCTGGAGACGTGTCAGAGCTGCCTCATGTCTGTAGTCTCCTCATAGTATAGGCCTGGCAGTACCAGCCTCAGCCAAGTAGGTTGAAGGTGGTACTCCTCTTCCATCACCCGTTCCCACGTGACAACTGTACCACCTTGCAGAGAGAAGAAACTCCTGCTGTGCACTGTGATATCAAGTGTGTCCTCAGTCACACTGTTGACATGTTTTTAAATTAAATCTTCAAACCCAGATTAGGTCAAGAAATTTGTTTTAAAACCTATGCAGGCATCCACTCCAGCCTCTTCCCATGTTAGCATTTTGGGGGGTTTATTTGGTTTTTTGTCTCCCTTAGATTGTGTTCTTGATGTCAAATCACCTTGTCTTT